>PPMB02000014.1:0-310662 GCA_003707885.2 Komagataea salicaria
AAAAAAAATAAAAAAAAAAGTTTTTTGAAAATAAATGAAAAAAAAAAAAAAAAAAAAAAAAAAAAAAAAAAAACAGGAAAAAGAAACAAAAAAAATTACATAAAAGCGTCACTAGTTTATATAGTTTTGAACATAGAAGAAGGTCCTTGGGAACTGAAGCTCAATAAATTTCAATAAAAAGCACAATGGCCATCAACCAGCCTTCGAATCAAATCAAACTTACCAATGTGTCGCTTGTTCGGATGAAAAAGGGCAAGAAAAGATTTGAAGTTGCCTGTTATCAAAACAAGGTGCAGGACTGGAGATCTAACGTGTAAGGAAGTCTACGTGTAACATCAATGTTAATTCAAACTAACCAATACTATCAGAGAAAAGGACATCAATGAGGTTCTTCAAATCCCACAAGTATTTTTAAACGTTTCCAAAGGTCAAGTAGCCTCAAATGATGATCTTCAAAAAGGTTTTGGTACTACTGATACCGATAAAATTATCCAGGAGATTTTGCAGAAAGGCGATATCCAGTTGAGTGAGAAAGAGAGACAAGCTAAAAGCGAACAAGTACAAGCAGAAGTGCTACAAATCATTTCTACTAAATGTATAAATCCTAAAACAAAAAAAAGGTACCCACCAACTATGATACAGAAAGTACTAAACGAACTGAAAGTTAACATTGTAACCACAAAACCTTCCAAAACTCAAGCTTTAGATGCCATTAGACTTCTTGTTTCCAAACAGATCATTCCTATTGTGAGAGCAAAAATGAAAGTGAAAGTGGTTTTTGAAAAAAAAGAGAAGAAGCTAGCAGAAGATAAGGTGAAGCCATTACTAGATACCATTCAGGAAGAGAGCAGCGAGTGGGGTTGGGAAGTTGTTTCTCTTATAGATCCTGTAAATTACAGGGAGCTGGTAGATTTGGTGGCACAAAGCAAAACGGCTTCACTAGAAGTGTTGGACATGGCTGTCATTGACGAGTCAGATACCTGATAATGAAAGCATCTATACAATTGAGCTTTTGACCACGCTTAAAATATGCATTATTGTATCAAAATCTTTATTATTTGAATCAAAAAATTTCGAGCTTATTGTTATCATCAAATTCCTTTGTACCTCTTGTGTAAAAACCATCTTTGCGATGTGGTTGACCAACACCATATTCTTCATATTGGAAGAATCCCCCACTAAACATGTTTTCTCACACACAAAATCTTCGAATTGATCGGTATACGCTGCCATATTGAAAACTCCCTGTGATTCAGGTGCCTTTATATCAAAAGTGGTGTCAACTTCGCCATTCCGTTTGACAAATATAACTTTCTTGTCAGCAAATTCTATTGTCTCGACTGTAATTTGGTATTGATTTGCAATTGTTTTTGAAACACCTTTCCCTTCGAAAGAAACCATGTTTATTTTTGTGATGCCGATAATGAAATTGTTTACACCTTTTTCGTGTCTTATTATTCATTTATAGCTGAACTAGAACAGTTAAATCTGTGGGACTAAAAAATAAACTGAAAAAAAAAAAAAAAAAAAAAGGAACTTACTGAGATACTATACTAAGAACTGAATGTCACAAGAAGAACTTAATACAGTCGACACTGATCCTAGCGACTCACAATTGATACCCGAAAGAGTTACTGATGAAGAGACATATAGTTGGTGCACTCAGGTATTCTACCATACCACTTCTGCTATTTGTACAGTGATTTTTTTATCAATTCTATTCGTTTGTGCTCTTTTGCAAGCTCTCTTCCAGAATATTTCAAGATCAAAATTCTTATTCATTAATTACAATAGACAAGACTCATCATATAGTGCTGAAGAGCTCAAATTGGTTCCAGATATATCTTATTACTTCAAACTTTTGGGTTTAAGGGTTGAAAAGTATGACATCATAACACAAGATGGATTCGTGATCACACTAAACCGACTCATAGCTCCCCATGAATCGATACACGAGAGAAAACAGAGAAAACCAATTCTTTTGATTCATGGTCTTCTGCAATCTTCTGGATCCTTTTGCACTGGTGGAAAAGATTCATTGTCTTACATGTTCTTTAAAAAAGGCTACGATGTGTGGCTGGGAAACAATAGATGCGGGTTTGAGCCGAGACACATTATTCATTCTCCAAATAGCTTCAAGATGTGGAACTGGGACATTGTAGACATGGCACAGTACGATCTGACTGCAATGGTAGACCATATTCTTTCTAACACTGAATCTGAGTTCACCAAAGTTACGCTTGTCTGCCACTCACAGGGTACAACACAAGGATTTATTAGTTTAGATAAGGATAGATTCGGAAATAATCAAAAAATAGACTACTTTATAGCTCTTGCACCAGCATTATATGGAGGATCTTTGTTACATCAAAGGCTCTTCATTAAAGTCATAGCCAAGATGACAGTTAATCATTTTTTCTTTGGTATCTGGTCATTTATGCCCCTGATGATGAAGATGCGTTCTATTTTACTAAAATATCCATCACTCTACGGCTTTTTGAGTTACACTATGTTCAACTTTTTGTTTGATTGGAATGACCAGCTTTGGGACCCAGAACTAAGAAACAGGCATTTCTTATTCAGTCCGGTATATATTAGCGTCAGGCTTATGGAATGGTGGCTCAATGATAAAACTGGTTTCAAAGCTTCCAACGCAATATTACAGGATGATGTTTCATGGTGCAATTCAAATACACCGAAGGTCTTCTTGGTAATTCCTGAAAAGGACAAACTGGTTGATGGTAAAGCACTTCTGTCCCACTTCAATAATCATGAGCCAGTGACTTCCTATTCATATATATGGTTGAGCGATTATTCCCACCTTGATGTCCTTTGGTCAAAAACTGTGATAGAGGACGTGGGGCTTCCAATACTGAACTTCATAGAGAAACAATGCTAATAAACATTATTTTCAGTCTAGAATCTCGATACATAAAAAACCGACTCACTAAGATACAACCTAATGCTCTGTAATCCTATGTTTTCAAAGAAGTTGATTTGACCACACATTTGAGAATTTGGAGGTCTGTATGGAGGTTAGTTAATAAAACCTAAAACTCAAGTCAGGTGTCAGATGAAAAGAATACAAACCAAGTTCTCTGGACTTTTTAACTGAATTTCGAATAAAAACAATTACAATATGGAATCAAGTAAGATAAGAAAAGCATTTCCAAATGATCGGCCAATATAGCAAACTTTTCGTAGGCCTCCAGAAAGCTGCAGAGAAGAAGGAAAACTGCAATAACATATAAAAGAACCTCATAGATCACAGGGACGAAAACAAAAGAGAATCAACAGAGAAAACAAATATCACCAGAGGGAAGGATGAAACGAAATCAAAAGTGCAATTGCACCAGTATTTGCCTATCGATTCGGTGACGAAAAGTAAGACGGTAAGTAACGCACAAACCCCAGTCACTCTCTCTCAGAATCAAATCTTTGAGCTGTAGAAAATATACATACCTTCTGTTGAAAAAAAATTGGAAAACAACCTTCCCAACATCACAATCAAAAGAATAGTTCACTACCCCAACACTTTATGCCATATTTATAAAAAGATTCTGCGAGATAACACTAATGAATCAACTTAACCTTCGTCTAAAAATATCAAAATCTGTCTAAAACTGCAAACAAACACTCGATATACTGAAAAGGAAACATTTGAAGTATAGAGCTGTTCTTCTAGAAAACCGTAGCCAATAATCAACGACAATACCAAAAACCTTTGAACAAAAAGAAAAAAACGCCACGAAGAAAACAAGGAATAGATGAACTCATAATCAAAGCAATGAAAAGACTTCAAGCTGAAGAAATGAGAAATTCACTATACCTTGCCAAAAAAAAAAATCTGAGAAAGAAATCCGAGTAAAGTGCCATGCAATGATAAAATATTGTGTACTGAATAGATGTATGTAAAATGCATAGTTACAAGTTCCTTCTATCAAGGTAATCGTGCAAATGCCTACACAAGAGGACAGAGTAGATCAGGAAAGTAAATCGCAAAAAGAAACTACAGTTAGACATGGAAAATACTGCAAAATTAGGTTCAATGAACGAAGAAGGAAAGAAAAAAGTTTGATGAATGTAGGACAGATAAAGTGAGCTTAGAGATAAAACGGACAATGTCACGATGGCTGGACAATTGAACAATACAATTACATACGCAGCACGGAGGGAATTGCAGTTGTACATACCATCATGAAATAACCGTAAAAAACTAATACTTCAATACTACTAAAGAAATGGTGCACCACGAAATGATCCTATACCTGACAACACCATATTACACAATCGGCGTCACTCAATGTGTACTAAAATTAGAATGCCAGATAAGTACTAGACAAAATTCTTCTGCATCAATATGATTTCAACATCAACACGAAGGTGAGTAAATGACTAGTAGTTACGGTACTTATGCCCATGAATTCACTGTTATCTATCAAGTAACCACAATGAACTGATAAAT
This sequence comes from Komagataea salicaria, assembly GCA_003707885.2. NCBI lineage: Eukaryota > Fungi > Ascomycota > Saccharomycetes > Phaffomycetales > Wickerhamomycetaceae > Komagataea > Komagataea salicaria. The sequence continues at coordinate 4,466 of PPMB02000014.1, forward strand.
AGTTCAAACATGAGGAATAGATACGAGATTAGCGACGGTCAGTTTAGGGATCTACTGAGAAATGTGGAGTAAGGGGCCAAATTCATAAATTATTAGACACAAACACGGATGGAGCGAGATCCACATTTGAAAAGATGTACCTGCAGCCATTGATTGAGGATACTAATTCATGGAGATATCATCAGTCTCCTGGGCAGAGTTCGAGTACGATTTTGTTTTCATTATGTTTTAACTACAATTGTGTGCGATAATCTTCTGTTTCTGTATGTTAAAGTATTCTGGACTTCTCATCGTTGCTTTCCACCTTGTCGTAACCTTACCTGAGGAAGTACTTATGTGTAATGTGGCCAATGTGTATTGGTTTACGAAGTTCAAGTAAACTTTTAGCATTCGACATTTTCTACTCCAATCACCTTTCTATCTTGAAGTTTATTGTGGAGCGTGATTGTGCTGTTTTCAAATTCCGAGATAGTGCTGAATTGACGTAAGTACCATGATTTTAGAATTGAAGACTTTCTGTATTGTCAGTCAAGTAATAGCTTAATATATAAAACAATGACCTGGTTTCGCTGTTTTCTTTGCTGTGCTCTCTCTATAAAATGTTTACAGTTCGAAAACTCATCAGGGACTTGAAGACTATCAAACTTCTTGTTATATGTACTATAGTTCTTATTTGTTGCTTTTTCTAAAAGTAACTCTTGGATCCCCTATAGATGTGCGCAAAAATCTGTTCACACTAATTTACAAGATTGAACGCCTAAGGTCAGAAGCTTCGTTACTGACTTTTCTTCTCGCTACTTGCTTTGCTATTTATTTGCTCGTTGAAAGAGGTTTGATCCTGGGGGTTTGATATTTCATCTGTAAAGACTCTGCTTATTTTGAATGAGCATAGGTCTTATATGTACTTTAGCTTGTTCTTGTCCTTCAGTCCGTAGTGGATCTTTCTTCAAAATAGTTCCTGTATGCTAAATCACTCTTTTTTTTCTCCTAGGGACGTTTCCTGCTTAGATCATGGTCCATTCATGATCTACTAAGTTTGTTACATATTGGTTTCTGGTCACTGTAGTCGTTTTGATTGAACTTGGGCGTGTCCTTCTCTTTCGCCTTTTTTCACATAGATTCTGCGTGTCTAAGTTCACTAGAAGTGGAGCTCTTCCCCAGATGAATTCATCATATAGATTTGAGCATTATTTGTTTCCGTATTCATCGTTCGAACAGTATGTGTAATCTTAATCTTAAACCCTTCTTACTATCTTAATGTTAGACACAATATACCGTTCGAAAATATCGTGGCAAGCTTTTTTACGCACTCTTCCGATGTTCTATTTCCCAGACTATACTTAGTGGAAAATTTGTCTTTCAGCTATACTACTTACTGTACGGTTACGAAAATATATATCATATTTTAAGCAATCATTGAAATGAAATGAATTTTCTTGAGTACGTGGGATAATTTCATTTGAAGATAATTTTTTTGAAAATACGCTTTTCAAAAGCATTTATCATTATATGGTTGTTGCGAGGTTCAACTTTTTCTCTTAGTTTAAAGAAGAGGTTTTAAATCCAGAAGTAGTTTTTCGTTAAAAAGTTAAAGGGCGTAGATGCTTGTAGTTCAGTGTGCATCTGGTTAGTTATAAGGCCAAATTGCCGTAACTGTCCTTCAGTAACCTCCACATTTTATCTTTTTTGTGAACTATGATGAAATCAGAAATCAGTTGTGGATGTTGGTTCTTTTCATTTACTTTCAGCGGTAAGTAATTCTTCCGTTAAAACATTACTTAGTGTTTAGTTTTTGGATACAAATCACGTAAAATGTGTTTCAAATAAATGAATGAATATCAATAGGAAACATTTTTACTGTATGCGTGGTACTAAAATTATTATTCCTGAAAAAAACTTAATTAAATTCGCCCCGACGGTTAATTTCAATTTAACGATGTGAACTTGTCAAGTTGATAATTGTATGGTTATTGATTTAGGTCTTAAGCCCTTTAGATATATGCTTGTTCCTTTTTCAATCACCGGTGAGTCGAAGGAAAGTGGAAAAGTTATGGAATATGAATGTCTATTATGTTTCTGAGCAACTAAAAATTCAGTGAAAGAAGTGTAGCAATTGAATTTTTTGATGTAGGTCAAGACTTTTTCTGTTTCAGAAGAATAGTTCTAAGCAGCTGGAGGGAATACAAGTATCAGATTGATTATAGTTATGTCGAAGAAGATCAAGCTGGACTTTTCCAAGTATTATAGAAACGATTTCTACCACAATCAAGGTAACTCAATCAGCAAAGCAATAAAATTCAATAAAAAGGAGCTGCCGTTACCCTTAGAGAAACTAGAATCTATACCTTCTAATAATTCCAAGGACACTGGAAGCTACGTTATCTTCTGGTTTAGAAATGACTTAAGAGTACAGGATAACCCTGGCCTGTTCAATTGCGTCAAGTACGCACACTCAACACAGAAGAGAGTGATTGGACTATATATTATTTCCTTGAAATTCTGGAAAGCTCATTTAGAATCGCCTTGGAAAATTGAGTTGATCAGAACTCTGCTCCCCAAACTGAAGGATTCTTTGAGAAAACTGAACATTCCGCTTTCTATCATATATCTCGATGACATTACAAAAGAGGACAGGTTTGAGAACTGGTTTAAGCAACTTATTAATCAAAAGTTCGAAACTAATACTGTTTTTTGTAACCTGGTATATGACTATGATGAAATGATGAGAGACATCCATGTCGTTCAGAGTGGGCTAGATTTGAAATATTATCATAATACTTGTATCGTGAGACCTCTTACACTGAAAACAAATTCTACAAACACACAGTACTCCAAATTTTCACCTTGGTTCAAAAAGTGGACTGAAACAATCAAGCGAAACCCAATTGAGTTAAAAAATTTGAGAGACGAGAACAAGTTCGAAGAATGGAATTTTTCATCGGTTTACAGCAGTGATTCTGATGATCTTCCGCTGGATCTCCAGTTATCGTCATTACAGTCCTTTGGGGTGACTACTGATGATTTGAATATATTTAAGTCATATATATCAACTGTTGATGAAATGCTTGTTCAAGAAAAACTTCGGAATTGGATAAATACTCATGTCCAAAGTTACAAGCAAAACAAAGATAAGCCGATTCTACAGTATGGCTCCTCAAGATTGTCTGAGTTTTTGACTATTGGACTTATCTCCCCGAGACAGGTTTACCTTCAGTGCCAAGAGGTGAAAAATGCTACAAACAATAGGGATCTTTCCGATAATGTGGATGCCTTCATAAGAGAATTGGCCTTCAGAGACTTTTACAAACATGTCTTGTCGAATTGGCCCTTTTTGGAATTCAATGTACCTTTTAACTTTTCCTCTTTAAACTTGAAATGGGATACAGATACCTCCAAATTTGAGAAATGGGCCCTAGGAAAAACTGGATTTCCAATAGTTGATGCATCTATGAGACAACTTCTACACACTGGATTCATGAACAACAGATGTAGAATGATTGTTGCTAGTTTTTTGACTAAAGATCTGAATCAAGATTGGAGATGGGGTCAAAATTGGTTTCATCATCATTTGATTGATGGCGATTTCAGCTCCAATAATGGTGGCTGGCAGTGGTGTGCAAGTGTAGGTGTAGACGCCCAACCATGGTTCAGAATCTTCAACGTTTATACTCAAAGCCAAAAGTTTGACCCTAATGGTGACTTTATAAGAAAATGGGTGGAGGAATTAAGAGAGGTGAAGGATAAGAAAAGGATTCATACAGGTGATGGTGTTGAGGGGTACGGCCCTCCAATAGTGGATAGAGAAGAAGCAAGAGAAAAGGCTTTAGAAAGGTATAGAAGTGCTTTGACATGACCATGCGCTGTTAAAAAACTCGAATAGTTGAAGTCATCAGCCCAATTTGGTAAATGATACATTTCTTTATCCATTCAGCCAGTCTTTGCATTGAGTCTGAATAATTTTTTAAACCTAGGGTGGTAGTCAAATAAACTCAAATCCTAAATATATTTATAGTTTTTTAATTCACTATTAATGAATATGATATTTCTATAAGTCAATTAGTATTATTTAGTCTATTTAAAAGCACGTGTTAGCAATACCATGTACTACTACAGCTAGATTACTATGGTCGACAAAAAATCTCATCATCATAGTTTTCACAGAAGAAGATTTTTAAAATTTTATTGAAGTGAAAGATCGTCAATATAACATTGAAAATCTGTAAAGTCTATTTAACAGATAAGGATTTTTCGTTCTGGTTCAGTGTGTCAATGTTCATCCTCTTCGATATTTCCTTGCATAACTTGATGAATCATATCTTCATAATACTGTTTTTGAGTATCAGTTTTGATGTATGATGCTAAAGGGTTGTTGTCAATATTGAAAAACTTCAAATTAGACTGATAGTTGGAAAGGAACTCAACTAGATAAATGAAACTGCCATGGATCAAATTGTTGCTTAGGTCAATTTTGGATAGATATGGAAAAGTATTGCATATCCTTTCAAAACTGTAATGTGTCAAACCGGAATTATCTATTGTCAAAGTATTTAACCTCTCATTGATTTTGAAAGTTTTATTTTCATCCAAGACCTGAAGTTTGTAGTCATTATGAATATGTAACTCCTTCAAAAATGGAAAATTTCCACTCAACTTTATGTTTCCATCTATTTTTAAGCTTCTCAAAGCAAGTAGCTCATCACCTGCATTCAAAGCAATTTCTTGAGAATTTCCCTGTATCTCTAAAAATTGTAGATTATTATATCTCGTAAACTCCACGGGTGTCTTGATCTGGTTTCTATTTATTTTGAGAGACTTCAAGTCTTTGAGTGTGTCAATATTTTTTATGCTTGAAAGTTCATTACCTGATAGGTCCAGATCAGTCAAGAAGGGAAATTCATGATTTTGAAAATCAATTAGCTCTTTTATATTATTGTTAGAGAGGTTGAGCTTTTCGATGTACTGCAAACTGATGATTTTCTTTATTTTGTTATCCGATAAATTGAGTTCCTTGAGCCCAGGCAATTCTTTGAAGAAGTCCATCTTAGTTATTTTATTGCCACTCAAGTCCAATCTAAGTAATGATTTGAAGTTGGAAAGGGTAGTTAAATGATCACAAATCATATTTTGACTTAGGTCAAGTTCTCTGATACCAAGGGGTAGTCCATCAAAGCTGGTCAAATGATTCAATGATGCTTTTATTTTGGTTAAACCTGGTAAAAATTCTGACAATCCAATCAATGAAAATAACCTCTGATCTGATACATTTGCATAAGTTATAGAATCCCAGTCTGAATTGTCAGATATTGATGATGTTAAAGCAGATATTACTGCCTTCTTGGACTCCGAAAAGCTTATGTCTAGACTTGATACAGAGGTTATATCGCTCTTCTGTGTTTTATCACGTATCTCTCTCTGACTTGATTCTTTGAATACCCATTTTTTTTTTTTGTCATCAAAAGTCATCGAAAGGTCATTAGGAGTAATAAGTTTAAGCGGAACCTTGAAATCAATTGGGTCTTTTGAGAAAGCTCCAGAAATTTTAGGCTTCATTAGTTTAGGAGGATCCAGTGGTGAGATTTCGCCAAATTTTGTTTGAAATGAGGTTACCTTTGCGGTATTCAATGTGGATCCTGATAACTTGATATGTGGCATTTCCTGAAAGCTAAAGGTTGATTTGTTGTAGTCATCAGTGTTCAATTCAAAGGACTTTGAAGTAGCGGCATCCGATTGATCGGTATCAAACTTAGCACCATAAATCTCTTCATCCTTGATGTTATAACTTTTCTTCATCTCTTCCCAAGTGCTGTTTCCCTCCAAAAAAGATTGTGCATCCCCAATATTTTCATTAGAGCATAGCTTTGGCGTTGGGTACTGCTTTTCCTGGGTCACTGTGGTGGTTGAAATCAATTTTGGTCTAATCTCGCTGGTTATCACTCCACCCATTTGTAGCTTCACCTTCATATAGTCAGCCAATGAGGCATCACCCTCCAAAGACTTATGGATCACGGTATCCTGGTCGTCCCAATCTTTGCTCACTGCACTTATATCCGCATTTTGAGCTTCAAATTTGTCATTGATTAACAGGTTTGGAACACGCAGTGATCCATTTGAAGCATGTTTGAGTTGTAAATCAGTGTTATAATAATTGGCATCTTCTAGATGAAGGCGTTCTAACTGTTCCCTGATGTTTTTCGTGGGAGATATATCTACACTAGTACTCATTAATGCAGCCCTAGTATTACAATTTGATCGATCGTTTCTGTGGAGAGCCTCAATTTTGTGTCAATTATTGCAATTATTTCAAAGTAGTTCCTCAACAAAAACATAAACAAACACAAAAACAAAAACAAAAACAAAAACAAAAACAAAAACAAATACAAAAAGGGAATACACCCAGACATCATTGTACAACTATGATATCTATCTTTGGCGGATTTAAGCACTTACAAATACCTGATTCATTCAGAAACCATATATTTTCTAGTAGAGCTACATAGAGTCTCTATCAACGTCAAAATGTCAAAGAAAGTTCTATGCCTTCATGGGTTTTTGCAAAATGGTAAAGTTTTTAGCGAGAAGGCTTCAGGCTTGAGAAAGTTGTTAAAGAAGAGTGGTTTCGAATTAGATTTTATTGATGGACCCATTGAGCTGAACCGGAAAGACTTACCCTTTGAAGTAGACGAGGAAAAATGGAATGAAATCGTTGATTCTGGTATCAATAGAGCGTGGTTCTATCATGATGATATTTCTAAAAACTTGAGGATTGAAAATGCTCTTGAAACTGTGTCAAAGCACATCCAGGAAAACGGGCCTTATATAGGAATCATCGGTTTCAGCCAAGGCGCTGCTATATCTACAATTATGTCAAATATCATCAAAAAGGTTTACAATCAAGACTACTTCAAATTTGCACTTCATGTCTCTGGGTACACTTTCACTGAACCGAATGGTGCTGAAAACCCTAACCCTGACGATTTGGTGATCAATGATCAGTTTAAAGACCATTTCACACCACCTATCAGTGATCCTGCTTATGAAACAAAAACAATCATTGTGTATGGAAAAAATGACAACTCCGTACCAGGAAGAAGATCAGAATTCCTGGCAAATTTATACCCAAAAGAACTGAGAGTGGTTTTCCAACACGATGGTGGTCATTTTGTTCCTAACAAAAAAGAATTCTTGAGACCATTAGTAGAGGAGATTGAGAAAGCTGTTAATGTTTGAAAAAAAAGGCAGAGATGAAGTCAGGAACTGCTTGATGACGCTTGAAGAATACTCAATAGTCAATGTATAAATTAGAATATAGAACATTAGATAATGACTAATATATTAGTCATTAATTTAAGCTTTGGTAAGCGGAACATTCCGGAAAGTACACATAAACTTTTATTCTGAAAACTGAAGGTTGAGTCGAGAAAAGACAACTTTACTTATACACCCCACAATCAACACTGTACAGAAGCATCCTCATCACCACAATGAACTTTGCTATTCTGGAAGAGGAGCGTCCAGTCGGGGCCAGATACATTAGAGCTTCGAAAGATGCAGTATCATACCTGCCAGAAGTATCTGTCAAGGAGGACTTTGGTGAGGAACATAACAATCGCAATATTAATGAGAACAGCGAAGATGACCCACGATTCCCGTTCAGGAAAACAAATCATCTCATGAATCCACTTATAGCAGAAAACACAAATCAATTACCTTCTACGGATAGTCCTTCAGGCAAGCAAACTAGATTTCAGAAAGTTAAGTATGTTTTGTTCAAGTACATAAAATTTATCGGTCCTGGCTTGATGGTGAGTATCAGTTTTATTGACCCTGGTAATTATTCAACAGCTGTTGCAGCTGGGTCTGCCTTGAAGTACAAATTGTTGTTTACTGTGCTTTTTTCTAATATCCTTGCTGCTTTTTTTCAGATTTTAGCAGCAAAACTTGGTGCTGTGACGGGACTCGACTTGAGTTCCAACTGTCGCAAACATTTGCCTAGGTTCCTGAATATTTTGGTGTACATCATCGCCGAAATTGCCATAATAGCAACAGATATCACAGATTTAATTGGGTGTGCTATTGCCTTGAATATCTTGTTTGGTCTTCCTCTAGTGTTAGGTGTTTTATTGACTATCATTGATGTGTTGTTCGTTTTAATGGCTTATAGACCAGGTTCTTCTTTGAAATTTATTCGGTTGTTCGAGGCCTTTGTTGGCTCTTTCATGATACTCACAGTAATCTGCTTCAGCGCGTTGCTCTTCAAAGTCAACATACCTCATAAGTCAGAAGTCTTCAAAGGATTTCTACCATCAGTGGATGTTTTCAAAGGTGACGGTTTAATGTTGTCAATGGCCATTTGTGGTGCTAGTATAATGCCGCACTCATTATTTTTAGGCTCTGGTGTTGTTCAAGCAAGACTGAAAGATTATGATATCAAAAATGGCAATTATAAACAGGCCGAGGATGAAGATGAACAAAGCGTAGGATCAGACTATCGCCCATCAATTTCCTCTATTAAGGATACAATGAACTATACAATTGCTGAATTATTATTTTCTTTATTTACTGTGGCATTGTTTGTTAATTCTGCTATCCTAATTGTTGCTGGATCCACTCTTTTTGGTGAACCTGAAGCTCACGACGCAGACTTATTTTCGATTCACCAATTATTGACTGAAAATCTATCTAAGTTTGCTGGTTTGATTTTTGTAATTGCTCTTCTGTTTTCTGGAGAATCTGCTGCCTTCACCACCACTATTGCAGGCCAAATTGTTAGTGAAGGTCATTTGCACTGGAGTGTTACACCAACCATTCGCCGCACGATTACAAGATGCGTTGCTATTGTTCCTTGTATTTTGCTAGTTTTAATTTCTGGAAGAAGCGGGCTTTCATCGGCCCTCAATGCAGCTCAAGTTATATTGTCTTTATTGCTACCTTTTGTTTCAGCTCCATTATTATACTTCACAGCAAACCCTCATATAATGAAGGTGAGAGAGGATGATATATGCTACGAGGGTGACACCCATGAGTTGAGAAATCTGAACAGAGATTCATCAGAGGAAACATTAGGAGATAGTGTTGAATTGAATGATGATTTCTCAGCTGTTAAGTATCTAGATATGAGTAATTCCCTACTCACTAATATTGTTGCATTTTGCATATGGTGTCTCATTACCGGTTTGAATTTCTTTTTGATTTGGAATGTTGCCATGGGCAATGAAACTCCATTATAATGACTTTTTATCTTTATTTTTACTTGGTTACGTTCATTGGTTTGTTTTAGTTCTATAAGGAGAAAGAACTAGGTTTTTATTAAGAGTACTTTTTATGTTAAAGTTTGTGATTCGTGCATTAGATCATTCAAATACCATAGACTCGGAGTATATGCTCTATATATGTTGCAATTCTGTAGAATATTCATTATTTTTGGTTTATAGTATATCATTCAATTTTCTAAAGTATTCTCTAATTTATTCAAAGCAAGGAGACCATCTTGATATTGTTCCCACTGATCTTCAATATTTAATGATTCTAGATCATTCCAGTCAAATTTATTGGACAGAAACTCATGAAAATTCAACTGTTTACCTTGTTTTAGACACTCAGTTGACCATGTGGCTTTGAAAGCACCACCGATACCACAAGCATTCGAGTTATCGTATCTGTAATTTCCATTTTGAGGTCCCAAAATAGAGCCAAATTTACGAACAATTGAAATATTTTTGCTTGCACCGCCAACATATATGACCTTATTAGGCCTTTGGTTGAAAGACTTTGCTTCAATGGTTTTTCCATCGAATACAAGATCTTTGAGGTTCGGTGCTACATCATCATTTTTGAAAGACAACATTGGAGAGGCTCTGGCTCTGCAACTCAAAGCCTGTGACTCTACAATCGACGAAACATCAATCTCTAAATCCCATCTTTCTATGATTTCAATTTTGTCGGATTTTGAATCATATTTGGCTCGGACAGTCTGAGCTCGTTTATTTGGAACAATTTCCCCTAATGGAAAATATACTCCCAAATTACCATCAAATTCTTGGCTGCAATCTAGAAGTTGGTTGAACAAAGTCCAGTCATTTTTAGGTTTGTTAAACTTATTGTTCAGTTCATCTCGAACTTTCTCTCTAGCCAGTGATCCATTACAATAACAGATCATACCCATGAAAGAATCAGGTATTGTCGGATGAATGAACAAGTGATAGTTGGATGATGGAATATACGCTTTAGTCACTAATAAAACAGTGGTAGAGGTACCTAGTGACACTAGAAATTCATCTTCATTCAAAGGAAGTGCTAATATCGTAGCAAGATTATCACCGGTAAATGAAAAGACTTTACAGTCAACAGAAAATCCAAATTTTTCAACAAAGTATGGTGAAATCGAACCAATAGGATCATATCCTACTTTAACAACATCACCAAGCTTTGACTTCAGTTCTTTAATGGAATCAAATCTAACAGAAGAGTCAGTGATTCCATCCTTTTCATGTGTCATAGTACAGGTGGCCAATAATCCCTCGTGCCATTGTCTATTCTTGATATCATAAAGATTCATTCCACAAGCATCAGCTTCTTCTATACCAGTTACTCCACCGACAAATAGACTAGCAAGAAAACTGGAAACCAAACTAATATGAGCCGTCTTTTCATATTCTTTCGGATTGTTTTTGACTATTTTTCTAATCTGTGGACCAGTGAATCTGTAATGAGCTCTTGAGCCAGTTAATTCTGCAAGATTTTCAGCACCGCCAACATGTTCCTCAAATATACGTATTTCCTCACCTGTGCTATGATCTTGCCAATTAGGAGAAGTTTGCAAACTGAATGCATCTTCTGTAATTTGAGCCGCTAAAGTAGCTGTTGGCTTCAAGGATGATAAAATACTGTTAGCGTCTTTTGTCCAATATACTGATCCATGTTGTTGACAAGAACCAGAAACACCTCTTACTTTACTAAAGTCGAAACCTGACGCTTGTATCTTGGACATCACAAGATCCAAAGCCTCAATCCACATCTTGACTGAAGCATAAATTTCACCGGTTGTGGAATTTGTATATACACCTTTTGTAGTTTCGTAGTGTGGAAGATCTTTGTCGAACTCCACATTATGTGTAGCATGAACTTTGAGGTTTCCGTCAGTTATCAGAACCTTCAGCTGTTGAGTGGACAAGTCAAGTCCGAGAAAGAAGTCCTCGCTCATCTTGCTCTTATAGTTAAAACAGTTTTAGTATACTGAGTTGTGTGCATAATCGAAAGAACTGAATCTTTATATACAAGTAATAGCTAAACTTGTGTATTTTATCTGACCGAGAATTCATCCGTTCGAAAAAAATGAAGCAATCATGATTTGATTGAGGTAATATTTAAAGAGAGTCCGCATAATTGCAAGTGCTGAATGGTGGACAGACTGAAGGAAATCACAGCAAATTCACTGCCATATTGGATTATGCATTTCGCCAGATATTCTACGAACAGAACTCAACACACTTCATAAAAGATAAGGATGCTCTTCAATTCAAACCAACAACTTTTGGTGTATGCCAACCAACCGTCCGATTCTTGTTGTAGCCTGGGTATGGAGGCAAGACTAATACAAGGGTTATCAGTACGGTTAGAGCAAAAAACACCATCAAAACTTTCAAGTCCTGCGCAAGGAATCCAGCAAAGCACGAAACAATAGCACCCAGTGTTAACAGCTTGTAGCTCAAATCCTCGGTAAACTTTTGAGACTCAAAATCAATTGGAGCCTCTACTGCTACCTTTATACTCTGTAGTATATCGCTCATTGAAGTGACTAAGACCACCCTATAGAAACTGAATTACAATTGTATCGTCCTTGTATTGTTTCGATTTCCATACGTCTTACATTTTCTTAAATAGTTAGGGGACACATCTAATATATTGTATAGAAGGCGACTGTCTAGATTATTTCTTTGATAGCTTTTAAAACTTCGTTCTTTAAAAGTAATCTTACAGACTCTTGGTCTTCCTCACCAACAATCTCTCCATATCTTTTGAATATGGCCTTGAGCCTTCCAATTGAGACATCGTTTTCCACCAGTTTGTTAATGATTGCTCCATCATGAATCAGATAAGCAAACTCTCGGTCATTCTGCGACAAGTAGGCCAGTACCAGACTTTCTGTGAGAAGACCAGTTTCAGAAATACCCTCAGAGTTAGTTACCTTAGACACCTTTTTGATGTTGTCATTATAGAGAGACAGTGATTTCTCGATATCGTAATATGCCAAGGCAAGGATTGCGGCTTGTATTCTTTTGACATCTCTGCCTTTATTGATGTTTTCAATCATTCCGGTTACAAGGTTTTGATTTCCAGACAGAACAAAGTGGTAGGCTGTTAAGATTTCTAGACTCGAAGAGAGTTGTGATTTATTGAATCCAAATTCCTCTAGATTCAATTCTAAGATGTTATTGCTATTGTCAGATGAGATATTGTTACTGAGTTGATTAATACCCTTGGCTTTCAGAACAGCTTTCCGTAGCGAGTCGTAGCCTTTCTCTTCTGACTTTAAAATGTTTTTTGCTTCTTGGAGTATATGTTGAAATACTTTATCTTTGGAGTTTTGTGCTACCTTCAAGTCTCGAAATGTGTCCAACCCTGGTAACTTCATTTCAAAGGTCTTGACAAGATTATCAATTATAAACTCAGATTCTTTTGTCAGCACGACTTTGATCGAGAGAAGTGGATCTGATAAAGCTAATACAGCTCTTTCAAATATCTCAACATTTTTTTTTATTTCGTTTTCAGTTATTGAGGACAGTCCCCAGAGTGATAGCACTTTGGCCAATGTTCTCTCATCAACTTGGGTGAAGTAAGGGAATAACTCGGCATCATGGGGTATGAAGTTCAGCAAATGAAAAGTTTCAGTCTGTAAGACTAGTTTGAATAGGTCATCTCTAAGCTCTTTGTTGACAGTGCCTAAGTTCATCGAAAGTGCCACCGCCTTTGTTAAAGACTCTTCTGAAATCTTGAAAACATCCTCATCGTGGTCACTAGAATCCCCCTTTATTAGTTTCTCGATGACAACGCGGAGTAGGCTCTCCCTTTCCAGTTCATTTTGGAATTCAATATCTTTGAAGAACTTTTCGAAAAGCTCCCATGAAGAACTAACTCTACCAGAATTGTATTTTAGTATTTCAATCAATGAATCAACAGTAAGTTTACCATTCAATGATCTTAGAAACCTTTGATGTATCGTTGAAAGAGACGGATCAAACTTGATGAAATTGGATAGGACAAGATTGTGTAACAGCTCCTTCTCTTTATCAGACAGTTTACAATCGTTTTGAACCTTTTCAAAAACAGGATTCAAAACAGGCAGATATTTGTCCAGTAAAGTGGGCTGGTTCTTATATTCTTTCAGTTCATGAATGACACTTTCATATCTTTCAATATCATTCTCTTCTTCCAGTTTATCGACTAGATGTTGCAATTTTGGTGAAGTTGTGGATTGAAATCGTTTAACTGGAAGTGTGCAGAAAGTCCCGAGTTTCAGATGACACAGAAGTCTCCTAGTAACTTGCAGCGGTGACACGAAGGACATTTGTGCGTGCCTCACAGATCACTGCTGTATACCTCTCTTGCCAGCTCATCGCTCTTACCTTAACTGAAAGTGTTTCATCACGTGATAAACGTGGCTCTACCATCGAATCATAGCTGTTTTAATTATTGTGGCGCTTGAGAATTTGATAGCGGAAAGACAAAGCCCGCAATTTGGGGAAACACCCAGACATTTATCCCAGTTCAAAGTCCGTTTTTTGTACCAGTAGCCAATCACAGCGCTTAAAATGGTAATAGTTCCCGGAAAGCAAATTTTCAAAGGCCAATTCCCAATCAATTCTGCTAAATTGACCGAAGTTTAGTTGAGATCACGTGAAATTGTTTATGATGAAAGTATTTTATCTCTTGGGCTCATGCATCAATCAAAGTGATTGAAATTCAAATAAAACCAACCAGGTTTGTGTTGTTGTTCTTCAAATTGTTTTAGTTATCGAGACTGAAGCAAGCGATCAGCTATAGTAATGGTTTTCACAGTCGTTGTCAAACAGACTAGATCAGCTGAGGCTGTAGTCAGAGCCGACCTGGAGCTGCTTCAAGATAACGATCCATTTAGTGATATCATCAATCTTCAAGTTGATGGAGTGAAAAGTATCTATGTTGAGGACAGTACTACTATTGCTGCTCTTCCGCATTTGTACCAGTTGAGAGATGCTGTTGTCAATATCAAGATTTCAGACTATCAATCTATTTTGAAATTAAAAGACTTGGGCTATACCATTTTAATTTCAAATTCAGAAGTTGATTTCGTTGCGCATTCATACTTGTCTTATTTGCTAGCAGAATACCAAACTAAACCAGTCCTACATTTCTACAACCGCGCTGTTGAGTTATCAAAGGTCAAAATCGATGAGGAGAAACTGTCGAAAATTTTGGCTGATTTCAAAGTGGAAGCAAAGGATGATGAGCCTGTTGAACAGCCTGAAATCGACTTTGAGAGTGCCATTTCAGTTTTGAACAAATTTCAATTCAATTACAGCCCATTCTCGATCAGAAAGGGTAAGGGTGACTTAGCCTTTATCCAATTAGGTTCGTATTTTGACTCTGTCTGTAAAAGCAGTCCCCACTCTGTTGTTGATGTCAAGAGTTTGCCTTTGTGTTTGGAACAGATGATATCTTCTTTGGGATCTAGCATTTCCAAGATTGCTATCCTTGAGCAGTCTTCCTCGAAGCCAGTTTCTAGATTTTCCAAGTTTCTGTTGGAATTCTTTCAAGTTCCAAGCCTTTTGACTGACAACAACATTGAAAAGATCACAACAGCTTCGATTAGCGACGTCTATGACGGCGAATTCAAAAAGTTGATCTCTGTTGTTGAATCAAATATCGATCAGGAAAATCCATTGCAAAACCTGTACTTCGGCAAAGAGTCAGAGGCATCTGCTCGTAATTACAAACAAGAAGAGTTGAGCAAAATTCATGATTTAGAATCCCAATACTTTCAAGTTTTGAACCAGTTATTCGGTGAAAGTCTAAATATTTTGAATC
This sequence comes from Komagataea salicaria, assembly GCA_003707885.2. Taxonomy (NCBI): domain Eukaryota; kingdom Fungi; phylum Ascomycota; class Saccharomycetes; order Phaffomycetales; family Wickerhamomycetaceae; genus Komagataea; species Komagataea salicaria. The sequence goes on from PPMB02000014.1 coordinate 19,529, forward strand.
AATACAGCAAGGATAAGGAATTCAATGAAATAACACCAGAATTCGGTTTCGGTACATACTTGTATCACTCAGAGAAACAAGATGAATTGATCAACAAAATTCATGAATACCTGAACTCTAGCTCTGTTTCCAAAGATGAGAACTTGGTTAAATTACTTTCAAACTGGTTAATTCATATTCGTGAAGGCTCTTCCATAGATACGAAAGAAGTGGCTTCCATCCAAGATCTTTTATCTAAAGAGGGGGACTCTGTAAAGGAAATTCTAGCCTTGCAAGAGTACTTATCTTTCAAACAAAACTGGTTGGTTTCGTCAGATTCATGGTCTTATGATCTAGCTTCATCAGGTTTACACAATGTTTTACAGTCTCAACAAAATATCAACTTGTTGATTATTGACAACGAAACATTTCAAGGCAAAGAAGAAAAAGTCAAACTGAACATTCCAAGAAAGAAGGACATTGGTCTCTATGCCATGAACTATGGCAACTGTTACGTTGGTTCTGTGGCCATCTATTCATCATACACTCAGGTTTTGACTACCTTGATTGAGGCTTCAAAGTACAATGGTCCATCAATTGTGCTGGCTTATCTACCTATCACATCTGAAAACGACACTCACCTGGATATCTTGAAACAAACAAAACAGTCTATTGATGCTGGTTATACGCCACTGTACCGCTACAATCCATCACTAGAAGAGAAAGAACAGTTCAAGCTCGATTCTACCGTTATCAAAGAGAATTTGAAGAAATTCTTAGATAGGGAAAACAAGTTGACTTTGTTGTCTGCTAAAAACCCACAATTTGCTAGATCTCTAGCCGAATCACAAAGTACAAGCATCGCCAAAAAACAAAAGAAACACGCTGAAGAAGCATATGCCAATCTGTTGGAAGGTTTAACTGGTGCTCCAGTTTCTATCTATTTCGCATCTGACGGTGGTACAGCTGAGTCTATTGCTAAGAAACTAGGAAAGAGAGCCTCACAAAGGGGTTTGAAAGCAAAAGTTCTATCCATGGATGATATCATTTTGGAAGATTTACCTTTGGAGGAAAACATTGTCTTCATTACTTCCACTGCTGGTCAAGGTGAAATCCCACAAAACGGAAAACAGTTTTGGGACGCCATAAGAAACTCAGGTGATTTAGATTTGGAGTTTTCCAAAATCACTGTTTTTGGTTTAGGTGATTCCTTGTACTGGCCAAGAGCCCAGGATAAACATTTCTATAACAAGCCTGCCAAAGATCTCTTCAATAGACTAACATTTTTGAATGCCAAAGTTCTAGTTCCATTGGGACTAGGTGATGACCAAGACCCAGATGGTTATCAAACTGGATACGAGAAATGGGAGGCTGAACTATGGAAAGCTTTTGGAGTTGATGATGTTCAAACAGCGGATGAACCACCTCCAATCACCAATGAAGATATCAAAATTGCCTCAAATTACTTGAGAGGTACCATTGGTGAAGGCTTGAAAGACGAGTCTACTGGTGCTATCTCTTCATCTGATCAGCAATTGACGAAATTTCATGGTATCTATATGCAAGATGATCGTGATTTGAGAGATGCTAGAAAAGCAGCTGGCCTTGAACCATTCTATATCTTCATGGCGAGAGTTAGATTGCCAGGTGGTATTACTAAACCAAATCAATGGTTAACCTTGGATAAATTGGCTGATGAAAGAGGTAATGGTACTATTAAATTGACCACCAGAGCTACTTTCCAATTGCACGGTATTGTTAAACATAACTTGAAACCATCAATTAGAGCTATGAATGCTGCTCTCATGGATACTTTAGGTGCCTGTGGTGATGTCAATAGAAACGTTATGATATCTGCTTTACCAGGAAACACTAAAGTTCACGGTGAAGTTGCCAAAGCTGCCACTAAAATTTCAGAACATCTATTGCCTCAGACCACTGCATATCACGAAATCTGGCTGAAAGGAGATGACCCAGAGGACGATGATCCAGAATGGCCTAACATTTTCGAGCAAAGAAAAGATGGACCAAAGAAGATTTCTACCTTGGTTGCTGGTAATGCTTTACAAGACAATGAACCATTTTATGGGGCCACTTACCTACCAAGAAAGTACAAGATTAATATTACTATTCCTCCTTTCAATGATGTCGATGTTTGGTCTTCGGATGTCGGTTTAATTGGTATTGTTGAAAACAACACTGTGGTTGGATTTAATGTTCTAGTTGGTGGTGGTATGGGTTCCACACACAACAACAAGAAGACTTATCCAAGAACTGGTTCTATGTTCGGTTTCGTGACTTATGATCAAGTTCATTTGGTTTGTGAAAAGATCATGCTCGTTCAAAGAGATTTTGGTAATAGAAAGGACCGTAAGAACGCCAGATTAAAATATACGGTTGATACACTAGGTGTTGAGGTTTATAAAGAGAAGGTTGAGGAATTATGGGGTTCAAAGTTTGAAGCACCAAGACCTTTTGAAATAAAAGATAACTTCGATCACTTCGGTTGGATTACTGACGAAACCGGAAAACATCATTTCACTTGCTTCATCGAAAATGGTAGAGTTGAGGATACACCTGAATTACCTCAAAAGACTGGGTTGAAAAAGATTGCTGAATATTTCCAATCAAGACCAAATTCTCAGGGTACCTTCAGATTGACTGGTAACCAGCATGTTTTGATCTCAACCGTTTCTGACGAAGAATTGCCAAAAGTCAAGGAACTAATGAGTGAATATAAGTTAGACAACACCAACTTTTCAGGTTTGAGATTATCATCAGCTGCTTGTGTTGCTTTCCCAACTTGTGGTTTGGCAATGGCAGAATCTGAACGTTACTTGCCAGTTTTGATTACTAAATTAGAAGAGGCTTTGGAAGAGTACGGCTTACGTCATGATGCAATTGTGATGAGAATGACTGGTTGTCCAAACGGTTGTGCTAGACCTTGGTTAGCTGAAGTTGCATTGGTTGGTAAAGCATACGGCACATATAACTTGATGTTGGGTGGTGGTTTCCATGGCCAACGTTTGAACAAGATTTACAGACAATCCATCAAGGAAGACGAAGTCCTTGCTATTTTGAAACCACTATTCAAAAGATGGGCTTTGGAAAGAGAGGATGGTGAACACTTTGGTGACTTCTGTATCAGAGCTGGTGTCATCAAGCCAACTTTGGAAGGTAAATACTTCCACGACGATGTCCCAGAACAAGTTTAATCTGCATTTTCCTTAATTTTGATTGTCTTGCATATTTTTTTTTTGGTTATTTAATTCATTATCCATTTATTTGAGTATTTCTATAACACTTTATCTTATTTATTATTTCTGTATATTTGTAATAGAGATTTTGAAGATTTATTATATTGATGAGCAAGTAGAAAAATAAAATTTCACGAAAATCATGTCAATCGAAAACCGTAAAACCTATTTATGAGCTTCAATTACTTTGTAGAGCTGCTATCAAGAATCGGAAGTGTGTCTGTTTTTGTGCAGTCAAAAAATGATGATGATATCAAGGTTCAAAGACTTAGTCAGGTTGATGAGAAGCTCATAAAGCTAGAAATGCTTGGAGAAGGACAGGAAGTATTGCTTTTTATACCACTTCCTATAGAAGTCCCGTTAATAAAAAACATTGAAGATTGCTTCAAAGAGAAGTCCAACACAGTAAGCATACGGCTACCGTTGCTCAATAAAGATGGTCCCAGTCTTGGTGGAAATCAGCTTATGGAAATCGGAGCACGCTATAAGTGGGATTGCAAATATCTGGAACAATTAAATGACAGTTATAGCCTCACATGTACATGTTGTGACTCTTTGGTAATGGACTCCTCAAATATAACTAGAATCTCTGAAATGCCTTCAGAACTATGGGCAGAAATGATGGATTTTTGGCACTGTCACAAACCACATAATCATGATACGACACAATCAGATAGATATTCAACACTGAAGCCAGTGCCAAACGGTCTGATCATTGGCTCTTACTATTTTGCTTTCAATATTAAAGACTCAGTAATGGTAAACCTGAGCCAAATAGCTGACCAAATACACTGTGAAAACTGTGCTGCTGTACTTGGAGTTGACGACAAGAAAACGGGATTACAAAAACTCTTTAAGTGGGCAATAAAACTGAAATACAAATCTACAACAGAGACGTTTGAACCTTACCTTTATGTTTACAACAACATCCTGGATAATATTAACAGCAATGCAACGAGAATTGTTGAGTTTTGCAATAAAGATGAAACCAAAAGAATTCTTATCTGGATTTTCAACGTGGGTATCGATTTTATTGTAACTGGTTCAGATCTGTATACAGATGCTTTGAAGGTTTACTACACAATAAACAAAGATAGTATAGAACAGGAGCGAGCAGGAAGAGGCGAGATGGAGTTAGTTGTTGTATCTGATCTAATTTTAACCAGTCTTGTAGCTCATCTGGAATCATTTAACAATAATCTTCCTAGGGATATAAGACAAATGGGACAACACTGGAAACTAGGGCTAATATCAAACAGATAAAACTTCAAAATGACTTTTACAGATCTCAAGGTGAATGAATGCCTTGACGGGCAAATATGATGTTGGAAGTACTTTGTAGTCTTTTGGTAGTCGCACGCACGCCTTCTTTTATATTTCAATTGAGTCCAACTCATAATCTCGACCACTTATAGAATTAACAGTTGAAAGAATATACATTAAAGAATGTCAAAGTCCGTTAACTTGGCTATCATTGGTAAGTACAGTTACAGCAAAGGAATCCCGTGTCAACTTTGACTAACATTTTCGAACCAGGAACAGGTGTCGTTGGTTCATCCTTCTTGAATCAATTGGCAAATCTAAAGAACTCCATCAATTTTAATGTCATTTTAATAGCTAGATCTAAGAAATCAGTCATTTCAGAAGACTACAAACCAATAAACATCTCAAACTGGAAGTCTGTTGTTGAATCGGCCAGTCAAGACAATTTGTCGTCTGAGAATTTGATCAAATTTTTACAAAAGTCACCATTACCAGTGGTGTTGATCGATAACACCTCTGATGAGTCAATTGCTTCTACTTATTCAGATTTGGTCAAGGCTGGAATTTCTATCGCCACTCCTAATAAGAAAGCGTTTTCAAGTGATATTAAATCTTGGAACGAGTTGTTCGCCAACAGCCAGAAAGAGGGTGCGGGTTTGGTCTATCATGAGGCTACAGTTGGTGCTGGTTTACCAATTATTGGTACAATTAACGACCTGGTTAGCACTGGTGATGAAATAGAGAAAATTGAAGGTATCTTTTCTGGTACATTGTCGTACATTTTTAATGAATACTCTTCTCCTGCTCCAAAAGACGTTAAATTTTCAGAGATCGTCTCGGTTGCTAAATCTCTTGGTTATACTGAACCAGATCCAAGAGATGATTTGAATGGATTGGATGTTGCTAGAAAAGTTACTATCTTGGCTAGATTATCAGGATCTGATGTCGAATCACCAATTTCATTCCCTGTTCAATCCTTGATCCCAGCAGATTTGGAATCTATTGAGTCAGCCTCTGAGTTCTTGGAGAAATTACCAAATTACGATCATGAGTTACAGGCATTGAAGGATGAAGCTGCCAAATCTAACAAAGTTTTGAGATTTGTTGGTACAGTTGATATTCCAAACAACAAAGTTTCTGTCGGTGTTGAGAAGTATGATTATTCCCACCCTTTCGCCTCCTTGAAAGGCTCTGACAATGTTATCTCTATCAAGACCAAACGTTACCAAAATCCACTGATTGTTCAGGGTGCAGGTGCCGGTGCAGATGTGACTGCTGCTGGTGTCCTAGCTGATACCATCAAAATCGCTCAAAGAATTGCTAAATAGATTGTTCAGACTTGACTACAAAATCAATCATGCTGTTGATTATAAATCGTAGACATCATTAAACTGTAACAACTATACTGAGAATCAATTGATCATATAGTCAATAGGTCATCTGGGATAGGGGTGAGTCGCCCAGATTCAGAGTTATTTTGTGATTTAAACCATTGTTCTTTAGCTTTCAAGAATATTTTTCTCAACTTATCAGTTGAAAAACAAGTCTGCCTGAATTCTAGCATAATCTTCTGAGAGTCTAAAAAGGAACTTGGTGTCTTCTGTTGGGAGGAAATGTTACCAACATTGACTCTTGAAACGTGGGTGTTGTTTGGTGCTAAATATAAATCACCAGTATCTCTGATTTCTGCGATATATGCTCCAGTTCGATGAATATACTGAGCAAACTTGAACCTTGGCTTTCCCCATGAATAAAGGATTTCTAGATTCTTTTCCTCACTGTTATTACTGAAAAACATTGAAGCCCTATTATCCATCAAAAAACCGGAAAATTCCAACAGGAAGATGTGGTAGTAAAATTTCTGGGTTCGTATTAACTCTTCGTCATAAAACTCCGGATCCGTCCATGGATTGATTGCCAATTTGATATCAACATAAGAGTGAAATGGATTTAATCTTGGGAGTTCACATAGCTCATTCCAAGGCGTTTCAACTAGAAGTAAACCGTAACGTTCACACATCCTTGACCAGCTATTGATAGTGTCATCTATCAATTTTGGAGTTGCAGCCAGCCATTCTAATCTAATGTGAAAGCAATGGTTAGGATTGTGGACTTTGTCGTAGTGAACTGTCATAATTTCAGGCTTGTAGGAAATCCTGTTCGGATCGAGGTCAAATTTGAGTGAGTGACTCAGTATGATAGTACGTTTTTCTTTTAATATACTTGTACCTTGAGAAGTATTAGTCTGAACTCGTGATAGCTCAGAGTGCTCAGATGCTATTTTTCTTAATGAATTCGTGGAACTTTGAACGATGTTGCTGTTATCATCATTTTGTGGATAGATGACTGGGGTCATTGATAACTTTGAGCTTGATCTCCCAGTGTTACTTCCCACACTGTTGGACCTTGATGTCCTTTGGTCACCTGCCTGTTGAGGAGATGGGGGATTATCGTTATTCTCTGGTTGGACTAAGAAATAAAAATAGTAGCCATCCAAAAATTTATGTCTATTTTCCACATGTCTTAAAAGTTTATTTTCCATCAAGTAATTTCCATAGGCTGTGGCATCCTCTCTCGTATTGATATCTTCGAAGTTTTCAACTAACCAACTAACAAGTTCCAATCCGATGAAACTCGTTTTGTGAATTTTCCAGTGCCACCTTCTATCATTCAGCCTAATACCTTTCGGACCTTTCAAGATATTGAAAAGAGTTATCAATGGTATATCTTTGTTCAGATTGGTAGAAACAGTGTTATTGCCGCCAAATGATTCAACTTTTTTCAATGGGCCTTCAAAGTACTGTTCTTGGAGAAATGAAACCAAGTCACCGGTGTAGAAACTGGTCTCAGGCATCGCCTCCTCTTTGAGATTTCTAATACTCTCGCGCCCGCCTTCGGGTCTGAAGCGGCCTTTGTGTAATGTAGATATCATTTTTCTAAGCCCTTCAACTCTAGTTTCTTCAGCACTCAACAACTCTTTGTTTTCATTAGAGAGATAAGTTGACTTTGGAATTTCAGCAGGTAGAAGAACAAACTTGACTCTATTCATCAACAGCTTACCGTCATTATCGTTTGTTTCATCTTCATCTATGTAACCCGCCAAAAACTGATCATATCGATTCCAGTTCAATGGCTTTGATGTAGATTGCCTAGACTCTGGATTGTATGGATGGTATGTTCTTTGATACCTTGTTTTGATTGTGATATTGGTTTCATTCTTTTTGCCATTTTGTGTGTTAGTTGAACGGACCCGGTGATACCGTTGAACATTGATACTTCCATCATAATTAAAGAGAATTCGATGTATTTCTTCATCCAGTGAAAGATAAATTCTGGACCCCGCCAACTGATCTTCATTTTTTGGTAAATACTTGATCAATAACGATGCATTAGCCTCGGACTGTCTTTTTGATTCAACCTTTTCAACTCTGGAACCATGGCAGATCTGGAACCCCAGCATCAACCGCAAATGGATCATCTCTCTCATTAGTTTTCCCGGTGTCATATAGTTTTCATTCTCATCGCTCAACGAGATAGTATGGGTTTGAAAAGTAAAATTCAGATTGAAGTCATCCAACTGAGGGAATACTGGAGTAGTGAAGGGTAACTCAGATGGAGATGATAAGGATCTCCATTTTATCAGACGACGCTGAACATTCTTTGGAAAAACATCTTGCCATTTTCCAACATTAAATTTTCTGAAATCAGTTGGATCAATCTTCTGTGAAATGTTCTCTATCTCAGTCCACATAAGAGCTCTCAGCGAATCAACAACTGAAAACTGATCTCTGTTATTATTTGAATGAGCTGAAGAAGGCGATGTTGATAAAGTAGTGATTTTTCTTTGCTGCTGATGAGTATGCTCAAGTTGGTTATTGTAAAGCTGTTTTGGCATAGGGATACGCATACCTAAGATACTCTTTTTTGAGGATTTGATAGAAGATGCTGATGAGGGTGGGGAAAGAGCTGTAAGCTTTTCAGAGCTATCTCCCTTTTTGGATTTGGTGTATTGTTGTAAAGAAGAAAGGGCAGTTTTTGAAACACTGAATATGGGGGAGCTTGCAATTGCTGTTTCAGCTTTCGTGGAACTGTTTGCGACTTTCCATCTTAGAGACGAGTTGGATGGCAGTCTTCTAGGTAATGAAGGCATGACAAGATTTTGTGTTGTGACGGAAACTGTCGAATCAGCTGTTTTAATGCGTCTAGGTTCAGTTTCTGTCACCACGCTGAAAATGTTTTGATCATAATTGTTCATGATTTCCACCGCTGATTCTCCAATATTTGGCTGTTTCAGATATTCTACCTTGACAGAACTCATATCATTCTCCATAATTCCCATCATTTGTAGCTCATAGATTTTACACTTGGGTAGCCATTGACTTCTGTTTTTCAGTGTGGGCTCATTCCAATATGATATATCTACCCATCCGGGAACGCAATGATGTAAGACATCAGAGTGATCTCTGTATCTGAATAAAGGTGTTACATGAAGTGGAGGTTGAGCAAGACATATAACATCGACTGAAAACTCTGAGTTCAATAGGGCTTTTCCTGTGTGTACCAAATCATCATATGAGACATCAAAAAGCCCATTTCCAGCACTTATTACTATGAAATGATTAGTAGTGTGCCGCAAATCAGGATCTTTGAACCTATCCATGACCAAAGTTGTCGAAAGATTAATAGTTCCCATAATATCTGATTTTATGGTCGGTAAAAATCTACTACTTGCGTTGATATTTTTTTTGATTTGATCAGTGATTATGTCCTTTCTGAAATTGGCGAATTCTGATCTCAATGAAATCATGATTTCATTCCAATGCACAACATTGACTTGGTCAACAACAACTCTGTAATAGTCTTTGGTATTCCTAGGTCTCTCACCTTCTTTCAAATCGTTCCAAGAAGCAGTTGAGAAGTCTACATTTGCAACAAAGACAATGGTTATCAAGTGGTGTGTTTCCTCTTCTCTCCATCTCTTGAAAATAGTCGGAAATAGACTATTCACAACTTTGTGAAACATAATCTCCCCATCTTCTTGAAAGTGATACATTTCTTCTGTAATCTGAATGAGAAATACCAAACGGGCGGATTCTGATCTGAACACAACTTTGGTATTTTTACCAATATACGCACTAAACGTCTTCTTCCCCATCCTATAAATGGTACCTACTGTGACGCGGATTGTTTCCAGGAAAGTTAGCTTTTGGTTCTTATGGACACATGTATCCACCATTAATGAAGACAGCTCCCACATGTCACCTCTGTTCAGTCCAATGTCTTTTATCATTATCTCTACCAAGTCGGCCTCAACCTCTTCTGGGTCCTTTAGCCTCACAATTACTGGGCTTCTCGCACTGATATTCAGGACAGACTGTAAAGCCCCTGAAGCTATAGACACCTGTGCGTTCTTCGTCCTTCTTTGTAGCTCAGGGTTCATTTCCTTGACTATGAACAGCAGTCTCTTCTTGGAGGACACCAAATCTCTTGAGTCATTTGATTCTTCGACAGGCTGTAACTCAGCGACGTCGCCTTCTTTTGCGCCTGGCAACTGAGCGACATCAATTGCAACAGTCTCAGCACAAATTCTCTGATCATGGAACGAAACTGTCAGCTTGACTGGCTCATCAATGTGCGATTTTAGATCTGAGTCTTCATTGTTATTCTTCTGGGGTATGCCAATTTGTGAGTTGGGCGCTATATGAAAAGATGAGCTTGCAACTGGACCGCTGCTTTCTATGGACAATGAGTTCTGACCCGCACGCTTTACCGTGCGCAACGTCAGCACAGTCGAGCGCATACTCATTGTGCCTGGCCTCGGATGATCAAACCGCTGAATCAACCCATTACAATGTACATTTGTTTATGTTTATCTTCAAATAGGCAGATCACGTGACTCTATTTTGCTTTTGCCACCAATTTTCAATTTTCAATTAAAGTAGGATATATCAAAATGGTACTAAACTGTACAGTAGAGATCTAAGTAGCGACAATGCCCTTAGAAGCTACCATGGTTGTCATTGACAACTCCGAGTATGCGCGTAATGGTGATTACAGTCCAACGCGATTCCAGGCTCAACTTGAGGCCTTAGATGTGGTTTTTCAGTCCAAGATACACTCGAACCCAGAGAACACCGTGGGTTTACTTGCCATTGGGGGCGAAGGCCCTCAAGTGTTGTCCACACTGACAGCTGACTACGGTAAAATCTTGAGTGGAGTCCATTCAACTCAGATCCACGGCAAGCTACACCTTTCGACAGGATTGCAGGTTGCAGCTTTGGCATTGAAACATCGTCAAAATAAAGTACAGCATCAGAGAATTGTTGCGTTTGTGGGAAGTCCTATCGAAGAGAGCGATAAAGACTTGGAGAAGCTAGCCAAAAAGATGAAGAAAAACAACATTGCTGTTGATTTCATCAATTATGGAGAAGAGGCGACAAACACAGACAAATTAGAAAAGTTCGTATCGATTGTCAATTCACATGATAACTCACATTTGGTGACAGTACCACCCGGGGATAGACAGCTCTTTGAAGTTGTTGGATCATCACCTATTGTTTTAGGAGAGGGTGAAACTAATGCCATGGGCGGAGGAAGTGGAGACTTTGGAGACTTTGGAGATTTCGGAGATGCTGGTATGGATCCAGATCTAGCACTAGCTTTGAGATTATCTCTAGAGGAAGAGCAAGCAAGACAGCAACGAGAACAGCAACAGCAGCAACAGCAGCAGACACAGCAGCAGCAAGAAGAAGCAGACCAACAGCAACAGCAGCCGCAACCACAGGAAGATGCAAATGATGGAAGTAACGATACAAACATGGAAGACGCTAAGTAGACATACATATCAAGTGCTTTTCATATCAGTTTTATCGAGTTCGTAGATAGTAACTGTACGTATTTTACAATCATTAGGAGAGTTCAGTATTTGGTAACATGATATTTGGAGGTACACACTTAATATCCATCTACTTCAAAGAACTAATAACTGCATCTGTATCTTTTAGTTCAGAGTAACCAAATGCCAGAGTAGCAAAAACTGCAGTCTTTACATCCTCAGCGGAGGCGACTTTACCATCATACTCAAAAGCTCTTGTACCGATTGCATCTCTCAAGGTGACAACTTTGTAGCCGTGTTCTGCAGCATGTCTAACGGTACCTTGAATACAAATGTTAGCCATGGCACCAGAGATGTACAAGGTATCGATTCCTTCTGCTTTTAAGACATCATCTAAATTGGTTTGGTGGAAAGCATTAGGATGTAGTTTAGTGAGGACTAGTTCATCACCTTGTGGTTTTACAATGTCGTTGATCTCGGCACCTGAAGTTCCCTTGTTCAAAAATGTACCTGAATCGTCAGCTTCATGACGAACGTGAATGATTTTGATTTCATTTGAAGGATCAGCCTTATTATGTTCTCTGACAAAATTCAGGAACTTTGCTGCTTTAGCACTAGCTTCTTCGATATTTTCTAGTGTGTATTTTCCACCTTTGAAGTAGTCATTTTGAATGTCAATGATGATATATGCTGATTTAGCCATTTTGTTAGTGTATCAATTTCAAAAGGGAAAGAATGAGGTACGAATATGATCAAATTTCCGAGGAGAACTATTGATTGTAGTTGAGAACAAAGACTTCAAATGAGACAATTGGTCCTCAATTTATACACAATCATACAAGAAAGTCTTTTGCCCCCGCATAAAGCTGATTCATAATAATACGGGTGGCATGAGTATAGTGGAATGGATACTGTTATAGAAAGTGCCATTACTCTGCGGAATTCCGCCTTTCGGGTCGGGTTTGGCCATATGAGTCTGAAATTGCTTGGACTTAAGACCAGAAAAGTCCTTGGTGGTCCCTGGTCAGTCTTTAACACCGAGTCAAGCTCGCTGATGCGAGTCTTTAGGTTCAAGACTAACTCAAAATAGCGGGCTCTTTGAAAGATGCGGATCAACTGAGATAGCCTCGATTTTTTGTAGCTCTGTTTGAGGAATGAAGTTTCTATAATAAATTCATTAGATACAAGAGCACCGTTCATTTTGGGGTTGGCTCAAGCGGACTCCGTTAAAGAGCATATTTGTATTTATGCTTGATGCGAGGTCTAGCAAATCGAACAATTCTCCTCTGCTTCGAGTCATTCGCAAGTACTGTTGAAGTCAAAGAATGAATCTCTATCAACAGATTATCTTAGTCTTCTGATGACAAGACTCCTTCAGTTATCGATGACAAGAATACCTAGAGCAGCTATATATTTATGCGCATTTCCTATGATCCATCCAAGCAAAGGGTTTGTTCGACAAATCCAATTGATATTACAAGGAACAAAGACACTAAAACCGTCGTCCATAGATACTACCAGATTGTGTCAACGCAATGCTTAACTGTGAAATGCCAAAATATTTTTCTTTTATCTCAAACTGGTGGTCAGTTTTGTACTGAAGCACTACTACGTCCAAACACTTCGTATTGGAATTATATTTCCCTTGTAAAATGATCAGAGATTCAATCTTCAGCACGTCTATTGGTTTTTCAGTTCACGTCTCTTCAGCCTCTCCACACTCTTGAGCAAAATAAAAAATAAAAATAAAAAATCCGCAATACACCACTAGCAAGATTCGATCAAAGAACAACAATCACAAAGAAACAAAACCCAGAAGATAGGTGCCAAGAACCACGAATATGGATATTCATGAACGCAAAAAGCTACAGAATAAACTGAGTCAGAGAAAGCATAGACAGAAGCAGAAACAGAGAATTGAAGAACTTGAACTTGAAATATCCCGGCTAAACTCGAAACTGAACAAATGCATCTATAGGGATCAATCCAAGATCGAACTTCTCAAAATATATAGAACAACACACAGAAAGATCCAAAAGGTTAACAGTAACATCAAGGAACTTCAAGATTATCTGGAACATGAAATTTTTGGATCGATAAAAGAAGATATTGAAAAATTAGACACAGGTGAGCTGGACTTCAGTGATTGTGATGAGCCTGAGTTTTCTTCCAATATAGCCAATCTGAAATCTTTGCAAGGTCTTGAAAAAGAGAATGCAAATGGAGAAACTTTAGATTATGATATTGGGAAAGATAACGAGGAAGAATTTGGGAGTTCATCGAGTAGTAACGATACTTGTGCCAATATAATTTTTAACGCTTCGGATAAACTGGCAAGAACAAATCATTCCTCATCGTTCCAGGTACCAAGCAATTTCAACATCAACGAGTTTGGACTATTTGAGTTCAGCCAAAGGTATCAACCAACAAATACAACTTTGGCTATTGACCCTAATTCCGTTTTAAAATATTATCTATACAATGAGGTGTGCATTCATCCTTCAAACTTATTAGATATAATCAATGGTATAGGGATTCAATCAATATCATATATCAACAAGATTCAGGAGGAGCAAGACATCATTTCCTCACCACACTTTCTCATCATGGTCTGCTCGTATGCCAATAATCTGTTTGAGCAGATCCCCAAGTTTAAGAACTTTGCTTTTGCCTTCGGTGGGGTGAAGTGGCTAGTGGGCCAGGTTTTATTCTTTGGGTTAACCAATCCTAATATTGAACCTTTGCTGAAACCGATTCTTTTCAAATCGAATAATTTCAATGGTGATAACTACCGTACTTTGGTTGACAATATCACTAAATACCTTGAAGTTTCATGGTTTAAGGACCAATACTCAAACAGTAACGACAACACATCCTCGTTCTTGCTGCACTCAGATACACTTTTCCCTCAAAAACGGAATGATGCAAACTCGTTTATTCTCCATCAGTGGTTTTATCCGACTGCGCTGCAGACATACTTACTGAAGAACAATTCGTATCATGAGTACCCACATTGGGTTAATTTTATAATATGGCCAGAGATGCGGGACATTTTACTTCTGAATATCCATAAAGTCACAGCGATGACTCAGGATGTATTTTATAATGACCTTATGGACAATGTTGTTCTAGTTTTGAAAAACCAGCCTGATTTTGATCAGAAGAAGACCATTATTGGTAAACGTGATAAACTATTCTTCTTTGTTGACTTAACAAACCTGATAAACCTGACAATAAACAGCAATAAATCCACCAATCCACTTTCTTGTGAACCGAATCTGGAATATTTGGCACAAGTTGGATTGTTCAATCCTGCGGAATGGAAGCTGACGAGAACATATGCAAAGAAGTTTGGAAGTTTGATTCCTAAAAAGCTGGTCTGTTGGGATATTGACGATAAATGCCATGAGAATGTTATTAGACCTCACTATGTTACCTAAATTAGGCAAAACGTGCGATTGTATTTATGAACGTCAGCAATGTGCATCATTATGACACTGAGACTGTAGCCTCTGTCGGAGACCTGAAGTAGAAGTCTACCTACCAATTTCTTTGAAGAGGAAGGTGGCTCCCACTTCCAAAGTGTGTTCTAGTACAATAAGTGTTGTTGCGATGATGTATTGTAGTGTCCAAAAACGGCAAAAATACCAGTTCACCATACAGACATACCATTTATCAACAGTAACAAGTATGTTAGACAAGAGTTTCAACTAGTGTTGAAGCTCGCAAACGAAACGTTTCAAGCCCTGATACACAGCTCGTAAACAACTCTGGATCTTTAGTGAATCACGAGTGCAAAATCTTTGTAATATAAAAACAGGTTCAAATAATGTACATGTTTGTGCTGTCTACAAGTATCAACGCTGCCAGCTGTCATAGTAAAACGACTAGATTTTTACCATGCAACCATTACCGGTCACCAACGAAGCTACACAGCACGATACATCAGAAAACAGAGACAATACGTTGAACTTGAGAGGTATGGGCAATAAAACCCACCACTCATGTGTTATTACATGAGAACTATTTGTAGCGTGAGTTGTGAAGATTGAAGCATGAGTACGGAAGAACGGATCAGAATACACCTCAAAGTGATATTTCTACTATAGTCACACTATTCAATATACGCCTTATTTGCAAAGTTTCCAGCAAAAAAGTGGAACTAACCAAAATAATTCCCCTTGTAAAGTTGTAGAACGACTGGTTGAAGAATATGAAAATGGCGGAAATACCTGTTTTACTAATATGGCTTGAAAAAAAGAGTAAGCTTCTTCCCCGTAATTAACATAGTAAGGTACATCCCCCAACTGAGTAGATAACCGCTGTTTTAAACTAGAACTCTAGCGATCTCACAACGAAAGGTTTGATTCATCTGGCAAGGGGGCAAGCACTACTTAGTTGCTTGCAGAAGACTGTCAAAGCTGACTTATGTTTAGAATTATTGAACTGTACTGGACCTTTCAGTACAAGAGGTACTCTTGGATGGCTACTCTACTTCACAGTTGGTGAACTATGCAGAGAAGCTAGGCTTTATATACAAGACCCACCTACTCAGGCAATATTGTAGAGTTGCTTCCACTCTCAGCAGAAGAGGAAGCCATCGGCATACCAGTAACCGACAGTCCATGAATTGGACTTCATGGTCTAAGAAGGCTGAGTTTAATGGACTCAGCCTGTTATTTCCAGTCCTCTTTCAGCCCTATATGTGGAGTCTAGATTCGAAGCAGGCTTTTTCTGCAACTTGAAAGTTTAAACCACTCTAGGACCCTGCTGATCTGCTAGCCGCCTGATTTGCTCCTTGTCCAAAAAACAGTGCGGAATCCGGCGGAAATGTCCCTATCTTTTTCTCTACCAGAAGGCATTTCCTCATGATCATAAATAATGAAACGTAAAACAGTAGTTAACATTGACACATCGTTGTGGAGAAGCACAATGCGTCTTGTCTAAAAAGAATTCTCCTCAACGATAGGGAATTCGATGACGTTGGTTCAATCAGGGAGCACTCCACACAGTTGGCAATGGCATAACATGTTGCAGCCGAGCTAGTTACAGCCTTATTGCACAACAAATGGAAATATCTATGGTAGGATGGGCGACTGGATGTAGCTATTGATTGGTTGAGGAATAGAAATATTATTATTTTCTCATGTCAAATGATCAATTATTGGCAAATGATGATGGTTCTTGGGTACCTCTCCACTTTTACCCGTTTTCCTCCCAGCATCAATATTCTATAAAACTTTGATGATAGTCGCTCTTTGGTCTCCATTAATGAAGCCACTAATATTGTTCACTGCCAGTACTATAAGCTAACCTTGAGTAATGTCTAGCAACACAGATTTAGAAAAAGGAACAGGGAAAGTGTATGACCACTCTGACTCTTCAAACAACCTAGAGCTGGGTGTCACACCTACTTATGCTGATGATAATGAAATCAAAGAGACTCCAACCACGCAATCAATGGGAAGAACTATGACAAGAGTCACCACTGATGGTGATATTGTTTACTTGGGGCACCAGGCCTTCCACCGTAACGAGTTGATGAATGCCTTCGCAGGTGAGTTCAGAACAGGTATCCATCCTGCACCTCACAGACCAATGGGTAATCCAGTGCCATTGGGTCTAGCGGGATATGCCATTTGCACATTTCTCCTTGGGATGATTGTCGTTGGAGCTCGTGGCACCCAGAATCCTCAGATATTCGCCAGTTGTGGGCTCTTCTTGGGTGGTATTTTAACTTTGGTATGTGGGTTCTGGTGTTTAGTAATTGAGAACACATTTGCAGCAACTGCGCTAGGTGCATTTGGTGGATTTTACATGACTTACGCTGGTGTTCTAATCGATGGTTTTGGCATAACCAAATTCGCTGCTGAGAACCCTGAAGAGTTCAGTAATGTGATGGGATTTTTCCTGTTGGCATGGTTTTTCTTTGCATGTATCATGTGGTGGTGTACTTTCAAGTCAACTTGGTCTTTCTTCCTAGCCATCGGTTTCATCACCTGGCACCTGTTCTTGCTGTCCATTGGCTACTTCATAGATGTCAATGGACTCAAGAGAGCTGCTGGTGTTCTTGCAATTTTATCGAGTCTCTGTGCGTTCCTAGCCATCTTTGAAGGTGTTGCTACCCACGAAAACTCATACTTCCAAGCTCCATCGATGTTGTTGCCTGGCGCACCAAGAATCTAGTTTCTGTATTTTTATAGATCAGGCTTAATGAATGACTTCATGCTACACATATTATAGGGCTCCGCCCAAACTGCTTACTCCACTCTCTCATTAAAAGGTGCATAACATGCTTGCTGCTTCCTCTCCCATAACTTTTACTTCATACTTGTCGATATATTTGCGTATATATTCTTTGTCCGCATTCTTTGCACACAATCATGTCAACTCACGCATCTAAAAAATACAGCAGCCATGACGATGTAAACTGTAGAAAAGTGCATAAATTATAAACTTGCTTAATCTTTCTCTTCAAATTGATCTTGAATATTCAACTCCGGATCCAACTGCTTTACTGGCTACCACCGTGAATATTGAAAGTGAGTTGTACAATAGCATGTATATACTCTTTACGGAGAATCATTGAAACTTGTTTTTGTGTAATTTCTTGGAAAATTTATCTATCTACAATCTAAAAGGTAAATAAATAAATTTTGAGGTAACAGGAAAGCGGTTAAAAACACCAACTGTTGCCATACAGAAGGCAAGGCAGTATATCCAGCTGATAGATCAACAGAGGAAATGGGTGGAGAGCCCCGAAAAAACATCAGTAAGGCTTGCGCTTTCTGTAAACTCAGAAAACGTAGATGTGATGGAAAGCAACCTTGTTCCTTCTGTAAGCGGAAGAATAGGGAAGATTCCTGTAAATACGACGTGATTGACAGGCGTTCATTAAGATACGTTAAGGGCGTCAACGCCAGAGACGACTATAGAGCTTTATCTTACGAATCCGAGAATGTTCTTCCGAACATGTCGAGCTGTGAATCATCCAACGCTGAGAGCTCCGAGCGGACTTCAGATAGCCCGCTGTCTCTTGAGATAGACCCAGAGGCTCGATACATGGGTGAGACTTCACCGTTTGGGCTGCTGGGCAATGCTAAAAGGATCATCCAGCAGTTGGACTTTGCTCAGATTGTTGATAAGGGAACAGTCATCAGCTCCAGTCTCTTATCATATTTGAATCTTGGAGATACTCGTTTTGTGAAGACAGCGTATTTGAATAGCATGATCGATTCGAATCTACCAGAGCCTGAAGTTTGTTTGGGTAACTGCCCTTTACACTTACCTGACAAAAGCACAGCCACTGAGCTGGTTGAGATTTTCATTACATCGGTTAACTGTGTGGTTTATGTTTATGAGGATCAACAGCTTAGGACGAATATTTTGGACGCCGTTTACAACGGAAATCGTGATCCTCATATTCTTTGCCAGTTGCTGTTGGTTTTTGAGGTTAGTTCGATGTACCTCAAGCCATTCGATCCGTCGTTGACTGTTAATCAGGCTCATCAATATTACTATTACCCTGAGGCACTCAGCCTACTGAACAAGTTCTCAAATCAGACTCACTTATGGCTTATTCAAGCAAATCTACTTTTATACTGTTGCAACCTTTTTGCAAATAAGCGAAACTCTGCATGGCTTAACATGATGAACGCTGTCAATTTGGCCCAGTCATTAGGTTTACATCGAAGAGCAGTGAATATGATACACAAAAATAAAGAATACGTCACGCATAGAAGAAAACTATGGCGCAGCATCTACACATCCGAAAGATTTATGGCAATGAGTATTGGAAGAAACTCCGTGATTTGCGATGAATGCTGGGATGATACAAATGCTCTGCCAATCGAGGACAACAGGGACAACAGGGACAACAATGTACGGTCAGTATGCCGTAACGAGCTTACCAAGTTAGCAAAGTATAACGGCAGAATTTTAGACTGTATCTACTTCAGTGACAGGATATTACCCAGTGAACTTTTCAAGCTAGCTGGCACACTAAATTCGTGGTCTGAGAGCTTACCACCGCAGCTAAAAGCTGAGAATTTGATACAATTGAAAGACGACGAAAACATAAATCATAGCATAGAACTTTATCGTTTAATGTTGATACTTCACCTCTTTCATTTGAACGGTGTCAGTATCTTATCACGCCCATTTTTCTTCTTTTGTTTTATGAGGTATATGAAAATTCTTTCAGGCGTTATTCAAAATCCACGATCAGATTTTGCGTTTCTGGAGGATGCAAATGCAAGTATATCACCAGCTTTTAGGATACTCTATGAATCATGTATCAATGCCTCAATTTTCACTACTAGACTATGTTGGTACTTTCATAATAGCAGAATGTATCCTTTCTATCTGTTCCCGTTGCTAGATAGTGTCTTTTGCTCTTCTTTGATAGTCGGCATGGTTATCTTGGTTGATACGGTTAAGATATTTGAAGCTAAGATCAACAACAGAAGTAGCCTTCAACAGAGAATCAAAGAATACAACGTACATTACAAGCTGTTTCACGCTGGAATTATTGTTGTCAGGGATAACCGCTCAATGAATTGCACGGCCAGAAAATACCTTGATGTATTACTTCAGTTAGAGTTAGCTTTCGAGAACTTGCTACATGCTCTTCTTCACTCTATGAATGCAGAATCAGATGGCATACTAGACCAGAAAACAGTGACAGTGGTGTTGACAGATGAAGAGCTGGAAATGATAGATAAGATTGATCACGATCTGAAGTCATTGAAGAGTGAATGCTCATCTGCTGACTCGATGTATGATTCACTTTCCAAGCTGAAATTTGAAACAGATAATCACAGTGAAGAGTCAAAAGATGCTATTCAAGACCAAGAGCATGGATCTATCTGTGGAAGGAAAAGACTAGAGCAAGACTTTGAGATGTTACATTCTTTCATGAGAGATTTACGCGAACTTCAGAATGGGGTTTACGTATGATAGATGCTTCAGATTAATTTCTGTGAGATGGCCAATCATTCATCCGAGAACATTAATCTTCACCTCTAGGACTCAGAAACTGACCTCGAAACAGGTGAAATATTTACAATGATGTCTATTCCTATCATCTGAATATTGGCATAAGGGGTGGAGACAAAGGAATTTCATCAACATGTTATCTGACTTATATACTCAAAAAAATGACTTATATGTGAGAAATACACGTAATCAGCAGCGATTGCCCAACATTTTCAGTTTACACTACTTACATTTCCGTGACCACAGATATAATCTCGTGAAGTTTGCATTTGGATGCAAGTGTGGATGTATTAGGATCAAACAAAGACTGACAGGATAATCTATATCCCAGAAAAGTAGGCGCTCCCAGTCTATTATTTTCATAAGCATTTCTTTACATGGACTTAAGAACATATTGACAGTTTAACGTGAAAAATTATTACAGCGACGGTCCTAGTCTACAAACTTCTGGCAAATGCCCCAAAGCTGAAACACACACCAACGACAGGTTCTATGGGTTATGTTTCAAACAAAAAAATGGACGAGTCCGGAGTCGAACCGGAGACCTTTCGCATGCTAAGCGAACGCGCTACCAACTACGCCACACGCCCTAAATCTGAAAACCAAAAGATGAGCTTAAAAAATAAGTAATCTGAAAAGTCAGCCCCACCTCCGATTAACTATCAAGAGAAGATGTTTCTGACTGATTAGCAGACGTTTTGTATGTCATAAGTAGTGACATTTATCTTGGGGGATAGTAAGAGATAACTTGAATGAGTCAAATTCGGTTTTTATTTTTATAGGTGTATTCACTAGTATTTTAGTATTCATGGAGAGAGAGATTTGATAAGTTATACATAAGTGTTAAATCGGTTTGTGTTGATTTGGTCATCAATTATTGAGATATACTATCTACCGGCCTCCTTGAAAGAGTTTCGTAGCTCGCGTCATAACACTTCTTCGATGTTGGACTTCAGGTTTTTTGACATTATATGTATACTACTCATCGGACATTTGACAGAAAAAGATCATTTCTGAATAAGGTAGCCGTTCTCTTTAGTTATTTTGAGACAGTGTCTCACATCTTGCTTATTCTCCCATCTTAAAATATAGATAACTGTATTTTGTTATCATACTAGTTGGTCGTTATAAAGAGAAGTAACTCACACTCATGTGACGTAATTCTCGAAAACAACATTATACATAAATATTAATAATAATATAATAAATTTCTTCGTTCGTATATTCTTACATTCTTCCTTCCGACGACTTAGGGAAAAGAACCAAAGTCAAGGCGACCATGTCATTTGTTAAGGAATATTCCAAAAAGAAAGCCATTATCTTTACAGATTTTGATGGTACAGTCACATTACAAGATTCTAATGATTATCTAACTGACAACATTGGATTTGGTTACGCCAAACGTAAACAACTGAACGTCGATATACTGAATGGAGACGCAACATTTAGAAAGGGGTTCGATGATATGCTGAAGTCTATCAATAAACCATTTGATGAGTGTATCAAGTACTTATTAGAAAATATTCAATTGGATCCAGGCTTCAAGGAGACTTTCCATTGGGCTCAAGAAAATGATGTTCCGATTATCGTTGTTTCTAGTGGTATGAAGCCAATTATTAAGGCCCTTCTGGAGAGTTTGGTTGGCGAGGACTCCGTTGATAAGATTGAGATTGTCTCAAATGATGTCAAGATCAATGATGATAACAGCTGGGAAATCGTTTTTAAAGATGAGACAGATTTCGGACATGACAAGTCCAGAGCAATTAGACCATACAGAGAAGCCAGACCTGTCGATTCGAAGCAAAAGCTTTTCTACTGTGGTGATGGAGTTTCAGATTTATCGGCTGCTAAGGAGACCGATCTTCTTTTTGCTAAAAGAGACAAAGACTTAGTCACCTACTGCAGAAGAGAGAATGTTACCTTCACACAATTTGATTCATTCAAGGATATATTGAGAGACATCAAGGCTGTTGTAAATGGAGAGAAGACAATTGAGGATTTGAATGAAAATAGCAAGAAATAGATCGTGCGAAATGAAAGTATCAAGAAGCAAAGATGGTATATCAATACACAATAGAAATTTCTTTATTTTATAGATTGTATTAGACCTGTTGAAATTGTCGTCATCGATATCCGTCCCTAATCATACCACATCTTGATCAGTTCCTCTGAAACTGCACTTGGTGTCAGCACACCCAAATCCGTGATCAAGGCAGTGATCAAATCATGCGGTGTAAAATCAATCACTGGAGAATTCTTGATGTCATCATCATTACTCAGTGTGAAATTCCATGGGTTCTGTTCAGTAGGGATATCATCAGGTGCCAGTGGGAACATTCTCACGAATTTATGCGATTCACTTGTGACATAGAGTGGCTTGTTGGCAGCCTTTGCAAGTACACCGATTTGATATGTACCCACATGGTTTATGATACCACCACTTTCAGCAACACCTTCAGCACCTACAAGAACCTTGTCAACCTTATGAATTACAGAACCCACTGCAGAGTCTACAATCAGCGACACTGGGACACCATTTTCCCGAAGCTGCTTGGCCATAATACCACCTTGGAAAGTTGGTCTGGCCTCAGTTACTATGACTCTGAACCTGATCTTCTTCTCGACTGCATGATGCAACAGTGTGATCACAGTTCTTGAAAAAGAATGAACAAGTATTATATCGTCATCAGTGATAAATCTTGCCCCGATCTCTGCTATTTTATCTCTAGATGCTTTTGATCTTTCCAAGAACAGCTGCCCGTTTTCAACTAAATGACGTTTGCAACTCTCATAGTCATGATACAAATGGGTATTTCTCAAAACAAATCTCATGAACAGGTCACAGCCAGCAGAGAGAGAGATGGCATTAGGAATGCTTCTCTTCAAAGTGGCAGTGGCATCTTGAAGCAGTGTGATGAGCTCTGTGGATGTCGAAGGCTGCTTCACTTTCAGTAGAGTAACAAGAGACTCAATGGCAGCGATTGGCATCGTCATGTCAGAGTCATCTTCTAAAAACTGTAGATACGTTTTAGTAATATCAAAGGACTCTGCCATTGTCAAAAATTTCACTTCTAAGATGGTGTAGTCAAACTGAACGAAAACGTCTCATTCGTTAAACAAATCTTTTTTTTTTCTTCACTGGTATGAAAAATATAGGTATAAATTGATAAGTTTGTGGACTTATTTAGATGAATAGTAGGAAAAAGGGCGTCCAAGGCCTTTAGCTGACATCTTTATTTGCTGGTTATAAGATCCAATATGAGAATCTGGCAAACGTGTGGAAAGAGTGTCCCGACAGTAGTTACGAGATACTTTTCAGGTAGTACGCACAGGCTAACATCTCTGAAGAAGATCAGAAACATTGGGATCATCGCACACATTGATGCTGGAAAGACAACAACAACTGAGCGTATGCTATTCTATTCTGGTGTAACCTCAAGAATTGGTAATGTTGATCAAGGTGACACTGTGACAGACTATCTACCACAAGAGCGTGAGAGAGGTATCACAATTCAAAGTGCTGCAATAACGATTCCCTGGGATAACAAGCAAATCAACCTTATAGACACACCTGGTCATGCTGATTTTACGTTCGAGGTCATCAGGTCCTTAAAGGTTCTAGATAGTGCAGTAACCATCTTGGATGCAGTAGCTGGGGTGGAATCACAAACGGAAAAGGTTTGGAAACAAAGTGGTAAACTGCCTAAAATTTTGTTTGTTAACAAAATGGATAGAGAAGGCGCTGGATTCAGTAGAACTGTAAAGGATGTTATTTCCAAGTTGCAAACGCGAGTGTTACTTGTCAATATTCCTTTGTTTGATGAACTGCCTAATAGAGAACGTAAATTTGTCGGTGTGATAGATGTTGTTGACAAGAAAATACTGAGATGGGAGGGAGAGCGCATCAGCGTGGAAGAATTGGATAAATCTCATTATGAGGAAGTCTCAAAGTGTAGAGAGTCTTTAGTTGAAACACTAGGGGAGAACGATGAGTCCATTGTAGATTCTTTCCTTGAGTTGGAAGACTACATGGAAATCCCATCTCAGCTGATTAAGCAATCAATTAGAAAGGCAACGCTGGAGAACTACGCGGTTCCTGT
Organism: Komagataea salicaria; assembly: GCA_003707885.2. Taxonomy (NCBI): domain Eukaryota; kingdom Fungi; phylum Ascomycota; class Saccharomycetes; order Phaffomycetales; family Wickerhamomycetaceae; genus Komagataea; species Komagataea salicaria. Next base: position 43,960 of record PPMB02000014.1, read on the forward strand.
CCTTTGTGGCGCAAGCTTCAGAAACATAGGTGTTCAGCCACTACTGGATGCCATCTCATTATATCTACCGTCCCCTTTAGAATCAAAACCTGATATATCCAACATTGATTCTCTGACCTTGAAGAATGAAGAGAAGGGATATATTGTGAATAAAAATGAAAAACTTGCTGTGGGACTAGTATTTAAGGTTTTGAACGATCCTATTAGAGGTATCATGAACTTTGTCCGTGTTTACTCTGGAACACTAAAGAGCAATTCTCAAATCGTGGTTGGAGGAAACAAGATAAGAATTGGAAAACTCTTGAAAATGTTCGCTAATCTTCCTGAAGAAGTTAACGAATTACGTACAGGAGAGATAGGTGTCATCATAAATGATAATTTAAAGACTGGCGATACCGTCTTGAGCCATATTAGCAAGAAAAGCTTGACTCCAAAAGACGCAAAGATTCAGGTTAATCCTATGGAAATCCCACAGCCAGTATTCTCTATTTCCTTGGAGCCTCGTACTGCTGGTGATAAAAGGCATCTAGATGACTCTTTGAAGCTTTTATTGAAAGAGGATCCTAGTTTGAAAGTTACAGAGAATGAGGAAACAGGTCAAACTCTTCTTTCAGGTATGGGTGAACTTCATCTTGAAATTACACAGAGCAAGCTGGTCGAGATGAAATCAAAACTAGAGATTGGTAAGATCATGGTCTCTTACAAAGAAACCATTATTTCCCCTAGAAGTGTTACGAGAGAAACCGATAGTGGTTTGAAAATGAGGGTTACACTAGACACCAACCCAACAGACCCAAGGCAATTACCAAGGGGAAAACAGTATGTTAGTCTTGGTGATAACATTTTTTTCATCAATGATCATGAACCTGAAGACTGGGATGACAAGAAGCTGCTTCCATACCTAACAGTAACCAATGCCCTCGTCTCTGCAGCAATATCATCCATTCAGAGGGGTCCTAACTTAAAAGTCCCACTTCATTCTGTCACTATTCAGATTGATGAACTTGAAATTCCTGATGATTTCAACAATCCACCTGAACTACTCAATTTACTTAGATCTGCAATTCTAGAAATCGTTTCCGAACAACCCAACTTCCAAGTGATGGAACCGATTATGTCAGTTGTGATCGAGGTTAGCTCTGAAGATATGGGCCAAGTCATACAAGACCTGACATCCAAAAGAAACGGTGAAATTTCATCTATCGATGATAATGATACCAACAATGACCTACAGATAGAGTTCAAAAAGATATCAGAAACTCAATATCTGCCTTTCGACCCAACAAATAAATCGACCCGCGATGAATTCAATGGCTCTCAGTTGATACACGCTGAAGTTCCGCTGAAGGAGATGATAGGGTACCTTCCCAAACTAAGAAGTTTAACAAAAGGCAGAGCGACTTTCAATATGGAGTTGAAAGGCATGCAATTGGTTACTTCCGAAAGATTGAATGAAATCATCCAGTCTGAAGGGTTTTGAGGTATCTTTTGACATATGTATATAACTGTAATTAGAATAGTATTTTTATTGATTTAGGTTCATATCAAATTATTGGGTCCGAACTGTTAAAACGCTCCGCTAAACTTTCACTTTTAGTAGTGTCAAAAACTGTAAAAAATGCCGTTTCAAATTCCGCAAATCAAAACCCTAAAAATTTCACCTGTTACTGTTGACCTTTCACTATTATTACGCAATGCCAAGAATAGTTTCTTTTAAAAATAACCTACAGTAGAGAATTTTCCTTTTCTAAAAAGAAGACTATGATGGCAACCTTTGATTTGATCCTAAACCGTGTATACGGAAACACAATACATGTATCGTCAAGTGTGAAACCTATCTACACTGAGATACTGGTTGCTGCCTAACATCAGCCCTATACACTTTTTTACAGTTTTCACCATGTCACTGCAGAGGCTAGTTCTGCTGTCATTGTTAATTCTGCCTCTTTGTTTCTTTTATGAGAGTTTCCGGTGGGACAAGAACATTACAATTGATGTCTTCCAAAATTTCAATAAGTTCATATCTGATAAGGTCTATGTCTTCGGTCAAACATTATTCTATCAGAGACAGAATGCAACTCTTCTAACTTTGTGCAGAAATGGTGATTTGTTCGAAATGCTGGAGACTATTCAATCAGTGGAAGATCGATTCAATAACAAGTATCACTATCCATGGGTCTTTTTAAACGATGTACCTTTTACGGAAGAGTTCAAAGTTAGAGTCAGTTCGATGGTTTCCGGCGAAGTGGAATTTGGGTTGATTGACAACGAAAGTCACTGGTCAATACCCGATCATATAGATCGAGAGGAATTTCAGAGGTCTCTGGATAATATGAAGCACAAAGTAGTGTACGGTGATTCAGTCAGCTACAGACTGATGTGTCGCTGGTATTCTGGTTTCTTTCAGTGGCATGAACTGATGCTGAAGTACAAATACTACTGGAGAATCGAGCCAGGTGTTAAGTTTTACTGTGACGTTGATGACATTTTCAAGTTCATGGTTGACAAGAAAAAAAGATATGGTTTCACCATTTCAATTATAGAGTATAAAGTCACCATAGAGAATTTGTTCAATGAAGTCTTGGAGTTCTTAAGTTCTAATGAAGAACTTGTCAAAGACAATATTCCACCCAACAGTTTGAAGGATTTTGTTGTATCGTCTAACAAATATTACAATTTATGCCACTTTTGGACTAATTTTGAGGTTGCAGATCTGGATTTTTATAGAACAGAATTATACACAAGGTACTTCCAGTTTCTTGATTCAAAATTTGGATTCTTTTATGAAAGATATGGTGATGGACCAGTAAGATCAATATTCAACAGTTTATTCCTCTCAAAAGATGAAGTTCATTGGTTCAAGGACATTGGGTATTCGCATCCCCCATACTTACAATGTCCACTTGATTTGAACGTGAGAAAGAAACTGAGATGTTCCTGTAATGAGAATGATGATTTTACCTTTCATGATTACAGCTGCACTCCCCACTTTCTACAGGTCAATTCTGATCCAGACTAGAAGATTTTCAAGAGTATGGGAATTACAATAATCCCAAGTCTGGTTTTGCTGAGAGGGTTGGTCTTCGAAAGCAATGAATATTAGATAACACAAAGCACCGTTGTATAGTTACCTGAGTGCAAGCCATGTGATAGCTGCTCCCTGTTTCAAGCATGAATAATTATATACGTATTGATAGATTAAAGTTATACCTCGCTATATTGACTAGCTAATGCCTCAATTTCTAGCTATTATTGCTCAATAGTCTTTTTTCGTCCCTCTTAATATCCATAGGCACCTTGTTGATTTTAATCAATGTTTTACATTTCGAATGGATTTTTGATTAGTAGTCAAAGTAGATTTTTCTGAAAGTTCTTTCGAGTCTCAGTTGCAGTACTGTTAAATAAATAGAGCCTGAGAATGCTACACTGTGGGCTCATGGGCTGACTGTCAAGTAATGATGAAAGCAGCTAGTAGGAGCTGACAGCTCCAGCAAATGTAATCAATTTATCAAGTAAATAACATTAGTTAATCAACCACCGTCTATTTAGAATATGCTACAGCCAAATGGTTGAATTATAATTATGACATTACGTATAAAAGTTCGACTGTGTGTCGGTTAAGAAATCATGTGACTAGCAAATTAATATCTTAACTGACCATTCCTATCTTTCTATATATATTTGATTGGATTTTATTTCAGTCCTTCTCATTATCTTTGATTGTATCTTCTAGATATTTCAATTGTTCTTCTATCTCTTGACAAACCTCTCGGTTTGACATACCTTCAAAGGCATCAACTTCGATATCAAGTTGACACACCAAGAAGCGCATCGATCTCCATTGTATCAGTTCAAAATCGTAACCGATTCTCTTGGCCATTCCTGGGCCATACAGTCTGATCCTCTCGCCATTCTTTTCGAAAACTTTTCCTTCCTTTTTCAGAGTGACAGGATTCAACTTGGGAAAATTGGCATGCACAAACAAAAGTCTTGGTTCTTTCAGAGAATTACTATTGGATTTTTTCCCGAGCTGATATTCGTAGTCTTCCAGTGGATCATATTGACCCATACCACATCCAATAAACTCACGCTCAAGATTGAAGTGTCCAAAGGCATTAAGAAACTTCTTCACTTGGTAGAAGCTTTGCTTCAAAGCTACAGCAGCAGCTATGAAAGTTTCTTTGTCACCTTCACCATCTGACCCTTGAGAGAATAAAGGATAATAATATTCTGGCCCATACAAGTTGTAGTATAGAGCAAGGAAAAGATCTTTGGTGTGCTTGGATTTTGAAATCATCAACTGCCCAGATTCAGAACTTGAGTCCGGAATAGCACCCTCCCTATCGTGGTACGGGATATCCTTGGAAGCATCAACATCTTCCATATGCTTATAATCTTCCTTCTCTCTGTCGTCGTAACCGAATCTCACTCTCTCTTCTGATACTTTGATTCCAGCAATATCATAATAATATGGGGATGTTGCTCTCCTCCAGAAATCAGGCCATGTAACAAGACCAGTGCTCTTAAACGGTTCTGAATCAAACAGGAAGTCGGGGTTATGTACTGGAATGTTGTCAGAGTCCAACAGTAAAACATTTTCAAAGCTCGAAACCATTAAGGCTAATGCTTTATATTGATAACCTTTGAAAGTGAATTTGGAGAACGCTTTTTCACCAAGAGCATGTGGCAGCAAGATACATTTGGCACCTAATGCAGGGAACACTCTGGAGCATAGTTCAATCTCGTATTCATCCTCTGATGGAATCAACACCTCAACTGGAAGCTTCGAATCCAACGATCGCAACGACTTGATCGATAACAATGCCAGCCAGTTAAATTTTCCACCTCCAACGTAAACAATCCCGTTGCCATTGTATATATTCTTTGGATACGACTCAGGTAATTTTTTTACAACTGAACTATGGGATGCCTTCAAACTATCAACCTCTTCTTCAGTCAATTCCAAAAAACTCTTCAAAAACTCTTCTGAAAATACCGCAGGAGTTGGACCATCGTAACCAGCATGGTATATTCTTTTTTCAGACTTGTATCTGTCAAGCTTTGGGATTTTCGGTTTCCCCATGAGTAGAATATCGAACACTTTGTTAAAGAATTCATGAGCCTGGACTAGCCTAGATCCAGATTTGTCTGCCTCAGTTTTCATCGACAACTGTCTCACTAGATCTTTTCTAGATTTTTCGCTGCTTTGCTGTGCCATATCTTGACCATCTTCAGCGCCGATATTGCTCATTCCTGGAGATTTCATATACTGTGCAGCTGGTGTTTTATAAAACGGTATCGTGTCATGCTTAATTGCCACACCACTGCCATCCTTGATAGCTGAGGATACTGGTAGCCCTTGCTGAGAGGTTCCAGAAAATAACAACAAAAGCACGAGCATTGAAACAATCGACAGACCGAAAACCACCCACCGTTTGCGACCAAGTCGCTTCATTTGGCGCGTTGGTAGTATCATAGACCACAAGGCAATCGAACGCACACCGTTTAAATCTCACCTGTGTCAAACAGTTTCGTTCTAGAACTCAACCAATACAAATAGGAAGTTTGGTCGAGGCAACGAAACTTTCTATCAGTAAGCCGGTAGTACTATACGGTCAACTTTTATGTTTATGTATTAGTACCTGAGTCGTTGTCAATCTTTCCATTTCTACCTTCTCATCTTTTGAACATATTGATACATGACATCACGTGACGTGGCATGCACTATAAAACGTATGTTCCAAATATTGCCACGGTTGCAGAGATTTCGTAGTAGAGATGAACGATGAGATGTGCGGTCACGTGATACTAGTTTGCTGGTTCAAAAGTTAAAAAAAATATGCTACTGCGACTGATGGTATACAGACAAAGAGCTACAAACAGTGTTATTTACGATGTCTGGTCTGTTTGTGAAGGAGGAGGACGATGAGCAGCAATCTGTTGTATCACACCATGGCCTGGAGGTACAACAGCAGCAACAAGAGGAACAACAGCAAGGGGATGCTAGCAGCTCCTACCATGTACAAGATATAGTTGAAAACGATGAGGAGTATGAAAACGATGATGAAGATAATGAGGACCCTGTGATCTCGGAAATTCCTATCATCTTGCAATCTTTAGCATTGCCAGATCATAAAATAATGGCTTTACAGTACGCTAATAGACCGAAACATCGTGTTCTAGAAGGAAATAACAAAGTTCTCGAACTCAGACATAAGCCTGAAGCAGGGCTGATCGAAATTGATATACCCGTTGATTCAACCAAATTTTTCGATGAAATGAAATCCGAAGAGTGGGGCGGGGTTTCCAGACAAACTTTGCAAGGTGTTCTGTTGAATAAGGATGGGTATTATGTCGGGAATGTTCAAAATGGAGAATTAGTTCTTGTGCCTTTGGACAACGTTTCCCAGCTACGAACCAGCTTGAAGCATGTGGACAGAGACTTGAATGATAAGAAAGAAACTGCAAGAATAGCAAACAATGCAAACAAGACCGTTGGGCAACAGGACATTCAAGTTGTTCAGATGACAGTCAAAAACACCACTGATAATGTTCCAAGATTAGGAGGCGCATTGTTGGCTAGAAAGAAAGTGGATGAGGAAACTTTCCAGGTACTGGAATGGCATGATCTAAACGATGAAGTTACGAAAGAGCTCAGAGAAAAATTGTCTAGCGCCTCTGAAAGCTTAAAAGTTGAATTGGAACCCTTGACAACAAATGAAGAATATATACAAATGTTGGTTCAAGAAACGATGGTGTAACTATTGCATATATCTCTACGTGTATAGTTTAGTCTCATTTAACCTGCATTCAATAATCCAATTACTCTTTCATCTGTTATTCTACCTCTTCCATCATTTCGGATGTCACATTTGTCAGGCTAGGCCAACACACTATCTAGTTGATCCATATTTTCGAACTGATCCTGCTGATTTACCCTTCTCAATATCTCTCTCTTAGAGCTTTCTATCACCTCACCACCGATGATAAACTCATCTAATATGTGATACGCCCTTTGAAAGTTGAAGATAATATCTAACTCGCTAACGTTTCCGTAAGATTTATCCATCTGCTCCACGAATCTGTGTATAATTTCCAGAGTTAAGAGTTCGTTCTCATCATTATCTATTCCAGCAATGAAGAACAAAGATGCGTATCTTCTGTAAACAATTTTACTATCCTTATACTCTGAAACATTGCACATCTTTGCTCGACGTGCAAGTACTAATGCTGTTAATTCTCTTGTGATTCTGGCTTTTTCCTTTTGTGAAATTGGCGTATACCACTTGGAGAGCCTCACTTTTCCTTGTCTAGAGAGTAGAATCAAGTAGTTGATGCCCATACTGCGATGTCAAAAAGCTTTGTTGCTGAAGACTTTAAATGTATCATTAAGTGCCTTTGACATTGTTTACAGAAATTATGGATTTCTTATGAAGCGTGTGTGGCCTTACCAAGAAATTTTCCTGGAAATAAAAAATGGACGAGTCCGGAGTCGAACCGGAGACCTTTCGCATGCTAAGCGAACGCGCTACCAACTACGCCACACGCCCGATGTTTATTACCGAAGAAGATGCTTATAGTCGTGACAGAAATAGTTGAACGATAACCATTAGGCCAAATAAAAAACATGTGGCATTTGAAAGAGAATAAGCCCTAATCCAAGTGATGATTGATCTCAACGAAGCTTGGTAATGCAAGGGACCGAGAAACCAATGAAAACAGAACGTTAGTTTTGAAGATGTACATTTATAGAGGAGGCTGAAGTAAACAAGACAGGAGAGCGTAGCAATACAAGTGTTAGATAAGTGATGCCTTTGGATTGTCTACTACAAAGCTGTTGGTTAAATGCTTCTCTTAGCCGAGACACCAATATCTAAGCACACATACTGAAAGTTGTGCAAGTAATGGAAACCACTAAGAAGAGGTCGCTTAGTTCCCCTCTGAAAGTGTCGAGTAAAGTGAAGGAAGGATACATGCTTGCAAGTAACAAAGGTTGTGGTACAATCACTCTTCATTCAGTTTCTCGCCTCGTTCTCCCCAATAAGTTCTGGTAATCGGATATCCATTATTTTCAATTGTATAGAAATTGATACCCCCTAATCTTGCAACAGGTCTATACTTTTCAGCATCGATTGCATTCTTTTCTTCATTTAAAACGCTTTCTCTAACCCAACTATTGACACCTTCCACAATTAGCATGGTTCCAGTACTTGCACCATCAATTTTGGAAGTCCAATTATGTGAGCCCACAAGAACCGCCTCAATCGAGAAAGCACTTTCCAAGACATGAGGAGGTTTCACCATCTTCGAGTCAGCCGCAGTCAGTCCGGAAAAAGCAAATTCATCGGTTCCTGGGGGTGAGTCAACAGCAGTGTAGTTAGCAGCATCAACAAACTCTTCGGATATGAAATTGATAGTTAATTCACCTGTTTCTAGGATATTTGTCAACGTATCTTTCTTGCTACCACCTCTGATCTGAGAGTGGTTGATCCCCATACTGAAGATAGGAGGGTCAGAGCTCATTATATTGAAGAAACTGAAAGGGGCCAAATTTCTGTTTCCATCCTTGTCAAGAGTAGAAACAAAGGCAATAGGACGGGGAACAACTCCAGATATCAAATAAGAATAGTTTTGTTTGGTGTTCAACGGAAAAGAGATCTTTTCTGAAGTTTTATGTTTGCTCTCTGTGGATCCTTGTCCCAACTTCCACGATGGATCGAACTGTTCTACCTTTCTGCCAGTCATTGTCTAACCAGATTGTCTAACCTGTTAGTCTAGCTCTCATAAATGTGACTTGATAACTTGATAAGTTAGGAATTACATTAGTAATATATAAATGGAGCACATGGCGGAAATATAAAAAAAAGATCATCAGTACATAATTGAGATAGATAAAACTTTCGGGCTTTTAGTGAGAGATCTCCAGCGATAATGAGTTTGCCGAAGAAAATGACCAAGAGTGTACCCAACAGAGATGCACATCTGCGGTGCTCGTATCTCTTGCAGGTGTCTCGATCTCAATCCACTTCAAGGAAGAATCCCTTGTCACAAATTTACAATAACACAGTAATAGCTATATCTAAACGATCACAGCTCAAGCTGTCTCCGAGGGTGAAAAGAAACATCTGCAAGAAATGCCGGACGTCTACTGGTGTTCCAGGGAATAGCGTGACCAGGGTATATGACGAAGGCAAGAAATCTGAGTGCCTGAGCGTCATTTGTGTGAGATGCGGTGAGAAGAGACGATATGTAGTGGGTGCTAATAGGCAATATGTCCTTTTCAGTGAAAAGGACACCAACTATGAATTAAGCCTGTGACAAGTGTGACATGTTACATATCCTACATATCCTACATTTATAGACGTTTGAGCGCATTTACGCGAACAGCGTATTAGAATGAGCTATACCCTTTGACGAGGTTTATTATGTATTGTAATGAAAAACCAAACTCATCTTGTTGGTCTGTACACCTTGGCACCGACCCATTTCCAGTGGAACCCAAGTTCATGAGCAATCAACTCTCCGAAACCAAGCATCAATCCGTTGATAAACGGCAATATGAGGTTAATTGTTAACGAGGAGAAGGAAAGAAGGCGGTTCTTCTGTTCTTCCTTCTGTACTGGTTGTTCCATATCGTAGGGCGACTGGCTGAGCGACGACTGGCTGATGCCTGCCTCTGTGATATCTGCTATCCCACTGATTCCTTCTAGTTCGCCCATTGCTTCAAATGCCCCGAATTATCTCTGCTCTTCTTTGTGACACATGCCGCACTATTGAAGCCTGATCAAAATATCTCTTAACGGGGATAAATGTCTATATGTTTCAAGGAATGTCTGGGTGTGTTTTTTTTTGGTATTTTTTTTATTTGTTTACGAAATTACTTCTTCAGCGGTTGTTTGTTGTTACACTATTAAAACTATCAAAAAGCCAGCCTTAAAATTGTAAGAATAAGATGCCTCTTTCAGAGATTGACGATGAGGCTGCGCTTGTGGGCAGAGCGCTTACGGCCATTGTGGATATTGGGTCCAACGGGATACGTTTTTCAATCTCTTCGAAGGCGCCTCATCATGCTAGGATAATGCCTTGTGTGTTCAAGGACAGAATAGGGATTTCATTGATCGATGTGCAGTACGACTCCAACGGCAACAAAGTGCCGATCCCACAAGAGACCATCCATGAAGTATGTGCAGCAATGAAGAGGTTTAAGCTGATCTGTGAAGATTTTGGTGTCCTCAGCTCAGGTGTGCAAATAGTAGCCACAGAAGCTACAAGACAAGCGATCAACTCACAGGAATTCAGGGACTCTATCTACGAAGCTACTGGGTGGGAAGTTGAGCTACTGGACAAAGAAACTGAGGGGCGCTTAGGGGCTTTCGGTGTAGCTAGCTCCTTCAATTCCCTCTCTGGTTTATTCATGGATCTTGGCGGTGGCTCCATTCAGTTATCTTGGATATCTGTCGACAAGGGTGAAGTAAAGCTGAGCCCTACGCCAATATCATTACCGTATGGGGCTGCTGAATTATCAAGACGTATGCGACTAGAGGATAAAAAGGAGCTATTTACTGAAATACAAGAAACTTTCCAAAAGGCATTTCAGAGTATCCAAATTCCTGACGAGCTGATTCAGCAGGCTAATTCCAAAGGTGGATTAGATCTTTACACATGTGGTGGGGGGCTACGTGGTCTTGGGTATCTGATGCTGTCAGATATGCCAAATTACCCCATTCCCACAATTATCAATGGGTTTTCATGCTCCTTCACAGAATTTCAGAACATCTCGAACTACTTGTTTTTGAAAGAGTCTTTGCCAGGCTCCAATACTGGTGCAAATACTAACACCAACTCTACTCCTTTCAAGATTTCAGAACGTCGTAAGGCACAACTCCCAGCCACTGGTCTGCTCATGTCAGCAGCATTCCATAACACTGCATTATCTATCAAAACAGTTCATTTTTGTGAAGGTGGTGTTCGTGAAGGTGTTCTATACTCAACCTTGCCAAGAGAGATACGTGCTCAGGATCCTTTGATCATTGCTTCCAGGCCATATGCTCCGCTTTTGTCTCAAAAGTATCTGGAACTGCTTTCAACTGCCTTGCCATCTGCACATGTTCCATCGGAGGTTATAAAACGTATTGCTCCTGCGTTGTGTAATTTGGCCTTCGTGCATTCTTCATACCCTAAGGAATTGCAACCGACAGCTGCTTTACATGTCGCCATAACCGGTATAATTTCAGGTTCCCATGGATTGTCACATCATACTCGTGCGCTGATCGGTATTGCGCTTTGTGATCGTTGGGGTGGTGACTTACCGCCTGCCGAAGAAAAATTCAGAGACTCGCTTTGCGATATGGTCAAACGAGATGGTGGTGGAAGTGGCAAAAGTCGCATTGAAATGGAAAGATTGGTGTGGTGGAGTAAGTATATCGGAACTTTGATGTATGTTATTTGTGGTGTGCACCCTGGTGGTAATATTAGAGACGGTGTTTTCAATTTTAAGATTCTAGATACAAACAACGTAACCACTGGAGGTACCGCTAGTACCAATACTGAGAGTGCTGGGGGAAGTACCGCTGGCGGTGCTGGAACCAGCGTCAATGCAGCTGATGTTGTACCAAATGAAAATAATGAAGAAAAGAGAAAGTTTGATGTTATTGTGCAAATATCTAAAGACGATTTAAAAACAAGTGCAAGTGTTAGAGGTAGAATCTTGACTCTACAGAAGAAAATTAGAAAATTAAGTAGGGGAAGCTCGGAGAAGGTGAAGATTGGTGTTGAATTGTATGACCATTGAATTTGAAATTTTTTACAAACTGTTTATCTTAATACAACGTTGAAAATTAGATCCACATACAACCTGTATGTGATTGTTTAAGAACGAAGCATTCATTTGAAATATCACCATTAGTTGAAGAAGAGTTGTAAACAATTGATCTTATATATATATATATTCCTTATGGACTCTAGACTTCAGCTCAAGTTTAATGAAAATGAAAAAAGAGATAGGCCATAATCTTCACACACACCTTCTTTCACACTTAACTTCAACCACGTAAAATTCAGTTTTTGGCACCAATACTCAAACCTTTAGCGATTCTCTTACGGGTCAATGCTGCAATGATGGCAGCACCAGCACCAGAACCATCTTCGGCAGGAACGATAACAATCGGGTAATCTTTTGGTTCACAATTCCAGTCGAAAATATCTCTGAGACCTTGTGCAGCCCTTTCTTTGAAACCTGGATATCTGTTGTAGACAGAACCATCAGCAGCACAGTGACCAGATTTGTAACCTCTCTTTTGACAGATTGCAGCGATACCACAAACAGACAGTCTGGACGCTCTGTTCCCTACTAGTTGCGAAAGATATTTGACCAACTTTCTTTCCTCCAGGGAAATGTCAATGTTGACCAGCTCTTTGAAGATTTGACCAATCTGCATCAAGTCCTCAGAGGAATCTTCTTCTGAATTTGCTGGGACAGAGGTATCAAAGACGAAAGGCGCCTCAAGTTTGGTAATATCTTGGTCTTTCATGATCAGCCCTTGGGAGTGTAGATCCAATAATATCAATCTAACTAGTTCACCCAAGTAGTATCCAGCGATCATTTTCTCATACGATTGTTGGCCAGGTCTTGGGGAGTCAATATCAATTTGAATATCATATTTCGTTCTTGGTAAAACCAAGTGCTCATTATCAAAGGCACCATATTCACAGTTGATTGCCATCAGACCATTAGGGTCGATATCATCAGCATATTTACTCAGCAATTTAGGAATTGCTCCAGCTTGTTCAAAGTACGCACCGTTACAACCGGTACCAAAGATCAACCCCATTTTCGTCTCTGGATCGGTATAAGCCGAAGCAACCAAAGTACCGGTGGTATCATTGATCAAAGCAACAACTTCAATAGGTACGTTTTTTTCTGCTAAGGCATTTTGTAGCATTGGGACAACATCGTGCCCTTCAACACCATCAATATCATAACCCTTGGTCCATCTTTGCAAAACACCCTCATTGATGGCATTTTGTGATGCAGGATAAGAGAAAGTGAACCCCAATGGTAATTTCTCGCCTGAGATGTTTGGGAACTTCTCGTCTACGAACTTTTTCAAAGAGAGTGCAATGAAATCCCAAAGCTCCTCAGACTTAGCCGTTCTGATGTTTTCTGGCAATGAGTATTTGTCTTGTACGGTTTCGAACTTAGATCCACCCAACAACTTGACAGCGACAACTCTCAAGTTAGTCCCACCCAAATCGATGGCAAGATAATCCCCGGTCTCGTTTCCTGTTGGAAACTCTAGCACCCAGCCCGGGATCATTGGGATGTTACCCCCCTCCACTGAAAGTCCCTTTTCCAACTCTGTGATGAAATGTGCTGTAATCTGTTTTAGCTTATCTCCTGAAACTGTTAACAGCTCCTCAATTTTAACAACTTGCTCCTTGACTTCAGGCGCGATCTCCTTGAGAAGCTGTTCTCTATGAGCTGCTTGCTTTTCCAAAAACGATGATACCATTGTGTAACTGAAAACTTGAACGATTGACCAATATGTGTATACAGATGTATATATGTATCTCTTTGCTCCACTTTTTCTCTCTCAAAGAACAAACACAATCAGATAGATACGATTATGTCTTGATTGATGTATATCAGTTAAAAAATGTGGATACAACAAAAGATGCTTCGTATCGAACGCGAATTAGTTTAAGAGACGAATAAAAACGAATGACGACAAGTTGAAGAGAAGAGAAACGAAAAGAAAAAAAAATTAGAATTGCTGATTGTTATGTTTATTATTGTACATGTTTTTTTCTTCTATTCTTGTGCATTTACACAAAAAGGAGATTGAGCTTATTGCTTTCGTCTAGAACTTCCTGAAAGAGAAATCGATGTTGCATAAAAATGTAGATATTCCTGTGGAGATCTCAGTCACAGTGAATGACAATTTTGCCAGTAGGTTATGTTCAGCGTACGAATGGGCTTCTAGGAGATTTTGAGAAAGAGAGGTGGTAGAGAGCGTTTGTGTGCAAGTTGCCATTCGGCAGCAGCCTCTGATTGTGGCGATGTGCATAAGGGTTTTCTTCGGAATAATTATTGGGTACAATCAGTGATATAGTTTTTCCGAGAAACAGTGAAGGAGGAGGAAACTGTAGGCAAAGATGTAGAAAGGTGAGGCAGAAATGGTCAGAGCTGCATGCGGTGGGCGTCGTTGCGTGGCGTGTGTCGTGGTTAATCAGGTGCGCTTGCTGGACCAAGTTTCGCATGTGTATATGTCTTTATGTCTATGTGCAAGTGTATGGTGTGGTGTGTTGCGTGCTTTCCGCCCCCCTGCTGCTGGTGTGCTGTGGAGACGTGTGAGCGATGTGTGATACATATAAGGAGCTTTTTGGCAGCCAGTGGTGAGACAGCCCATGTCTAAGATTGAGTGAGGTTTTGGGTATGGAGATCTGTTGGCTCCCGCATATCATATTTCGACTGGTGCGTGCCACTGAGGAAAAAACCACTGCCATTCGCTTGCCCGGCCAGTAGTCGCACCACACCACATATACCGTACGAAGTAGTCACTGTCTGAGTCCCGCACAACACTCTAGCTCCTCAGCTCAGCAAGCTCTAGTAATCACCAGGTTGCATGTGTTTCTCGATCTGGTAATACGCCCAATTTGGGCATTTTTGCAATTTTCTCGAATATCAACCACAAAAACAAAAAAAAACAAAAAACTTAACTTGGTTAATCAACAGCATGGAGGTTGTAAACAAACAGCTGCAATCGCCATTACTCTCATCCAGGAATCGTGTTCAAAGCGTTATCTGAACTAATCCGTCATGTCAAACACAGAGAATAGCATCACTCCCAGAATACCAGACTTTCAATTGGCGGATCATGCGTTCATCTTGAAGAAACCGGAACTATCACATCGCCACCCACAGTCAGCCCAGTATCTACAGGAACAAATCCAGAAAGAGAAATTGGGTCCATTCTATTACTACCTACAACACGAATATGCGCCAGATGTGATTCCTTGGGATGAGTCGCTCTACCAATCTCTTGTAGAAGAAAACGAGAAGGAAATCGCCAAATTGAAGGAGAGTATCGAACAGGTTGAAGAGAAGGATGAAGGGCTTCTAGAAACTGCAGAGGGGTACCAGAAGTTAGGAGAGTACTACGCCAAGATCGGTGATAAACAAAATGCGCTAACGACGTTGAACAAAGCATTCGAGCTGACTCCTTCAATTGGTGTGAAAATCGACATTGCATTGATAATTGCCAGAATTGGATTCTTCTACGACGATAAGCAGTTCATCGACAAGGAGTTGGAGAAGATAAATGTTTTAATCGAAAAAGGTGGTGATTGGGAACGTCGTAATCGTTACAAGACATATAAGGGTCTATACTGCTTATCGATTAGAGATTTTCAGACAGCAGCAGAATTGTTGATTGGCTCTTTAGCCACCTTTACATCCAACGAGATCACTTCATACGAACAGCTCGCTACCTATGCTTCTGTCGCTGGTATTTTCGCTCTAGACAGAGTGGATCTGAAGAATAAAATCATTGATGCACCAGAACTGTTATCATTGTTACCAACAACTCCTGAACTAGAACCAATCACATCGCTCACCATCAGTCTTTACACAAGTGACTATTCCACGTATTTCCAATATCTATTACAAACAAATGATGAGATTTTGATGCCTTCGAGATATCTGTATGAGCATTCCAACTATTTTATCAGAGAAATGAGAAGAAAGGCATATGCTCAGTTACTAGAGTCCTACAAAATTTTGTCCTTGAAATCTATGGCTAATGCATTTGGTGTCTCAATTGAATTTGTGGATAATGATTTATGCAAATTTATTCCGAATAAAAAACTAAACTGTGTCATTGATAGAGTCAACGGTATCATTGAGACGAATCGTCCTGACAACAAGAATGCACAATATCAAGATTTGATCAAACAAGGTGATGGGTTACTAACAAAACTTCAGAAATACGGTGCTGCTGTAAGATTGAGTGGTGCAGAGCGTGCCACCTGATCGATCCATTCACATACTCGAATTCAATATAGAGCAAAGCTGCCATTCCTCTACGTAGTTGCAATAATACCTTTTTGTTTTTTTCTGTATATTTAGGTGAAAATTTGATTGGTGTTGGATAAAGCTACACGAATTACAATTCAAACAAATGTCTTTTGGCGACTCGAGAACATGACTTGAACTAAAGCAGCCTGCGCTAAACTGACACCAACGGTCATGATAATAATCGCAATTGATAGATAGACAGCTCTAGACTGGGTCGATTGAACGGTGGACATGTTTCTCCACTCCCTTGCCCTCAAGTAGTTCAAGATTCTCTCAATCTTACCTATGTTTCTTTCAATTTCTGCAATGCTATTTTCAGAAACAACGGTGTCTTTGTTGTTACTCAATTTACCCTCATCAGCTATAGAGTCACTTCT
This sequence comes from Komagataea salicaria, assembly GCA_003707885.2. Taxonomy (NCBI): domain Eukaryota; kingdom Fungi; phylum Ascomycota; class Saccharomycetes; order Phaffomycetales; family Wickerhamomycetaceae; genus Komagataea; species Komagataea salicaria. Next base: position 60,412 of record PPMB02000014.1, read on the forward strand.
GGTTATAGAGAACTCCACTTTTTTCAGTTGATTGTGAGGATTACTGAAACAGAAGGAATATTCACCTAAACCAAAAGTTTTAACAACAAAGTCTGCATACTTCTCATCCTTTTGGCTGATGATAGTTTTCTTGTTTGGAGCTGTGATTTCGAAGTCCAGTTCAAAATCCCCTCCATACAACACCTGATAGTTCATCATCAACTTGTCATCCTCAGATAGAAGCTCATGGTAGATACACTCTTGGCTAAATGCTGGAATGACAAGAGCAACTCTTGGATTTTCTCGAGCTAACGATGGATAAATGAGACCAAAGAGCAGCAAAGCTGGCCACAGAAGTGCATGTAGTGATCTTACCATAATATCTAGTTGTGGCTCTTCCTGAATGTAATGTAGTGTTGATCTTCCGCTGACCTAATTAACTGACTTCCTGCCTCAATTGCCAAACAACTGCAATGATTACTACGCCAATGGAGAAACTGAACGAACAACAACAGGTGTTTTTTGTTGCTTTTTGAGTTTTTTTCTAATTTGGTATTGATTCTTGTTACTTTCGTTCGGTTTTTTTTTTTCAGCTTTTCGTGTCGTGTTTTTTTCGTTGAGGAAAAGCTTTGTCATATATTATGTAATCTAGGTTTCTGGTTAAAACACATATCGTTCACGTGATCAGTCATGTGACTAGTAGTATGGGCACTCCGTTAAGGGCACATTGTTGTATGCAGTAGCTCATAACTCATTAGTTGTTACTCATCCCATCGTATAATACGGGCTTTCTGGAGAGACATTCTACTATTTGCGTGTGAAGTGGTGCCGACCCAAGAGTCTCTGTGCTGTTCCTGTGCTGGTGTGATGGTGCTTGTCAAAATCTGCGGACTGAAAGACATTGAAAGTGCAAAGGTGGCTCTCGAGTCAGGAGCTGATCTTCTTGGGATGATTCTCGTACCGAACAGAGAACGCACTGTTGAAACTGAAACGGCTAAGGAGATTGCGCAGCTGGTACAGTCTAGAAGAAGATCGCGCAAGCAGGGCAATGACGGTATCGATTTCCACTCGAAGCTAGACAAGGCAAACTGGATTGATACAGTGCGTCAGACTATCTATGATCATGGGCCATATCTTGTTGGTGTTTTCAGAAACCAGTCTATAGACGAGATCAACTCGTTGATTGACGAAATTGGGTTTGATTTCGTCCAGCTTCATGGAAAGGAACCAAGGAAGGAGTATATTTCACAGCTGAAACGGCCTGTGATCACGAGGTTTGTGCCAAACGATCCTGAGATAGACACTGCGATGCATCCAGAGCAGATTTTGACTCTGTTCGATAGCGAAGCTGGAGGCGAAGGGGTGCAGCTAAACTGGGACCTGCTTGGAGACTGGGCGAAGGAGGTGGATGGCAAGTTCGTCCTTGCCGGTGGGCTCACCCCAGAGAACGTATCTGGGGCAGTTGGTGTTCATGGCGTCATAGGTGTGGATGTCTCAGGAGGAGTTGAGACTAACGGGGTTAAAGACCACGATAAGATCAGAAGTTTCATTCGAAATGCAAAGACTGCCGCAGGTAGCTCGGTGTAAACTGTCCTTTAGTCTATCTACACTGTGTTGGCATGGCAATGGCATGTGTGTACGTATATATATTATGTTATCTTATAAGATGAAAGTAAAACAAGTATAAAAAGAAGTAGATTGCAGTATTAAAGGTGTTGAACTGAAGATGGTGTGTTGGTGGTGGTAGCAGTGGGGTCATGCTGCATTGGCCAGCGTGAGAAGAGCGTCTCTAGTGGCGTCTTCTGGTACTGAGATCTCTTTCTCTAGTAGATACTTTCTAATCTCATCGTCGCTCAATGCTTCAAAATCGACCTTTGGCTGCTTTTTGGACGAGCAGAAGCCCAGTTTTTCGCACGAAAGACAGTATCCAAGAGCTGCTACTGCTACTGCTCCTGCCACTACGTAGATGCTGGTCTTTCTGTTGATTCTGAATGACATTATTCTTACTTTTGTCTGTTGGAGTGGGCAAACAAACCTCAATCAACCAATCAATAATCAATTGATTTTTATATATAATTATAAAAAAAAAAAAAAGTCGTGTTTTTTCTATCGTGTTTGGACTTACTATTTTCAGTGTAAACAAACCAAAAACAAGATCAACCAGAGATAAAGATACATATACTACATAGGTATTACGGGAAGTTTCCGGGAAATATAGTATATCATATAGACACAGTAACAAATGGATCGAGAACTGCGTGAGCAGAGCAGGAGACGTGGAGCAGCGTGAGTGTCTTTTATAGAGATGGGACATATATATATATATATATGTATATGTATCTGATCTGGCGTTTGGTGTAATACTAACAACGGGCTACACAGTAACCGGGAGTTCACCACTGGGGACATCGTGATAAAGACACCGAAACGACACCGTTCATGGATCCCAGTGTCGCAGGATGCAGGTGCCCTTATAACGGAGGAACTATCAGAGCAGTTCTCACCACAGATACGGTTCAGTGATGACAGTTTTGGTGTGGATGAGTATTCCAATCAGTCCGGGTCAACACTGAGACAGACACCACAGACTCCAGTGGAGAGAATTGGGATCGTGGAGGAGGCTCAGACCCTGGAAAGCAATCGGTCGTACGTATCCATCAAGACTCCTGGCGACCCAGCGAATATTGTGGGACATGGAAGATCAAGGTCTAGGTCACGATCCAGCTCAGCTTTCAAGCCGAAGATCAAACAGAACCAGAAAGCCGCAGAGACAAAGCCAAAGACGAAAACAAAGACGAAGACAAAGACGAAAACAACCTCGAAGCCTAAGAAGATAGACAAAGTGGTCTCTCTCAAAAGAACAAACCTTAAGGCACTTGAAGATATTGATCTGATTGATATTGAAGAGGCAGAAGTTCCAGAAAATGTCAGAATCCTGAGATTGCCCACTTCGAACGGTAGACTCACATCAATTGACGCTATGATACATTATCTTACGAGTCTCACGCCGAGTGATAAACCATACTTCCAGAAATTCAGTAAACTCAATGACGACTATTTGAACAAAATTCTTGATTTGAACTTAACCAACAACAAGCTAATCTCCGATTTGAAAGAAGCAAAAAACAGCAAACACGAGTTGAGAACACAGCTGTTCGAGATGAAGGCCTCAATCAGTGAAAATATGCGAAAAGTCGAAGATCTAAGGAAGAAATATGCATATGTCAAAAATAAGCTCTCTCTCAAAAGAAACGCCAGACAACAACTGGAAAAATTGAAGCAAGATGCTAGATCAAATCCTAATGATCAGAATCCGCTTGACTCTTCAAAGATAATTGAGAACCTGAATGTCCTAAACACCACGCTCGATCCGAATTGGGGACTGCTAGATAAATTGAAGTCGCTCAATCAAAAATTGTACAATTTGGATCAATCTCAAACACTTTGATTAAACTACTTTACGACTTTACGAAATACATAATACTTTCCTTTACTTCCTACTGGAGGGTGAGTATTCCTCAATTGTAGAAGTAGCTGTTTTTATATGCAAAACGAGAGAAAATGATAGAGGTTTAACTAGAAAGTGAAGGAAAAAAGATTCATTTATTAGCAGCAAAGGTGTTTATGGTAAGAGGTGAAAGAGTTAGCTCTCATGAGAATTCACTTTTCTCTGCGATAGCTTGTTCTTTCTCCTTCCCCTTCCTTCTGCCATTTCTTCCTTGATAAACATGCAGTACCATCTTGATGCATAGAGTCCAATCTTTTCTATCAACCACCAGCACATCAGTCCTCAATCATCGGCAATCAAAGCCATGATCATTCTGTACAAGTAGAAGAAGAACATGACTAAGTGGAAACCCAACTTGAAGAAACTCTCCCTTTTTTGTTTATTCAAAGTTCTGAAGATTTCAGTAGCATCCAACAAGTGGTTCTTTTCCAGAACTTTCTTACCGTTGAAAGCCAAAAGTGGCAAGTTCAATAGGAAGACAAACCAATACCCATTGATTAGAAATAGAAGTGTCAAAAATGCATGCAAACCTGCTTCTGGAACGATGAATTTGTTTAGCTTGTTACATAACTCGATAGGATTGATGTAATCACACTCTAAATCACTGTACATGATAGTGAAAAATACCTGTGCAAATAGATTGATTGCATTCAATACAACTGAGAAGATAAAGAGAAATGATTCGCCGCTCATTGTTTCTATGTCTGTTCTGTTTAATAATACTAATTATCTCAATTTCTGTAAACTTCTTTTATCTTTCTTCTATCTTGTTTTTGTTTTGTAGTACAATTTTTTTGCCTTTTTTGTGTTTTTTCAGTATCTTGTCGTTGACTTCCCAATTAGGAAGTCAGACTACGCAACCACCACAAAATAGTCATTATATCTCATACACCTCATTCCGTGATTCAATGAGGGCGAATCGTATCTTTATAGATCGTTAATACCAAAAAGACGGCCCATCTCTTGTCTGTTCAATGAAGAGACCATGTTTCTTCCATTCTCGTTCAAAGCAGATTCAATTAGTTCCTTCTTCATCTTCTGAAGTTTCATGATTCTATCCTCCACAGAGTTCTTCACTAATATTCTATACACCTTGACAGGTTTGGACTGACCAATCCTATAGGCTCTATCTTGCGCTTGCTCCTCAACATAAGGATTCCAAAACGGATCCATGATTATAACATGGTTAGCACACGTCAGTGTCAAACCAACATTACCAGCCTTCATGGAAATCAGCAATATTTTTTTACTGGGATCACTGTAAAACTGCTTCACAGTCTCGTTTCTTGCCGTTGCGTTCATGGATCCAACGTACAGTAACGGTGGTACACCGTTCTCAGTTAACATGGGTGCAAATAGATCAAACATCGTTGTGAATTGGGAGAAAAGGATGATCTTTTCGTCTGGGTGATTGTTGGTTATTTCAAGAATCAGCTCAAGCGCCCTACGAAGTTTCGGTGAGCTCCGGCGGTCGACTGGGATACTAGTCTTAGTTTCATCAATCGTTTTCAGTTTATCCTTGAGTTCTTTCTCTTTGATCATCTCGACTATTTCTTTACTCTGTTTCAAGTTGCAAATTCTATCGAATATGTCATACGAGATCATGTTTTGACGTTTGACAGTTAATCGACACTCCGAGCATTTTGCGATATCAGGTGCTTCCATTCTTTGTTCGAAGAATGACTCTATACACTCGCTGCAAACACCGTGACCGCATGGTGCAAAAAAAGACCAGTCTTCATCTGGGGGTGAATCGATACAGATAGGGCATCTGAATCTTGTTCCATCTTCTGCCTTCTCCATCAAATTTATCCGATTAATGACATTTTGTTGTAAACTCATTGCAGCTAAACACATCTGAGAGACTACCTTTTTAGGATCGTGAACAATTTCACCATCCTCCCCATAAATAATTCCTTGCTTTCTTTCACCAATTCTGACAAGTTCAGAATGAATTGCCGCTTGTCGTAGTCTAAGTAACAATGTTAAAATACATGAATAGTTACCCTTAGCTTTTGGACCATTCAAAATTCTTCTAACTTCATCGGCAGAAGACTTTTCCATGGAGTAGTAGAATGATGCCTCATTCGGATCTGTGGTTATATCCAAGTCCTCCACTAAAACTTCCTTGCCAGGTAGCTCCAATATTGGTTTCCCATCTATCTCACTTGTTTTCTCTCTTCTCAGTAAAATAGCTTTCAGTAACACTCTTACTTTGTTCATCGCTTTTCGCTTTTCGTGAACATCGACATCATCGTTCTTGGCTTTTAATGGCATTAAAATGTCATATCTGAACCTATTTTCGTTGCAATAAGGTCTGATTTTTAGAAACCTCAAGTATGGGAACAATTCATCAATTCTATTCTGCAACGGGGTACCACTTAGACACCATCTGAATGTGGAATTGATACCAGTGACAGCTAAAGAAGCATTAGTTGTGGGATTTTTGACCCATTGTACCTCATCAAGAATTGTTCTATAGAAGACAGCATCATCTGAGTAAAAAGGTGAGATATAACTGTTTGTCGTCTTACTCTTCTCTTTATTGACTTCGGTCATGTTCACAGGATATTTTCTCTTGTCCTCTGGAACAATACCGTATAAATGTCTTTTATACTCCATCGCCAATGTAGTATAGGAAGTGATTACAGCATCATATTTTTTCAGATCTTCATAGGTGTAAGATTTCTTTAGTGAATGGTAGATGAATACGGACAAACCAGCAGACTCTTTAACTTTCATTTCTATTTCTCCAGCCCATTGATTCATCAATGCAACTGGACATACTATAAGATTTGTCTTGTGTTTTGCATCTGATGTTGCCCTGCGCGATAGCATCAATGATATCATTTGAACAGTCTTACCAAGACCCATATCGTCAGCCAACAGCCCGCCACGTTTGTTTTTGTCATCCTCAGCTATTTCTAGCCAGCGCAACCCCAGCCTCTGATGGGTCAACAAGTTGACTGTCAATCCATCGGGTGTAGGTGATTCGCCTTCTTTTTCCTCTTCACCTTTCTTGATACTTTCCAACAGTTCTTTTAAATCCAATTTGTCCGTGGAGTTGTTGTAAATGTTCACCATTGTCGACTCATGTATATCTTTTGGACGACTTATAGATCTTGGTGGCACTGCTCCCTCTAACAAATCAGGAAAAAGGTCATTGATCGCATCTTCAACGTTCTCATATCCCCATTCTTTAGCTTTATCGGATATAACACGACGAATATCAAGCAATTGTCTGCGAAACATCGGGGGCAAAGGCTGAGAAAGTTTGAAATCAATTTCTGCAATTCTTCCTAAGGCTTCTGATATGTTCTCCCTGACGGGCTGGAATAAATGTATATTCAGCCGTCTTTGAATCGAATTTTCGTCTTCAATAGTTGTTATGGGCTCTGGTTTCAGTTTCGGTTTGGGTCTTGCAGCTAGCATTTTCAAAATCTGTTCTTTTTCCATATTCTCAAATCTGTCATACTCCATCACAGCGTCATACAGTTTACTGTTATTCTCATTGATTTTTCTGTGAACTTCCTTTGATTCATTCGATAGCTTTTTCAAAGCCGTGTTGACATGTGTCATTGTCAGATCATCAGGCTTTGTTCCTAGTCTTTTAAGTCTATCCTTCCGGTTGTTTAGCCCTTGAAGTCTCCTGCTAATTGCCCTTGCTGCTTCCTGGTCACTCTCTACTAATTTCCTTAGATGCATGACATCTTTAGTCAGCTTTTTGCTTCTCAGAGCAACATCTTCCTCATTTTTGAAGACTCTCGATCCCAGAAGCACTGGTACAGAACCATCATTCGATACTCCGCTTGCGTATATAGGTTTACTAGGCAGGGTATGTAAAGTTTTGTGTTGTGAGGAGGTGTCTGATCTGGATCCTATAATCTCGACACTAGGACGTCTCTCCATGCTTGGACGTTGCGCTTCAGACGACGTCGATACGGCTACTACCGCTGGTGTGGGTGTCATCATCGACATTGATGATGATGAAGATGCCGGCGTCGTCAGAAAAGCATCTGTGGGCCCGTTGTCTGCTGTAGGATTTTCCCCAGCCGCTGAGGCTGATAGCAATGTGGCACCCTCATTGGAACCGATAACAACTGGATCTGTGGACGATATGCCTTTCGGTAGAGACTTAGGTCTTGTAACTGGCTTTGTCAGTATGGAAGAGGGGTTTGAAAAAGCAGTATCCCGTGTCGTAGCAAGAGTTGGACTTCTTATCTCTCTAAACCCAGTTATTATAATATCATCATCATCATCACTTGAATCTTCTAATTGCGTCAAATCAACTACTCTTTTCATGTTCTCGTCGATGTTGGATATCTTGAACCGCTTGTTTGTGCTCTGAGAAACTATTGCAGGAACTGCCGGAGCAACAGTCATTACTTGCGAAAAGCTTATGTGTAAAGAAGTATATATTCAAAAATGATTTTTTTTATTCTTTTAGTATAAAAAGTAATACCTTGTTTGTGTTAGGTCCTCCGCGCATACTTAAGCGTAAGCACAATCCAGATGAGATATCCTGGAAAGCGGCTTTAGAGTGTTACAACTGCACCAGGCGTGTACCGTCGACTGTGTCTGCTCTTGAATGTACACCGTTTGGCTCCTCTATGCTATAACACGACCAAAAACTGTTTACGTCTTCTTACATAATCTGTTGTTTTCTGTTTTCCTCTGTATTACATAAGACTTTGTTTATAAGAGGTACGGCCACATCAAGTCACGTGTATATTTTTTCGGTTTTGATCGCCGGGTTTATCCGGCTTTGCTCATTTTACCGGTTGTCTAGCCGGAATGGTTATTGCCGATAGTTTCACATAACGCCGCTTAACTACTCGATTATTGAAAAAGACAGTATATAAACCACAAATGTAGTCTTTTACATGTATAGCAAATATATTATAAAAGAAGAACTCAAACACAGAACCGATATCAACTGTCGGATACGGGATCAAGTTTTGGTTCATATTTATACTCGTTTTTTTCTGCCATTTCTGGTTAATTATTATGGGTATTTTTTCACTCTTCGGTACTTCAGAACAGAAGAGAGATGAGGAAATATCAAAGATAGTTCCATTGTCAAAATGTTCACATGACTGTGACAGTTGTTCAACCAAGTTCCCTTCTTCTTTGAAACTTGATGACGGCGATATCTATAATTCCACTAAGCCCTTGGATCTGCACTTTGTCATTCCAACTGGTAAGGCCAATTGGATTCATGATATCTCAGAAGTCCCAGGTACCATCGAGTATAAGCTAAATGAGTGGAAAAATAACAGCGGAACAAAGATTATTCCAAAAGGGAATATAAGGATCAGCGATAGCTCCATCCCTGTCAACCACACTGATCCGAGATATCTAAAAAACGAAGTGTTTGATATTTTGATATTACCGTATTTTGTATGGCTGAAGAAGATTGATCTGGAAAACTTGTTTCCTGTTTTAGATGAGTTAGTCCCATTACTCATAAAGTCTAGAGAGGAAGGTTCAAGTGAGATTCCGAAAGACGTGCAAGGTTTCGAAATCACAAAGTCACAGGCTCTTTCTTATATTTTTCTTTGCTCTCATACAACAAGAGACAAGAGATGCGGTATTACAGCACCGCTTATGAAGAAGGAAATGGATTTCAGATTGAGAGACACCGGTCATTATCGTGATCATGGTGACGAAAGACCAAATGGGGTTCATGTCGTCTTTATAAATCATGTGGGGGGTCACAAGTTTGCTGCTAATGTGATAATCCATTTGAGAACTGGTGAAACCATCTGGTTAGCGAAATGTACGCCAAAAAACTGTGTTCCAATCATTGACGAAACTGTGTTGGGCGGAGGAAAGGTTTGGGGTGACTTAGTTAGAATGGTACAAAAGGAAAAGGCAATACAATGGTAACTGAAGTGGGGCTTTATTTATATATATATATACTCGTTTGACATGCATGATATTTTTAGTTTATTCAATTGAAAGCTTGTAAAATATTGAGTCTCAACTGCAGATGATCACGTTTATCTCTGGTCAACGCCTTCGCGTTTTTCAATAGTCTGTCAAGTCTATTGATTTCCTTCTCAAAAAATGACTCCTCACCATTGACAAGTTTATTAAGAAGCTTTTTGTAATATTTGACATTTGCGCTTGAGTCATCCTGGAGAGAAGAAACCAAATCCGAAGCAAGTTCGTTAATGTCTTCCGGGGTTTCTTTGAGTAATTCGCTGATCTTTGTGTCGATTTCTGGTATTCTACCATGCAGTGGTAAAAGTGATCCATCAGCTTTTCTCATCTTACCGGCCACAGAATTGACCCAATCCACTAAATCGTCAAGATTTCTAGAATTAGACTGATATTTAGAAATAGTGGAACCATCAACATCGACAACAGCTAGGGTAGGGTATTGAGATGTTTCAAAGATCTCATAAATCTCTTTGGAAGGATGGTATTCAGTTGATGCCTCGGCAATGATGATGTCTTCATCTCCTTCGAATGCATTGGCTAGTAGCTCCCAGTCTGGTTTCAACTGTTTACAGTATCCACACCATGGAGCAGTTAGAGCCACAAAGGTATACTTACCTTTTTGAAATAACTTTTCCTTGAAATCGTCTTGAATAGCCTGAACAACATTCGATTTTTGTTCTGGTACATAAATGTACTTATCTGCGTTATCCTTGATGAATTTGGAGAAATTTTTCACACTTCTTTGACCAGAGAACTTGATTGGATCTGAATCTTTCTCACCTGTAAATAGTTTGATTGTAGGAAAACCGTCGATTCCAAATTGGTTACAGATCACCCTATTCTCCTCACATTCAATCTTGACAATTTGCACGTTTTCAACATCAGCGAAATCATCAGCAAGCTCTTCCCATTTCGGTGCCAATGTCTTACAATGACTACACCATGTGGCGTAAAACTCGACTAAAGAAACTTTCCCACTATTGAACACAATGTCGTCGAAATTCTTATTGTTGGCTATTATCACATTAGATGCCAAGCACAAATAAGCCGAGAGTAACACGATAACAGATCCAAATATCATCACTACCTTTCTCTTTAAACAAGTGTCAATATCACTACTGGGAGTTAGAATTTAGAAATGTTATACTTGTTTTGATCGATATACATTATATATCTGGTCAGGCCACTATATATGGTATATAGTATAGTTATATATTCGATTAGTTTCCGTAGAAGCAAAAGCCACACAACCTACTACAACAAGAATAACCTCCGTATGCAGTGTTGATATGGAATAACAGTCTTGCTTTACACTGGGTTTCAATAAAATCCTAACGTTTTTTCCAATTTTTGGGTTCTTATGGTCAATGTATATATCAGAAAAAAAATCTGTTGAACAGATAGATTATACCGATTATGGTCACTGTTGTGAAGTTGAAGAACATCTTCACATGGGCCTCTTCCCTCTTTGCTATGGTAATCATTTTTTGATCAATTTCTGTTCTTCTTGCAACTTGCTTGGATAGCTCTGTTTCTTTGGCTTTCATTCCATTTGGTAGATGCTTGTTAGGATACATACTCTCAATAAATTGTTCAATTTTACCACAAAGCATACCAATCTTCAGGTAATTAGGATCATTTGGATTCGATTTGTGATGAATTTTTCTGACATAGTCTTGAAAGATTTTTATACAGCCGTCAAACGTTCTCGATTGTAAGATCAGAGAGCAGGCTGTTCCTTTTCTGATCTTGACATTCTTTTCGAAAATCTGTCCGTTTTGATACACCAACTCCAAGGTCGCAATTGCCATGACTTGAGGGATAGCACAAAAGTTGAAGCAGGATTGATCTTCAATCAAACTTAGATATTTAAGGACACTTTCCACATGGAGCAATGCATTATAGACCAATTCACTTACACAATAGATACCTTGTTCTCTGTTTTCTTGCTTGACAAAATCTCTCAAATCGGTGGCATAGTTACCCCAGATTTCCTTAGGCCAGAAGGCTCTGCCATCGGCCATGTCCTCTTGATAGTCTCTGATGATATTAGTTTTTTGTAGGAACAGTCCCATTCCTTTCAGAAGGCTCAAGTCTGAGTACAATTTTTTATCACCAAAATTAGCCAAAACAATCAATCTGGTAAGACCATCACCAACTAGTCCCGCAACATAGTAACAGTATAGATCATAATCATCGACAGTTTTGAGACCGTTCAAGTTGAAGTCGGCGTTTTCGATATAATCGGCCATACCGTTGCCCATCTGTTTCGTAACATCTTTGATAACATCTTGATACTCGGATTTTAAACCGTGATACTCATTCAAGATCTTATCAAACTCGACCAAAACAACGCGATCTGGCTCGTCGATATTGTTTCCGTTGAAAGTCCAGTCTTTGGTCAATAATTTAGCGTGGAAGTCTCTCAAAAGTGGAACCTTGACCTCTTTATCAATAGTCATATCATCTTCGATAGTATCAAGTGCTCTCAAAACTAAGTAAAAAACAACAACAACTGTTCTCAATTCAGGATGTAGTTCTTCAATAACTGCTGCAAACGATCTGGAGGTCTGTTTCAAGAGAAAGTAGCACCTTTTCAAGTTTTCCGTCTCAGCACTTGGAATCCTTGGATGGAGTGAATCTCTAAAGTATTTGAAATGGACAGCAGCCTTCAATTCCGAAGGGTGCAGAGCAAGTTGCAGTACTTTGCTCATATCAAGTGTTTTCCTGTCCTAAGTAGAGGCTAAAAATTGAATTTCTCCGGCTCTTCAAGGACCAGTTTGGTGTGCGAATCAATGCTCTGGCACTGAATCTTTGATTTTATTTTCAAAAACTTCGCGTGTATACGAAATATCACTAAACGAATTAACCCGATCACGTGATAGTACATTGTGCACGTGATATAGCTCTTCCTCTGTCGTCCTCAGTTAGTGAAGTGATGCTCAGTATATTATTGTGATACACTGCTGCTGATGATAGTAGAGTCTGTAAAGGCCTTCAGGTTGTATAAAATGGAATTTCCCAGTTCACAGTGTCATGCATCTCTCTAGACGCATAGTTGTTGTAAATCACGTTAACATCAAGCCTTTTTAAGATTTGAAGGTGGATACCGGTGACTGTAGGCTGTTTGTCTATTCACCTGTTAGGTTACAGACACTAAAAGAGATAAAGTAGTTTAAAGCGTTTTACTGCATCCCGTGGGTAAGTTTCGAGTGCACAGAGGCGTTTGTGTTGCCCAGCATAGCTGCCCTTTCAATGCTAGTCATGGGAGACCCATCCCGTAGTTCGGGTTCCAACAGACATACACACTGGTGGCGTGAACGCATGGAAGCCGCAATATCTACAGTAGACACTTATTCTACACACACTGGAAAGCGGTCCATCCCAACCCTGGTACTCTATAACATAATCATGACAACCAGTTAACTAACGTCACGAAGAAGGTGATACATAAATGTTAATTGTGTCACCACCACATAAAACGGTTCTGGCCCATCGATTATGCCGTTTCTCGCCGTGCAAGCTGTCTCTTGCCGCACCTGATGGCTCCTTTCTCTCATTTTACTAGCTTCCAGCCCACTTCTCAGACAAAACGTCCGTTCAAACTCTGCTGATCGAATAGATAACTCGGATGTAAAGATCTGATGCATAAGAACATCTTGCTTCCGAATACATAGTTAAGAAAATTGTTTCCGAAATCATAAATCCGAAAACATAAAATAGGGTGCCTGAAACTATATAGAGAATATTTCCAAGAAAGAGCGGACTTCGCTTTAATGTGTACAGAATACATACTCTTAAACACTTTTCGTGATTTCAACTGATCCTTTTCCTATAGTTCTTTTTTCTGATTGGTTGGTTTCTGTATTTTTAATGTTTACTAACGTTATTACCGTTTATTTTTTTAATAGCAGAATATTTTTCTACCAAGAAACTGTCACTTTAAGCATATTATATGCTTATGTCTAGTCAAATTTTGTACTTTCTTTTGTTTGGAAATTTTTCACATTGAGAAACAAAAAGCCCTGCATCTTGGTATAAATATGAGCGTTTCCCTCTATCATCTTTTATCAGATCAGATCAGTTACAGATAATACCTAGTGTTACAGTTACATCTACCTCTCTTGAAGACAATTACACACATTACACACAGAAATGTATAGGGAGGAGGATATGAAACAGTTGGATAATGCTTCCAAGGACGAAAAGTTTGATGCAAATTCAAACTTTGAATCAGACGACACTCACCTTGCTCTACCAGCCGTTCAAAGCAAAACTAAACAAAAGTCACTAGGTGTCTTGAGAACAGAAATATACTTCCAAGAGTATAACACACCTTACCACAAAGCATTCGTTTTCTTCGGTGTGTTTCTTATCGCATATGCCTATGGTTTAGATTCCAGTGTGCGTTCTGTCAATGTTGCAGTTGCCCAAAACTCATACAATCAACATTCTTTACTTGCAACTGTCAACTGTATTCAGGCAGTTGTTGCTGCTGCAGGTCAGATCGCGTTCGCCAGGATTTCTGACGTCTTTGGAAGAATGACCTTGTTTTTCTTCGCCCTGATTTTCTACGTCATTGGTACTGTTGTAGAATCACAGGCAACTGATGTCCAAAAATTTGCTGCTGGTGCTGTTTTCTATTCGCTAGGTCTCACCGTATTATCACTGTTGTTGGAGATCGTCGCTTCCGATTTCTCCCAGCTGAACTGGAGAGTCATTGCTTCCTTCGTTGTTGCTTCTCCATTCATCATTAATACATGGGTTTCTGGTGATGTTACTGCTCGCTTCAACAATTCAAACTGGAGTTGGGGTATTGGTATGTGGGCATTCATCGTTCCGTTATCAGCCATTCCTTTGTTTCTGGCTATGTCACACATGGTATATAAGGCTCGTAAGTCTGATAAGCTGAAGATCATTAACGAGAGACAGAGAGAGATTGTGTACAAGTTAGGTTACAAAAAGTATTTGATTGAAAAGTTCTTTTGGGAACTGGACATAGTTGGTATATTGTTAACAGTCTCAACATTTGGATTGATCTTAGTACCGTTCACTCTAGCAGGTGGAATACAAGGGAAGTGGAAAGAAGCACATATCATTGTTCCATTAGTTATAGGTTTCGTGGTCTCTTTACCTCTCTTCATCATTTGGGAGGCAAGATTCGCCAAAGTTCCATTGATCCCAAGACATTTAATCAAAGATCGTGGTGTATATTCTGCATTGGCCATAGCTGTCTTGGTCAACTTTATTTGGTACCAGCAAGGTGACTTTATGTATACTGTGCTGATAGTTGCCAATAACGAATCTGTCAAGTCTGCTACTAGAATTACTCAGTTATATTCGTTTGTATCGGTTATCACAGGGTTCATTGTTGGTGCTGTCATTATCAGAGTTAGAAGACTGAAACCTTTTATTCTATTTGGGACATGCATGTGGCTCCTGTCTTTTGGTTTACTCATCAAATACAGAGGTGGTGATTCTGCATCACATTCAGGTATTATCGGATCGTTATGTCTTTTGGGTTTTGGTGCCGGATTTGTTACTTATGTGACACAAGCTTCCATCCAGACATGTGCCAATCATCAACACATGGCTGTTGTCTTATCTATCTACTTGGCATCTTACTCCATAGGTACCGCACTAGGTGCTACAGTTTCTGGTGCTTTGTGGACTAACATTCTACCTACTCAAATTGCCCAAAGGCTTTCTGATCCGGAATTAGTTGCTCTTGCATACAATAGTCCATTCAAGTTTATAGCCTCGTATGGTTGGGATACTGCTGAAAGACAAGCTGTTGTCCCAGCCTATAGATACATTCAGAAGATTTTATGTACCGTCGGTACATGTCTCTGTGTTTTACTAATCGCTTTCGCTTGTCTCTTGAGAGACCACAAATTGCAGAGTGTTGTTGCTATCGAGGACGTTGAGGAGAAGGGCCAATTGCTGGAAGACGACCATGACCCCATCATTGACTTCTTCAAGAGACTATTCCACAAACTGCATTAGTTAGTCATGTTCTACACTGTGGGTAGGTATTTGCCCTACTGTTCCTGTCATTTTTATGCCCTTACACATTTTCTCATGAACGACATTCTTACCATATATATCTTATATATAATAAACACTTCTTCTATGTTCTATAAACTGCCCGGTGTCAATACTTAATGACATAATCAGAGTGCTGAAGGCTGTCAAGTATATGTCAATGTCGGCACTACTCTCCTTCTTCCAGATTCTTCGCTATACAATCTTTTGGGATCTGATCTGTTCACTATGGATGTCTATAGAGCTTCCATTTAGATCTTGACATGCAGAAATTTCCTGAATTTCCACAGTTTTCTGTTAATCTCGTTCTTCCTCTATATATTGATTCTATTTTTTTTAGTCTTTTTAGCCTCATGGAATTTTCTAGATCTTTTTTGAAATGTTGGACGACAGTCTCAAAAAAATATAAAAAGATCAAAAACTAATCGCCATCTTTTCTTCAGTTTTCAACATAATTCCGTGAAGCATTACAGTTTAAAGCAAAAATGTCCAAAGCTGAATCTTATGAGTTCCAAGCCGAGATCACTCAATTGATGAGTTTGATCATCAATACAGTCTACTCTAACAAGGAAATTTTCTTGAGAGAGTTGATCTCTAACGCCTCTGATGCTCTTGATAAAATTAGATATGAAGCATTAAGTGATAAATCCAAATTGGAAACAGAACCAGAATTATTCATCAGAATCACACCAAAACCAGAGGAAAAGGTGCTAGAGATTAGAGACTCAGGTATTGGTATGACCAAGGCTGATTTGGTCAACAACTTAGGTACTATTGCTAAATCTGGTACCAAACAATTCATGGAAGCTTTAAGCGCTGGTGCCGATGTTTCCATGATTGGTCAATTTGGTGTTGGTTTCTACTCCCTATTCTTGGTTGCTGACAAAGTCCAAGTTATCTCCAAACACAATGATGATGAACAGTACATTTGGGAATCCAACGCTGGTGGTAAATTCACTGTCACTTTGGATGAAACCAATGAAAGAATCAAAAGAGGTACTATTTTGAGATTGTTCTTGAAAGAAGATCAGTTAGAATACTTAGAAGAAAAGAGAATCAAAGAAGTCATCAAACGTCACTCTGAGTTCGTTTCTTACCCAATCCAATTGCTAGTCAAGAAAGAAGTTGAAAGAGAAGTTCCACAAGAAGACAAAGATGAAGAAGATGATGACAAAGAGAAGAAAGAGCCAGAAAAGGTGAAAGAGATTGTTGAAGAGTTAGAAGAATTGAACAAGACCAAACCATTGTGGACTAGAAACCCATCTGAAGTTACACAAGAAGAATACAACTCTTTCTACAAATCTATTTCTAACGATTGGGAAGAGCCACTAGCGGTCAAACACTTTTCTGTTGAAGGTCAATTAGAATTCAAAGCAATCTTGTTCATTCCAAAGAGAGCTCCATTCGATTTATTCGAAAGTAAAAAGAAGAAGAACAACATCAAATTATATGTCAGAAGAGTTTTCATTACTGACGAAGCCGAAGAATTGATTCCTGAATGGTTGTCATTCGTCAGAGGTGTTGTTGACTCTGAAGACTTACCATTGAACTTGTCCAGAGAAACTTTGCAACAGAACAAGATCTTGAAAGTTATCAGAAAGAACATTGTCAAGAAATTAATTGAAACCTTCAACGAGATCGCTGAAGACTCTGAACAATTCGAAACCTTCTACGAAGCTTTCGGTAAGAACTTGAAATTGGGTGTTCACGAAGATTCTCAGAACAGAACTGCCTTGGCTAAATTGTTGAGATACACATCAACAAAATCTGGTGAAGAAAAAACCTCATTGACTGATTATGTTACAAGAATGAAAGAACACCAAAAGAACATTTACTTCATCACAGGTGAATCTTTGAAAGCTGTCCAAAAATCACCATTCTTGGACATCTTGAAAGCTAAAGATTTCGAAGTTTTATTCTTGGTTGACCCAATTGATGAATATGCCTTCAACCAATTGAAAGAATTTGAAGACAAGAAATTAGTTGATATCACCAAAGACTTCGAGCTTGAAGAAACTGAAGAGGAAAAAGCTCAAAAGGAAAAAGAAGAAAAAGAATTTGAAGGCTTGGCCAAAGCTGTTAAAGAGATTTTGGGTGAACAAGTTGAAAAGGTTGTCATCTCTCACAAATTGGTTGACGCTCCAGCTGCCATCAGAACTGCTCAATTCGGTTGGTCTGCTAACATGGAAAGAATCATGAAAGCCCAAGCTTTAAGAGATTCTTCTATGTCTTCATACATGGCCTCCAAAAAGATCTTCGAGTTGTCTCCAAAATCATCAATCATCAAAGAATTGAAAAAGAAAGTTGAAGCTGATGGTGCTCAAGACAGAACCGTCAAAGATTTGACCTCTTTATTATACGAAACTGCTTTGTTGACTTCTGGTTTCACTTTGGAAGAACCAACTTCATTTGCCGCTAGAATCAACAGATTGATTTCATTGGGTTTGAACATTGATGAAGAAGAAGAAAAGAACGAGGAAGCTCCAAAGATCGAAGAGGCTACCGCTGAGGAAACTGGTGAAACTGAAATGGAAGAAGTTGACTAGATATCTCAAACTAGCGTTTTAACCTTTTAATATTGCAGATAGTTGATTTTTTGAATCTAGAAATGTAGTTCAGTTCATTTGATATATATGTATATAATATAAATTCTGTGTAATTCAACAGTGTAGTGTCGTCTTCAAACATTCAATTCAGATAGATCGTACCGGGGTTGGCGACATTTTTATTTGTTGATGTTGACCTCCTTGTCTTCCTCGACTGTGGCTATATCGTCATGATTTTTCAATGAATTAGCATGGAATGATGGCAATTTGACGGCAAATCCCTTGATCAAATTGTATTCGTGAGTGATTACACCACCCAAATCAGAAATTGCTTTCTTGACTCTGTAATCTTTGTTAGTTGTGTTTCAGTGAAGTATCTTCCTGCATAATGCAGATATATAGATACGTACTTGGCAGGGGAAGCTGATTCTTTTAAAGTGATCTATAATAAGGACAATCATTAGTACATGAAATTTCAAGGAGTGCATTTATCCATTTTATGGCAAATTCTCATTCTCTTCTTACAATGTATGATTTTTTCTCTTCTGACATGATATATTTACTCGATAATTGACGTAAAACTAAAGTTTTCTTCAGTTTCAACTATAAAGATACTTAAACAAGTATAAAGAAGAAAAGTAAATTACTTTAGTTTTAGGTTGCTGTTACGTGCGATTTTTTGTGTCAAACGACTTTTGAGGGAGGGTGATGGGCTTAAGTATGTGGCTTAGCCAGATTCGTAGGCAGTGTTATCTTGTCAGATAAGTGTATTAAAGATGAGGTATCAGAGTGACGAGTCAGAATCACAAGAATCGACCGCCTTTCCTGCCGAGATAACTTAACAGTTTCACCAATCTTTACTAGAAGTTCGTATATGAAGCTTATTCAGACCAGGTTCCATCTATAGGTGGTGCATCTTCGGCATTTGGACTGATAAAGCTTTGACTCGATTCCTGTTTTTTACAGCCAGGAAGAAGGGATTTTTATTACAAAGACATTCCATGGGCTTTCCTATTCTTATGCGAATAAGCTGTGTCTCTCTCGCTAGGCATGGAGGATGAGAGACAGAGAGTGATGAATATAAAAGCGTTAAATGGTTGGAGCACGCTATAGTTATGGCTCATCTCATGAAATTATTGTTTTGGATTAATCTTCTGGTGAAAAGAACGGGAGAACGACCATGAACCACGAGGTACGAAATGAGAATCATGCGCGGTTTACATTGAGATTCAAGGGTATGGAACAGGGCAGTGAGAACAATAGGCTTTCTTCAACTACTAACAATTGCAGACTTGAACAATAAGCTACAGGCAGCTGAATCTTCAGATCAGATTCATGAGCTGAAGCAAAGCATCGTCACATTGAAGAAGGAAATAGAATCAGAAAGTTACTTAATGACCAAATATGAGCAGCTGTCTTACTCTGACCAAATCAGTCAGCTAATGGATCGATTGACATCAAAAGACCGGCCCCACAGAGGATTCAAAATCGAAAGAAGTCATACAATGAAAGGAGAAAATAAAAGTGCACCAGTGAGCAAGCCTATTCTACACGATGACACTACTCCTGTAGATATAAAGTCTAACGAGATCATTAGGATGAACGAAAAATCGGTGACCTTAAATAATGTTGCTAAATCAATCATAATCGCTAATGTCAAATCCATCACGCTGAAAAATATTAAAGAGTCCATCATTTTAGTGGAATCAGAAGGCCCAGCTTTCTTTTTTGATATGGAGGGGTGTCTGGTATTCGTCTCTTGTCATCAATTGCGTGTTCACAACTCGCAGAATTGCAAGCTCGTCGCATCCATACCCACAAATACAGCTATCATTGAAAACTCAACAAGACTTATGGTAAATGCTGGTATAGATGTGAAAGACTTTGATCACCCATTTGGTAAAAGCGCTAATTTGTCTCACTTCAGCGTCGATGAAAAAACGGAAGAGCTGAAGAGACGATTATTAAGTAAACCAGACCTTGATGACCTGCAATTGCTTTCACTAGATGAGATATAAAACCCCAATTTTTACAATGTTTGGTAATCATACCCAGCTACATCGTATTATTCGTATCCCGCTGTCAGCACTAGAACGCTACTACACCATATGCCTCAAATCTTGACTTGTAATTGTACTCATTATTTGTGTTTCTCGTCACTTTAGTTCAGATTCTGCAAGATTGTTTCCGGGTAATTACTATTTTAGGAAAAGAGATGTTTACTTGGTAACCGCAGCGACGCGTATCGTACCTTTGTTTACATTTCCAATTTGTTTGATTAAAGAAAAAAATACAAAGTCAGATTTTGTTTTGGACTCGTAGAGGCGTCAAGATTGCTGCTTCGTCTTCCTTTGCTAATATACGCACGAAGTGAATATGGCAGTTGGGAGAAAGCACATTGCATCGAGATATTTAGACAATCTTTCCGATGAGAATTCGAGTTTCAATGAGCCTGGTCCGTTACAGCCTTCAGCTAAACTCAACCACTCTATAGCCTTCAGTCCTAAAACCCCGACCAAGCAACGTAATAGATTGGAAAGTACAACTGGGACCGGCGGTTTTGGAGATTCTACACCAACACGTGGCCGGTTTGGGGATCGAGACATCATTACACACACCAATCTTACCAACTTAAATACAGATCTTGAAAAATCCATTGCACAGTTGAAACTGGATAGCCCTTCACCTTTGAAGAGGAACTCCAGACCAAAGGGCTTTGGTACCAACAAATCATCGCAAGATCCTCAGAGTTGGGCTGAACCAAAAATCACCTCACGGAAGGGGTACGAATATCTTTGCAGAATAGCGGAAGCGAAAGTTTGGATTGAGAAGCTAATTGGAGAAGAGATTCCCTCCGAGTCAGAACTAGCTAATGATGCACTGCGAGATGGTGTCATCTTAGCTCAATTAACCAGGGCTGTTAAACCTGAATTTGTTAAACGGATTGTTCCCCATGGAACAAAGCTTCAATTCAAACATACTGAGAATATCAATATCTTTTTTCAATTGCTTGACTTCGTCAAAATTCCAGATTTGTTTCGATTTGAGCTCACAGATTTATATGATAAGAAAAACATTCCCAAGGTCATTTTCTGTGTCCATGCTTTGAGTTATATGTTATCCCAAGAACAACTGAGTCCCTCCATACAACAACTTAGCGGTACCCTTAACTTTACGGAAGATGAGATCAATAAATCAGAAAAGGACCTTGCGGGAATTAGTTTGCCAAATTTTGAATCAATGAACAAACAATTTGGGAGAGAAATCCCAAAATCACATACCTCAATGTTTCTTTCGAAACCAGATCTGTTACCACCCACTCCAATGACGCCCCATAAGCAATCAAGAACTCATCTGCTTTCAGAGAGTAGAAACGGCAGTCCATCACGCCACAAATCAATACAAAGTGTAGATATAACAACAACAAAGCCGGTAGGGAACGGTGCTTTTGAAGAATCGCTGGTTCAAAGATATAAATCATCTCCAACCAAACGTAAAACCTTTGGAGAATCTGAATATTTGAATAATATCATAAGGTTTCAGTCAATTGCAAGAGGTTCTATTTTTCGTTATGCCATGTTTGTTGACAGAATAATGTTGAAGTCAATGATGGAGAACATTATTCAATTACAAGCTCTTGCCAGAAGATCCTTAGTTATAAACAAGTACAGACTGAACGTTTCACAAATTGCTCAGTTTGAAGAAAGCCTGATCCAGTTGCAAGCTGTTATCAGAGGACAAAAACCAAGGCTTGAAATCCATAAACTGACTTCTGCTCAACCAAAGGATCTGCTTTCGGAGTTACAAAGCATAGGACGTGGATCATTGCTGAGAGGAAAAATAAATGAAATCAATCACCGACTAAAACGATATGATCACAAAATCACACAATTACAAAGCAATATAAGAAGGCAACTGTTCATTGATAAAACAGAGAAGTCTTTCCTTGCTCAAGAGCCGATTACAAGATTTCAGTCTCATGTCAGAAGGGTACTGTTTTCTAAGAGAATCAATCGATCAGTCCGTGATGCACACTCATCAGAGGAGGCAATTACAATCCTCCAATCTGCTATCCGTGGAGCCTCGCTTAGAATTGAAACTGCCTTGAAGTTACATCTCTTGAAGAATAATGTATACGTTTTGACAGAATTACAATCGATTGCTAGAGCAGGCCTAAATCGTAGACGATTAGGTCACGATCTAGGCACTATTGAATATGAAAGGGAAAGACTTGCTCAACTCATCGCCAATTTGAGAGGTAAAAGGTTGAGAAGAAAAATTGAGTCGAAGAAGGCTGATTTGCAAAAAGAATCCAAATCAGTGATCAGCGTTCAGGCTGCGGTTCGTGGTGTTCTCTCCAGATTTGATTATGACCTATTCTTAGACAGTTTGGACTATTTTT
Organism: Komagataea salicaria; assembly: GCA_003707885.2. Classification (NCBI taxonomy): domain Eukaryota; kingdom Fungi; phylum Ascomycota; class Saccharomycetes; order Phaffomycetales; family Wickerhamomycetaceae; genus Komagataea; species Komagataea salicaria. The sequence goes on from PPMB02000014.1 coordinate 82,838, forward strand.
GTGTGGAAACTATAGGTTTACAGGCCTCTATACGTGGATACTTATATCGCAGATCTAAGAAAGAGATCATGAAGTATTATGAGGCACACCTACCCGCGATTATCAAGATACAGAGTTTCATAAGGGGTAAATATCTGGGAAGTGCCTATAAATCTTTGATCTCAATGGAGAATCCTCCATTATCTGTTATCAAAAGATTTGCATATCTGCTAAATGATAGTGATGTGGACTTTGATGAAGAAGTAAGAATGACCAGAATCAAAGAATCAATCAACGAGAAGACTAGCTCGAATGAATTACTAGAAAAACACATCAGTCAACTCGATCTGAAAATTGCACTTCTGCAAAAAAACAAAATATCTTTGGATGAGTTGTTGATGCAAAAGAATCGATCAGTGAATTCTCATACCCAACAATCAACAATTGATGTATCTTCTTTGAATCGGAGAGCGAAAACCAGAATGGAACTTTATGAAAAGCTGTTTTACCTTCTTCAAACTCAACCTTACTACTTGACTCGTTTGATCAACTCGAACTATCGAGGTATTGATGTCGCACTTAAAGTTTTCAATAATTTACAAGCCAGAGAACTACCAACAAGGGAAGAATATCTGTACATTAGGTTGATTGAAAATATGATACAGGGTTTCATCTCGAAATCACAGTCAATTGATGATTTTCAAAAGCACAACAATCTAGGATGGCAAAGGCTCTTGAGAACTTTCAACGAGACGCAGCAAAAGTTCCTGAATAGTTTACTTGGTTCTTTAGTCGAAACTGTAATATCAGACGATGAGCTATCATTCGAAAGTGATCCAGTATTGATTTACAAATCTGTGCATAACACCCCTAAAATTCTTCCCGTTGACAAAGCCATTGAGGATCCTGAAACAAAGTCAGCGTTTATCAACAATTTACAGCAGCTACGAGAATATGGATCTGAAATATTTCGTATCATCAACGAAAGTGTCGATAAATTCCCTAATCATATCAAAGTTCTTGCCAACGCGGCTTACAGATCATCTTTGAGGAAGTTCCCGAAACATCTAGAACAAGAACACTTGGCCAATGCCGGATTCGTCTTGATAAATGGTTTCATAAAGTTGATTTTTGATAATCCCGATTTTTTTGGTATATCACCTGTTGATCCATCTGAGAACTCAGCTAAAAATTTGGCTGACATTTCTAAAGTATTACAACAATTGTTTATAATGAAGCCGTTTGGGGCGAATGATGTTTATCTCAAACCTTTGAACAAATTCATAAACTCCTCAGTTGAAGGTGTTTCCTCCTTGATCAAGAGCATTATCGATATTGGTGAAATTGATTCGGTATACAATATGTCCGTCTATGATGATATGACTGCGCATACCAGACCTAAGCTGACACTCAGAATAAGTGAGATGCTGTCGATTGAGCATTTCATCAAAAAGGAAATGGATATTATTGCTCCACAAGAAGATGACACTTTGCGTGAGATAATGGTCGAGATTCAGTCCAACAATGCCTCTGATATATCCAGATTACATGGTCTTTACACTTTGAGTCTAAATCCTTCCAGTTACAGGGCTAGCCCAGGAAAGTCAAGAATAAAAGCACTATTCATGCAAACTAAGAGATGTGTATTATATTTGATTCAAGTGCAGGATGACCAAGATGATCTATATGTCCTATTGAAGTCCAAAATAGATCCTATTCATGAGATAAAGTTCAAGCAGATTATATCTGCTGAAAATCACGACATAAAATTGAATCGTGTTAATGAGTATGTCAATGATGGACAGGGTTTTTTGGGTGACTTGAACACTATCACCTATCACAAACTGAAGCAGATAGCGTTGGAAAGAATTTTGGAACTAGAATCTATGAACTGCGTGTCCAGAAAAGATTCATTTCAAGTACTACTGAATGAGATTGCGCATGATATCAGAACTAAACACGATCAAAGAATAGTAAGAAAGAAACAGTTGAGTATAGCTGAGAATACATTGATAAGGCTTGATGAGAAGCATAGATTTTTGAAAGATCAGCTATATGCTTACAATAATCACATTGATAAATCCATGGAAGAATTACAATCGAAACCATCAAAAAATAGAAGAATATTACCATTCACCAAACAATTCTTCTACGAAAGAGAGCTAAAGAAATCAGGAAATGTACCAAAATTTGGTGCATTCAAGTATTCTTCCAAGAGATTGTACGAGAAGGGAATTCTGATAGAGCTAAGGGGTCTTAATCAAGATCTGGGTTCTTCCAGTGGCTCCTCCTTCTTTGGAGGTTTCAATTTCCCGAAGATTGATTTCATGTTCAACTGTGATCAGCCTGGTGTTTTCACGGTATCAAGCAAAAGCGGTACATTGGCTGTTAACGGATCATTAGAAACTTTAACAATTGATCAATTGTTGGAATATCAATTTGAAAACAAGCCGCATATTTTACTTTTTGACGGCATGGTGAAGTTTGATACAAATTGTTTGATAAATTTAATTTTCAAGAAGTTTTACCATTACAATGAGACTCCCAAATGATCATTGAATTCTATATGAAGAAGCTGTCAGTTGAGTGATGTATTTTCGAGTAACAGAATATTTATACACGGGACTCTAATATTATGTAGTCGGAATTGTGTTACTTTACGTATAATTATTCGACTGCATATATTATTTTATACCAGCCTTGTACATTTGGGGAGGGACCAAACGCAAAATTTGATTAGAAAAAAACACTCAACTCAGTAAGAGAATATTTTGATAAGACATCCGAAGTCAAAGAAGAATGGGATATAGTGATCCGATTGGTGGCGTAACAAGACGTATCAATGAACGTATAGTGATCCATTCAACGAAGTACAGTCTCTTCGGAAAAGCGAAGATTGGTGCTAGAATGGCAGTAATCAATATTCCAAACACTAAGAAATTGGTTGTTTGGTCTTCTTTACCAATGTCTGAAGAATTTGATAGAGCTATTCGTGAGGCCTCCTCTGGTAAGCCGGAGGAGTATGAAATTGTTGCTGGTATCATTCCAAACAAATACCACAATATCGCAGCTGCAGGGCTGAAAGAGAAGTACCCTAACATGGTTCTGATTGGACCTCAGGGAATCGCTGACAAGCCAGACTTGAAACTGGACTATCAATTTACAGACGAGGTTGCTAACAATATCATTAAGGGAACCTCTGTATCTGAAGACTTAACCAATATTGATTTTATTTATTTAAGTGGCCACCAGAACAATGAGATTGTAGTTGTGGAGAGCAGCACTAAAACAGTATTTGTTGCTGATCTTTTCTTCAACATTCCATGGAATGGGATCAACAGGGATCAGTACCCAGATGAAGTCCAAACTGCAGGATGGTCAGGGATGAAACTCGGACTCTTGAATCCAGACTGGTATCTAGGACGAAGATTTGTTAGAAAGATGTTCCCTAAAAACGACAAAAACAAACAAGGAATCAAGGTGCTGTTACAAGACGTTGATTTTGATACCCTTGTATGTTGTCATGGTCTTATCGTTGAGAAGAATGCCAAAAAAGAGGTTTTAAAACTGTTTGGAGGCTACATCTAGTTGACTATCATTCAGCTAATCATAAGTTCTACAATATGTAAGCCTGATTTCTGCTTCGAATGCGCTGTTTTGGTATTAAGGCTGCTCTTAGTGACAGTTTCAGCCAAATATATCCGGTGGGTCTTACGATAACTTTACTATTCAAGTAGTGTTTATTTATTTATTGATTTAACTAATTTAGTAAATTAGGCACAAAAACAATTATCAACAAAAAATTGAATTTGTACTACGATGTAATCCAACCATCATCACGATGACAGAGACAGATAGCAATTCAGAGGGTGATAGATGCTGGATCTGCTTGGGAAGTGATGGAGAACTTCCCCCAATGGCAGATTCGAAGGACACGGGTGCGCTGGTTGCAGCGTGTGGCTGTTCGTTGAAAGTACACCAGAAGTGTTTGCTGGACTGGACAGCAGATATCGCACTCAAATCAAGACAAGACGGTGGGTTCGGTATGAGAAGGAACAAAGCACCAATGTTTATGATGCGAGATGAGCACGGTGCGCACTTGGTAACGATCAGACCGAAGGGGGGGCTAAGGGTTTATACTAATGATGATCTCAAATGTCCACAATGTCAAACACCATTCATGCTGACGTCGAAACCAAGTAGCTTATTGAGGTTCACTGCACTCCTGAACATTGTTGGACAAAGAACAGGTACTTATCTGATATACACGTCCCTCAGTGTTGGTGTTATAGGATCTATCGTGGTGGCATCTTTCAGTGCTTTCGCATCAATAGGTATCAACCTGTTGCAAACCATTGCACCAAGCAGTGTTATAATGACTTTGTTTGAAATACCGCAGAGGAACTTAGAGGCAGCTTTATCGAGTAATATGATCAACTTTAGACATCTCTCGTTAATGGCATCATTTCCTTTTTTCCTCCTATCTCTACGCTCATCAAACAAGATTATGTCGCTGTTCAGATTCTATCCTGTGATCTTCTTCACCAATCCATGGAAATACGTTAGAGGAGATCCAAGGAATTTCCTATGTTTTGCTGATCCTGTTCATAGCTTGTATGATTTTTTCTTCAAGCAGACATTCAATAGATTCCATTACCGGTTAATTCGTGGTATCAACACCTGTTTCTTGATCAATGAGTTACCAATTGAAGAGACTGAGGAAATTGAAAATGAAAACAGACAGTATGAACTCCTTGAAGCTGAGAGAATTGCCAGTAACAAGAGGAACACTTTGAGTCTCTTCAAAAGAGCCAGATTTTACATTTTTCCAAATTATACGAATGAAGCTGCAGAAATACTGAAGAAGAGAAGAGAAAGAGAGAATAGAATGATAGCCAAAAACGACTACTCCAAAGCTTTTACAAATAAGTCCAAAATTGTAAAACTATTGACAACACTATTATGGCCGTCAGCAGGTGCCCTGATAGGTAAAGTCCTCTGCAAATTCAAATTCGTTAGAAGCCTCACAAACAGATGTGTCAACACCCCGGATGAAGGTACCTATTTGATCAATATACTGGGCTGCTGTATAGCTGTGCTTGGTAAAGACTTGTTCAATCTATTCTTAGCCTGGAAATATTGCAGGCAATATCAGAATATCAGAATCTTGGACACCTCTTTTGAAGGGTTTGAAGTAGAAAAGGTAGAAATTCCTGAACATGAAGGTCAGCAAGTGAACGGTACAACCAATGCTGGGGATTTCGCAGTTGAGCTAATACCACAACAGGGCATTGTCCAGGAGGCTGATGTTCCAAACAACCCATTCGACTTCAACCATCATCTTGACCAGGATCACATCATGGAAAATGCTGCAAATGAAAGGGCCAACGAAGCAGTTGCCCTAAACTATGGCGACATACTTAATAGAGTACTGCGCGCTTTCAGATGATCTCTCGTGATTGAATATGGTTGACACCTACCAATTCACTTACGCCCATTGTTTTTATAAATGAAACATCCTCAACAATCTATATTTCTCCTGTGTTGTATTACAATGAATCCACTACAACAAGCGTTTTATCCACGAACTGTTATGCTCATCGGCTTCACATAGCACTGTATCCTGAATAAACGATTGTGACAATTATGTCCGTTTCTTCTCTGTAGTGATAAGCCTTCATTAGAGTTGGACTGGTTATACAAAACTACTAATTCACGGCACTCCGACTATTTCTGCTACATTTTCATCTCATATCTAGCATACACATTAGCTACCTATGTATAACTTACTCATTAATCTATCTACTTGCATTAACCTACGGTTATCACTGAGCTGTTCTTATGTTATTCCTTTCAATGCTTTTTTTCTTTTTTGATACGGGCAAAAAACATGAGATATTATTAATAATAATAGTACTCAACCCTGTTGAATATACTCTGTTAAATACTTCCTTTGTTCAAGAAGTAATTAATTATGAGTCAAACAGAAGATAAAGTATTCAAAAGAGTTGAGTACCATAGTGGTGGCCCATTGGAGTTGAAGGAACACAAATTGTCAGAGCTAACGGAAAATTTTGGGCCGGATGATATCTTAGTGAAGGTCAAAGCAATGTCATTCAATCCAATTGATCTCCTTTTCTACAACACTGCGTCATTCAATGTCTTCAAGAGAAACTCCAAAGGAATCGGGCGTGATTTCAGTGGTGTCATTGAGAGAATTGGTGGCAATATTTCAAAGTACAGTGTTGGAGATAGAATTGCGGGTACGTTTGAAGAAATATATACTCCGCAGGGATCGCTATCAGAATATCTTGTTTTCAATCCGAAGAAATCCAGGGATAACTTTGGAAAGCTTTCCGATTCGGTTTCTTTTGTTGAGGGTGCTTCATTTCCTCTGGTGTTCTCAACTGCAGTGACTATGTTCACTCACCATCACAAACCAACGGATAAAACTAGAGCTCTGGTTTATGGTGGTGCCACATCTGTTGGTGGTTACGCAATTCAGTTGCTAAAACACCATTTCAATGCTGAGAATATTGTTTCTGTGAACTCCACGAGCTCTGTGGAGAGAGTAAAAAGCTACGGTGCTGATGCTACGATAGACTACAAAACACAGAATGTTGCCGAAGAAGCTGTCAAGCTTGTCGAAGAGTCTGGTCAAAAATTCGATATCATTCTCGATTGTGTTGGTACCAAAGAGCTGTTTCCTGTCATCAACAAGGTGTTGAAACCAAAGAACGAGAACTCTGTATACGTCACCATTGTTGGTGATCATGTTGTGGATTACCATTCCAGCATGTTTAACATGCTGAGCTTCAGCCTGGTCAAACGACTCATCTTCCCTAAATCTTACAATTGGACTCTTTCTGCAATTCAAGGTGGAGGTGCTTGGTTTGATCTTGCCATGAAAATGTTTGCTGAGGGAAAACTTAAGACCACAATTGACTCTGTTCATTCTTTCGAGAACTACATGGATGCTGTCAATCGCTTGATTGATCACAAAGCTGCTGGTAAAGTAGTTGTTACTATAAATGATGACGACAACTAGTGCTACTACAATCAATAATATGGGGCAACTTGTCGCCATTTTCCAGAAACAGACAGCTTTTTTTCTATATGCCTTTTCATTTCTGACCTTTTTTCTGATTTTTTAGTGGTTTATCACTTCGACGTATTCATTTTTTGTGTTTCTGAGCAATTGATTCAACTATAACTTGACTCAACTATAACTGATTTTGTAGCGTAGAACACAATCTTTCAAAGAACATACTGAAATGCCATTGTTACTGTGGTTTCGAGAAAGAATATAAAAATCGAAAAATATTCAGCATTAAAAGTCCAAACAGCCAATGTACGTTTGAGTATATAATCTGGCACAAATGCATGATGTCAATAACAAAGAGACCAACACTACTGAAGATGTGCAAAACAATCTCAACAACTACATTCAGAATCTGGATGTTTCCAATGTCCTCGCAGTAGACCTCACAGGTCTGGACAATACACAACAATACACTATCCATGATGGTCAAGATATACAGACTCGGAATGTCAAAGATATGGATGGTGATGGTGATGGTGATGGTGATGGTGATGGTGACTTCAGAAGAGACCAAAATGAAGAAGACATTCCAGGTGTCCCCAAACTCCCTGAGGGTGTTGATCCCAAGAAGATGTGTCCCTTTTGTCAAAAGACATTCTCACATCCAGGATCAATGGGTCGTCACTTGGATCTCAAGAAAGGAACAAGGTTGCATCCAGCTGATGTGATCGAGAAGATGAGAGCAGGTGTCAAGAGAAGGGGTGATCTAGAAAAAATCAAAGAACGAAGAAGACTAAGAGCCAAAAGATATAATTCCAAAGTAGAAGTAAAGGAAAGGACCAAAGTGCAGAGGAGAGCCAGAGACAAACTACTGCGTGCAAAGAGGAGATATATGAAAGTTTTCTTTAATGCTTTGGGAAAACCTGAGTTGGGGGAACAGCCATCATTTCCAAGGCTGGTGTTTTACTTTTTGACTCCAGAGCAGTGGCCCGAAGAACCACCTACGCTTGAAACTTATAGGTTGTTATGTGGAGTTCTGAATGATAAATTTTTGCCTGGCGAAGCTGAAAGCGTCAAAATATATGATCAGTTGATGCAGACAGTTCATACTGCGTCAGAGAACTGGTTGGTTTTGTCTGATTCGAGCAAGCAGGAGATTTGGATCAGGGAACTGCGAAGGGCTGCAATGGACTCATTGATGACCACGTCCCTGTATGACTTGAGATATCGTGATGAGTGGATTCTCAAGCAATCAAAAAAAAGACTAGAGGACGTCGATAAGGGGATCAAAAATGATGACGATGACGACGACGATAACGATGATGATGATGATGATGATGATGATAATGATGATGGTGATGAAAATGACGAGATCATCAATCATGAGCAGAGAGAACGTGGTAGTCGTATTAGTAACGGGGAACCAGTTGCCTCACAACAACGTGAAGGCACGGGCGAGTATTATGATCAGGCTGAGTTAGCGGCTGTCGCAGAAGCAGTAGTCAACAACACTCAAAAGGGTAGTGAAAATATGGACCCTGATCTGGTCAAATGAAACTTCATACAAGAAATAATTAATGAACGATATTTATATTTATATACATAGAGTCGGTGAAGTTTAGAATGCCAATGAGTTAGTTCACCGTTTAAACATGTAACTTTTCTCAAGAAGCTCCTTTGCTTCATTGATCTTCATACTAAGGTAAACACTTCCTCCTTTATCGGGATGATTAGCAATCATACAACGCCTATGCTTTTTTTTCAAAAGATCTTTAGTTAAATCTGAGATCTCATTCCCTCTGATATCAAGTATCTCCAATGCCTCACCTTCTGTCATTTTGGGGCTAAAGCCACCGGGGTACTTGAGAAACTTCACTTTGAGATCATCACTCACATTCATTCTATTTTGATCCAAATGTTGAACTCGTATGCCATTCATTTGAGCTATCCGTACTCTTGATAGAGTTTTGTATTTACTGAACGCTGAAAGAAGTGATTTCGTCTGTCAACTTAAAATTAGTTCAAGCCTCAAGAGCTGATACACTGAACCTACTTACGGTAATGGCAGCTACTGTAATTCCAACACCCAGAATAATTGGGAGAACCTGAAAAAAGTATTAGTATCCTGGCATTATATGGAGAATTTAATGAAAGGGTTCCATTAGACTTACCATTCTTAGGCATCTCTTGTCTCAGTCTTGCATCATCAATTATTTCGTATGAAATATACCATAAAATAAATAATCCTATAAAAATAACGTGTGTGAACCAATACGATATGTAAAGTTGAAATATACAGAGCTATCACCATCAAAAATTCATCAATCTTGCTGAGCACTCTATGAGGTAGGTGAAAATGTTATCTGATCATTTGAAACCGGCTATCACAAAGAATGGTAAACTTTGGGTAGAGATGGTATTCAAGAAAATAGTGCCATCTAAACCGTCGGAACCGTCGGATATCAGCATTCCATATTCTTTTACTGTATTTAAACTACATAGCATACTGGTGATAAACATAAATATATCTATATGAGAGAGTGAACAGGTACTGGTATGGTTACGGAATTAATGATTCTTTTGTGTCATTGTTTGAAGTAATGTCTATGATGTATTGTGTAATTCATTTAGAAGTCTGTTCTGAAGATCTGAATTTTGCTTCAACCTTTGAAACACATATGGATTGCTTTCGAAATACAGACCCTCGTTTTGATAGGAGTCTTCGTAAAGCTTTCTGTTCGGTACTGGAAAAAACCATTCAATCCAGTTTGAACCCATTACAACTTGCCAGTTACGCTTCCAACCCAAATCGTATAGATTTCCATCATCTTTTGAGTTAGGTTTATTTGAGTATCTGTAATAACTGTCATTGATAATCTCCAGGTTGTTCCTGTATCTGTTGTAGTCGTAGTGTTCAATAGTCGTCAAATTCTTGAGCAAAAAGTAGATTGTAACGCCAGTGAACACACTAACTGCAACTGACATACATAGCCCCAGTAAGACAAGTGCAAGTAGGTGATAGTTGATAAAGTCATCCTCATATTCTTTACCTTCGAAAAAAAGATATATTTGGTAAGCAGAGACAACAAATATTAGAAAGGTATAAAGGATTGTGATAAGAAGAAACTGAATGAAATATTTGTGATTTTTGAAACCAATGCAAGTCGCAAACCAAGGGCAGTGATGATCCATCTTCAAATGGCAGCGATTGCAACCTGAGCAATGATGTGACCTATCTGGTTTCCAAACATTGCACTTTGTGCAAAACCTGAACTGGCCATTTCTCTTTATTTGTACCGTATTAGAAGTGAGGAAATGTGGAGGCTCTGTTCTCATGTTTTCAATGTCTGAGTAAGGACTGTCCAACCGAAGCTCAGCAAAGTCTAAAGGCGAACCAGGACCAACATTGACGATCTTGAAATACGTGTAAATACCTTGAACCGCTAACCAGAGACCTATCAGTGATAGAAACGTACCAGGTAATCCACCAATCACTTGCAAACACAAAACGAAACAATACCCATAAACACCATAAAGATACAACCCTGTGGTCAAAAATCTGGGAAAAAGAGTTGCCAAGTAGCAGCAGAACGACTCATACCGTCTCAACATCACCAACTGAATACTAGAGGTCTGCTTCTGCGATGAACTTCGATCACTTTAATTATAGATAGTTTTTTGCGTTATAGACAATATAATGTATGATTGGATTGTGACCCATACCAAAGGAATAGTGTAAATACTGTATATATACATTTTTATATTTATATTTTCAAAGTTTCAATCCAAGGCTGCTGGGAAAGAGACAGCTGTGTGTTTCAATTCATTGAAAGAATGAACTGTCCTCCACAGAAGGGAACGCTACATTGTTTCGGATACAACCTCACAGCTTTTGAATTTGGCAGTCGTGACACAAGTAATGCTATCATCTTTATTGGTGGGTTAGGAAATAAGTATCTCAGTGTTCCATATTTGCCTCGATTGAACGAAGAAGTTGGACCAGAATGGAGGGTTTTTCAAATAGACTTTAGCTCAAGTGGTGATGGATGGGGAACTGGATCATTGGACAGGGATGTTGATGAAATCAGTCAACTGGTTAAGTACTTGAGGGAATCATTCGGTATTACGAAAATCGTGCTGCTTGGACATTCTACAGGGTGTCAAGACTCAATCCATTATTTACTGAATAAGAAGGAGCCGGCAATTGATGCCATCATTCTGCAGGCCCCAGTTTCTGATAGAGAGGCAATTGTGAAGTATCACAGTGATAGAAATGAGCTGGAGAAGATCAAGGAGTTGAACGAAGAGGCAAGACATGTGTACACAACCAGGGGTGCCTTTGAGCTGCTACCAAAAAAATTCAGTGACGTGCTGTTTGGAGCACCTATAAACGCATATAGATGGTTATCGCTAGGCGATGTTGGGGGTGATGACGATTATTTCTCTAGTGATTTGCCTGATGAGAGGTTGAAATCAACATTTGGCCAAATAGATAAGCCATCATTGTTCTTATATTCTGGAAATGATGACTTTTTGCCCGAGTTCGTTAAGATTGAGGACCTACTGGAAAGATGGAAATCGTTCACAAACCAGAAATACTGGAATAGTGCTATTATCGAAGGCGCAAGCCATGACGTTGGCCCTACAAGTGAAGATGAGGAGAAAGCTGTTGGAATTTTGATGACCAATGTGAAGCAATTTCTTACAACTCTATAGCTAGCATCAATTTGTCTTCTTCTTCATGCCTGGCTTTTTATCTTGTTGTAGCTTACAGTATGATTCGAAGCAAATGCCTCCAAATACCATCGCTAACGCAAACCATTGTCCGATTGTTAAATCGTGTCCAAACAGGAACACACTGATCAACATGGACATCATTTTTCGGGTAACTGTGACCATTATAAGCACAAGGGAGCCGAAGTTTGCCAATGTAACGAATATGAAAATTTGACCGATAGCACCACAAACGGCATACAGTAAGATTTCTTTCAAGACAATTGGGTATTTACTAATGAAGGCTATTGAATATGACAACTGGCCAGAAACCCAAGTATAACCAAGTGTCAAAATGAGAGATACCAGGTTCAGACCACACATCAAATGGGCTCCGGTAAGTTTCTTATTATCTCTGAACAGCACATCCTGAGTGGCATTCGTGACCCCATCAAGAAACAGCGAAGTTCCCAAATAGATAATACCAATGACAAAGTAGCCTGATTCACTTGAACCATCTGTTTTATTAGTACTTTTACCATTAGCCAACGTGAATAAGACGACCCCGAATGTCACCAGTAGAGCCACAAAGTACTTGTACGTTGCAAATGATTTTTTGTAGACCACCATATGTACCAGCATGACAGGTATTAATTTACAGCTCTTTGCTAGCTGATATAGTACATAGTCAACGTGCTCTAGCGACGACAAGCCCACTGGACTTGAGATCGACTGTGTTAAAGCGACAACAGTGATTGGTTTCAGCACATCCCACCTGAAAACAGAAACCCTTTCCCGACCAGGAACCTTCATATCGTTAAACCTCACATATGCATAGCCAACTATGAACCCAAAGAAGTTTTGAATCAGATTGATGAAGAACGGTGCTTTGAAATGGTCTTCTTGGTTCTGACCGAATCTTTGGGAGGACAATTGCTCCTGGAGAACCCCCCAGGTTAGAAAAGACGCGTAGATTCCCGCAACACATACTAACAGAAGGGCTATATTGGCCATTTTGTATCAGGTATACAAACTTTTCAGCTTAGATCACTATGTGAAGACACACGTTCAAGAAACAGTATGAACTGAGAGGATAATGTACCACTGAAACGTATGCTTACAGCCAGAGGATGTCAGATGCCTTCTTTCTGAGTAAACTTGTCTATTACTACCGATACTACAGGGTTTTTTGCAATTTGCCCATTGATACTCATATCTTTATGGGTGTCTGGTTATGTGTTGTTATGACTAAGCGATGACTTACAGTATATTACAAATAACTACTGGAAACTGGTAGCTTTACAACAGGTCGAGAAGTTTAACGATCGAAGGGAAACTACAACAATAGCTGAACCAACCGGGTCTATACCATGGGGAAGGCACTTCATTATCATTTCTCAATGAGACTATAATGAAATTTCTTGTATGCCACTTCGTACATATGTGAACGAGTCCTTTTCGGGAGATTTACCAGTTTTGAAAGTTTTTGATTTTAATTTTAGTTATTTTAATTTTTGGACAAAGTTTGACGATTCGAAAAATTGTGGAAGTTGTCCATATTAAAGAAAACAAGTCGGTGCAGCAGAATACCGTAAAAGAACGCAGACAGTAACAACAAAGAGTATGAACGAAAGTCCGTTGCAGCTGTCATTTGGAGACAGAAATAGTGCATTTCTGCAAAGTGCAGATGACTTCAGAAAACAAAGAGTTAAAGTCACAAGAAGAGTACATAGACTTAGAACATACTTGAAGATCCAGGTGAGAAATACTAAAAACTACAAAAGCAATAAAATCACAAAGGAGAACTATGAGGAGGATGAGAAGTACTATGTGCTGTCGATGCTATTAGCAGAGAGAGATTATTTGTACGCCCTAGAGATCAAATCATTGATTGACCTGAACTCCTCTGGAAATGTCAAGTCGAAGCAGAAGCTGTTGAACACGAGACTGAAAAGAAGTCTTCAAGCGATCAGTAATCTAGCGGAAATTTCAAAAGGTGAGACAAACTTCACAAAGAGGCTGGAGATTTTGATTTACAGGGAACTTGTCAATGCACATTATGCGCTTAATGTTAAAAAATGGAACTTGGCTATACAGTCATACTCAATTGCAAGAATTGCCCTACAATACCTAGAAAAGGACGGTGAGTTGCCGGAAAACAAAATTCTGTATAAAGTGATCATTGAAGAAACGATCGACGACCCTTTCAAATTGTCCATTTACAGAGACTCAAAGAGCTCAACAACAGACTTAACCGAATACTCCAAAAAAATCGTTGATGAGAAAATGAGATCAAATGAGATCTACTCACTCATTTCTTCCAGAGATCTCTCATTTTTGAAACCGACTTCAAAATCAGACTTGATTAAGGAAATCTCATGGAGATCCTACCAAGCTCGTGTAAAAGACGAAACCACTTCTAAACTGTTATTTCAAGCTTCCAACACGAAGTTTGATACTTTTGATTCATTTGACGAAGCTTTGGGTCTATGGCAAGAAGCATTAGACAATCACTCATCTTATATTTCCAGAAGCATTCAGGAAGACGAGGAACAGGACGATCAGATCTTATTAGCTTATATGAAGTACAATCTTTTGTTGACAAGAATAAGAAGGGATAACACCCTAATTTCGAAGAACAAAAAGGAGTCCCTTAGAATTTTGGACTCGATCAAATCAACAATTGATGAAATTCTTGAACTACCAGGTGTTTACTCCGATGATGAGCTGTACCAGAATCTGTTAACGTTTGGCAAATACTATGACAGCTACAAGCTTCACATTATCAGTCTACAGTTTTTTAGCATCAAAGCATATTCAAAAGCTCTATTATTGTCTACAAAGGCTCTTGAGCAACTAAAAGAACCTTATTTTACAATTGATATTGGAAGCATCATCTCCAATGAACAAGTTTCACAATTGGTCAAACAGATCAGCTCTTTGAAACAGAACTCTCATGTTCTTGCCCAAATAGAAACAACCTTACCGAAAGATAAATCGATAAGCGATGATATCAACAAGTTCTATGACAGCTACCAAAACATTGTCAACCTAAAATTAGAACCAATACCTATCAAGCCTGTGCTATTCGACGTTGCATACAACTACATCTCATACACAAAAGAGCAACACGCTTACCCACAGGATTCATCTGTCACACAAATTTCTAACTCACCTGAAAAAGTGACTGGAGATGAAGAATCTGAAAAAAAGAAGGGATTTTTTGGTCTCTTTGGTCGTTGAACACGTCCTTCTAGTGGGTGCCATCAGTATGTGTACCTATTACCATGAATCCTACCTCTCTTAATAAATTGTTGTAGTAAGTGCTATTGTACCTCGGCTCGTATAAATAATTGACACCCAGACACCATCTTCTCCAGTTTTTGAGAGATTTCAATAATAAGTCAACTGATAAAATATCCTATTGTCGTTGATCAGGGCGCTGATAACTGGGATTGGTCTTTGATAATGGTCGACCTTGGTGATAGATATTCAAGGAGACGAACGAGTTCCTATTCTTTGGTTTCGGTAGAGTTTATCGACGAGCATTCACCATCAGTTTTTGTTTCATTGTCTCAAGATTTGAAGAATCAACTGTTCAGCCAAGATGTTTCTCAACACAGTTTTGTTTCGGTGAAGTTCAATGGCTCAGAATTGTTTGACAGATACATTATTTATAGGGTTTCTGATAAATATTTGAGTGGGACCAATAGAATATGTGTTAGCGACTCTCCTAGATTCGGTGATCCATCTGATGTTACTATTGACCATGCATTTATCTCCAGAGCAGAACCTGTGGAAATCTCTAATGCAATAATTTCCCTACCTGAGAAGTTGTACTCACTTTTGAAGAACCACAGTGGTATTGAGCTCTTCAATATTCTGAAGAAGCATCTTGGGCTAGAGCTGATCCATGAAGGTGCTAACTTGAACAACGTTGGTAAAGTCTTGTTATGTGAGCCTGTTGACCAGGGTATTTTGACTGAAAACTCGGTAATAACTTTAGTGAATAGCAGTCTAGGACCGGGCAAGAGGTTTTGTGAAACAGATGAAGGTAGTAATAGTGTTGATGATAGTTTGATGGTTAGTGATCTTGACTTCTCGGGTTACTTGACAAGATCATCTGGTTTGAGGACCATGGAAACGCAGTTCCAGACGAGTTCCGTTGACAGTGTCTTTGTTAATTCAATTCCTCAGCCTACAGAGACAGACGACAAGGAATGTATAGGTTATATGAGAACCTCTGATCTTTCTAAAGTTGGCATTCACAGTGGTGACTTTGCTGAAGTGATAGTGGATGAATCAAAAACAAAATTGGTGAAACTTTTATCATTCATTGAGCCAAACTCCTACAAGCCTGGTTTTGTTCACTTTTCCCCTCTATTTTTGATTAACAATGGCTCCCCAAAAACAGTCAGAGTGAGAAAAACTGCTAATAACTTGTCTGACATACCAATTGCCTCGACGATGACAATAGTTAAAATAGCATCTCCGCATTCACTAAAAAAATCAAACGAACTTCCATTTATGTCAAACTTGAAGACTTATTTTGAGGCAAAACAAAGGATCGTTTCTGTTGGTGATTTGATTCCAATTACGTTTGATTCCGTTCTTGCTAAATCTTTGAGCCAATTCAATCCAGAGGTCTCTCTACCTCTAGGAAATCCTGATACCGTGGTTTGGTTCAAGATAACAGATATTGATGGCTCCGGTGTTTTGGACTACAAACAGTACATGGTTGATCCTGCTCATACATCTATGTCACAATCTGGAATTACTGGACAAAGTCCACCAGGTTTGCAGTATGACTGGATGAAATATCTCAACTTAAAGAGTGCCTTTGATTACTTAAATGGTCCATCAACAACGTTTCCGTACGCTAAGAAATTGGCAAAGTTGATACAGAGCAGCAATGCGAGTAAGTCATTGAAAACAACAGTACTTTTACAATCACTGAATCGAAACGTTGGTAAAACCATGATAGTAGAAAATATCGCCCGAAGTCTTGGCTATCATTTGTGTACCATTGAAGCGTATGATGTCTTGAACCTCACATCAGAAGCAAAAACAATTGGTTCGATAAGGGGATTATATGACAAAGTCGTTGAACAAACGAAGGGATTGATAATTTTTTTGAAGCATATTGAGGCATTAGCTAAGAAGGTTGATAACGAAAAGCCCAGTTTGCTAGCATCCAAGCTAAGTGAACTTATTCAAAACTATACAGATGCTGGTGCTATTTTTGTAGCCTCCACAAATGATGCAGACAAGATACCGGACGAACTCAGATCACAATTTAGATTTGAGATAGAGGTTCCAGTGCCATCTGAAGAGGAAAGAAAAAAATGTTTTGAGTATTTGATGACAAAGTCAAATGGTATAGCTTTACGAGGCGATGTTTCCATTTCATCGTTAGCCATACAAAGTGCAGGTCTATCACCTCGTGATTTGTGCGCAATTGTGGAAAATGCCAGAAGCCTAGCATGGGAAAGAATTGAAGAAATTGCAAGCCAGCTGGAGGTTGATATGATTTATCTGACCAACAATAACCCCATAAAGCTGATCCCACAAGACTTTGAGAAGTCTATAAACGATGCTAGATCAAAATTTAGTGACTCAATAGGGGCACCGAAGATCCCAGACGTCAAATGGGAGGATATTGGAGGTTTGGATGTTGTGAAAGATGAGATTTTGGATACAATCGATATGCCACTGAAACACCCTGAGCTATTTGCTAATGGTGTAAAAAAAAGAAGTGGTATATTGTTTTATGGGCCTCCAGGAACTGGTAAAACATTGCTTGCAAAGGCGATTGCATCCAACTTCTCTCTAAATTTCTTCAGCGTCAAAGGGCCGGAACTTTTGAACATGTACATTGGTGAGTCTGAAGCTAACGTCCGCAAAGTTTTTCAAAGAGCGAGAGATGCCAAACCTTGTGTTGTATTTTTTGATGAATTGGATTCAGTTGCACCTAAAAGAGGAAATCAGGGTGATTCTGGAGGTGTGATGGACCGAATTGTATCGCAATTATTGGCAGAATTAGATGGAATGAGCGGTGGAGACTCAGGGGACGGAGTTTTTGTTGTTGGTGCCACCAACAGACCTGACTTACTAGACGAAGCATTATTAAGACCAGGTAGATTTGATAAAATGTTATATTTAGGTATTTCAGACACACACGACAAGCAACAAAAAATCTTGGAAGCATTAACCCGGAAGTTCAAATTAGACCCATCCGTTAATTTGAAGAACATAGCCGATTCCTGTCCTTTCAACTTCACTGGTGCAGATTTTTACGCATTATGCTCTGATTCGATGCTAAATGCTATGACAAGAACAGCAGGAGATGTAGATAAAAAAGTGCAAGAGTACAATATGGGAAGGGAGCATCCTGTGTCTACCAGGTGGTGGTTTGACAATGTGGCTACAAAGGATGATATTAATGTGTTAGTCAAGGAAGAAGACTTTCTCAAAGCTAGAAATGAGCTAACACCTAGTGTTTCGGAAGAGGAACTAGAACATTATTTGAGGGTCCGTGAGAATTTCGAAGGTGGAAAAACTAAGCAATAATATAAGACCTAAATACACTTCGAATCATCTACTTTTGCTTTGAACTACAGTACGTTTAGTAGTGATCAATGAAAAAGATTCATATATTTACTTCTTATATGGGACGTCTTAATAAGGTAATTTTCGCAAATTATACTAAACCTTGTGTATTTTCTATAGAAAAAAGCCAGAACAATATTAATGTTTGAAAGTAAACTATATGCTATAAATATTGAGTTTGTGGTTTTGAGCAGGTGAATACCTTGAGAAGATGGTACATTTGTCAAATTACGAGCAGAAACCTTTTGATCCGATTACGGTTCAACCAAATGAGAAGAAGAGTAAGTAATATTCCTCAAGTTAATGAGATATACATATTTTGTTTGCAAGAAGTTAAAGTAGGAAGATACTAATGGCGTACTTTTCTATAGGAGTTGCCTACTTTTACGATGCAGATGTTGGTAACTATGCTTATGGTGCTGGTCATCCTATGAAACCACACAGAATGAGAATGGCGCATTCTTTGATCATGAACTATGGTCTTTACAAGAAAATGGAGATCTATAGAGCAAAACCAGCCACTAAACAAGAAATGTGCCAGTTCCACACTGATGAGTACATTGACTTCTTAAGCAGGGTCTCACCGGATAACTTGGACATGTTCCAAAAAGAAAGTGTGAAATTCAACGTTGGTGACGACTGTCCTGTTTTTGATGGTTTATATGAGTTTTGCGGGATTTCTGGAGGTGGATCGATGGAAGGTGCAGCTAGATTGAATAGAGGTAAATGTGACATTGCTGTAAACTATGCTGGTGGTTTACACCATGCTAAGAAGTCAGAAGCGTCAGGCTTCTGTTACCTAAATGATATTGTGTTAGGTATAATTGAGTTGTTGAGATATCACCCAAGAGTTCTATATATTGATATTGATGTTCATCATGGTGATGGTGTCGAAGAAGCATTTTATACTACTGATAGGGTCATGACTTGTTCATTCCATAAGTATGGTGAATTTTTCCCTGGTACAGGTGAATTAAGAGATATTGGTGTGGGTAAGGGTAAGAATTATGCAGTTAATGTTCCCCTAAGAGACGGTATAGACGATGCAACATATAAATCTGTTTTCGAACCACTGATCTCTAAGATCATGGAATGGTATCAACCAAGTGCTATTGTTCTACAATGTGGTGGTGACTCTCTATCTGGAGATAGATTAGGCTGTTTCAATCTCTCGATGAATGGTCATGCCAACTGTGTCAACTTTTGTAAAAAGTTCAATGTTCCACTAATGGTTCTAGGAGGTGGTGGCTACACAATGAGAAATGTTGCAAGAACATGGGCCTACGAAACTGGTATTTTAAACAATGTTATTTTGGACCCGGACTTACCATACAATGACTATTACGAATACTATGGTCCAGATTACAAACTAGACGTGAGACCATCCAATATGTACAACGCTAACAGTCCCGAGTACCTAGACAAGATTTTGACACAGATTTTCTCCAACTTGGAACATACCAAATTTGCTCCAAGTGTTCAAATAAATGATGTTCCTAGAGATGCCGAGGATCTTGGGGACGAGGATGAAGATTTACCGGATGCTATAGACACCAAAGGTGGCTCACAATTTGCAAGAGACAACATTATAACGCCAAATAACGAGTTTTATGATTGAATATAGTGATCTAATGTTGTATCTGCAATGGAACCTATGTAAATCGAACGAATGAGCAATCAAGGGATTTGGTTGATTTCGTTCATCTACCTCACGTTTCCTTCCGCCTATAAAAGAAAAAACGAGACTATTGTATTTTATTGATTCAATGTATAGTTAATAAGTCTCGCACATTGAAACAGTTCTAACTGATCGTGAACCTCAAACGTCTTTACTTACATTTTACTCAGAAACAATGAATGTTAAGGCATTCACGTTTGTGTTATTGTTTATCTTTTTTAGCCGCCAGAGAAAAAGTTTGTACCGGCGGCTAATGTTTTGATATAAATTGCAGCCATTTTCCATTTCGATTCACCTCATTAGAGCACCTAAATTCCCGTTACATACATGTAGTATGCCGGTGAAGAGAGAAAACACGCTACTTACCAAAAGACTTAGCATAAAGTCAGGACTGGCAGCAGAAAATGAGCTTGCAAAAGCAAATCTTAGGGAAATATCTTTTCATGCAGATAGTTGTACAGTGAAGTATTGTTGATACCGCACAGTTTGATAGCTCGCAATGAAGAATGACTAACAAACTTTGCTTTTCTGTAGAAGAAACCCACTAGATAAACTCAAAAGCATACTACAGCTCGTCCTCAATGGGTTGAAAAATGGTAATACCATCGTCTTATTATTCGATACCGAGACACGAAGAACAGTCTTCAAAAAGGTTACATTTCCATCAGGTACTGAAAACGAGAGTAAGAGGTTTGGAATGGTACTGAAGACTATAAATATCTTGATTGATAACTTGCAAAAACAGTATATAGCTACAAGGAGGGATATATACTACCAGGATGTTGATCTATTTCAGTCGCAAACCAATGTTGATTCAATAATATCAATTCTATGCAACTCTCTGAACTACAATGATTTCGAACTAGGTGCAGTTGCATCACAGAAGGGACTAGTTTGGGGAACGT
The DNA here is from genome assembly GCA_003707885.2 of Komagataea salicaria. Lineage (NCBI taxonomy): Eukaryota > Fungi > Ascomycota > Saccharomycetes > Phaffomycetales > Wickerhamomycetaceae > Komagataea > Komagataea salicaria. The sequence continues at coordinate 103,764 of PPMB02000014.1, forward strand.
TTTCTTTACTTTACAGCGAGTCTTGTAAGGGAATAACCAAGCAATCATATGACAGTAAAGAGAACGGAGCAATGTTGATACCTAGACTTCACGAGGTTCAAATGATCAAAGTCACGGAGGAAACCAGATTTATTTTGATAATAGAAAAAGAAGCTGTGTTCAGTGCATTGTGCAACTATTCAAAGCTGAATTCGGATAGAATGCTCATAACTGGTAGGGGATTTCCAGATTACTTAACCAAGTCATTTGTTTCTAGAATCACGAAGGAAAATCCACATTTGGTGATTTACGGAATCTGCGACCTTGATGTGTATGGGTTGAATATTTTAAGACATTATATAAATGGTGGAACACCATCGATTAAGCAGCGTATTGGAATTTCCATGAAGGAGCCTTCATGTCCGAAACTTAAACCGTTGAATTTCTCCATAGTTGATTTTATTCAAAGTGATTCTGTCTTATCCGAGATTACACCACAGGAAATCGGCACAATATTTCGAAACTTCAAAAAGTGGAAAGAGTTGACAGATTCAAGTTCATCAAGGGCAAGTGAAGAGTTTCGTTCGTTTGCGAAAAGGGAGCTCCAAAGAATGGTTTTCTTTGGTAAAAAAGCAGAACTTGACGCGATAAAAGTTGAGCCAGCAAATGGCAATCAAAATCCCCTCTTAATAGACATCGTTCACTACATAGATGAACTATGCTCATGTACATCAAATTGCACTATATAGTACTTTTTTTTATGTCAATGTCACTTGATTTTTTTTCAAATTGTGGGAAAACAGGAAACTTATTAGACTTAAATGAAAGATTACGATAGTCTCACATCATTGTACTACAGCAATGAAAGCACAGACCCGTGATTTTTTGTTTAAATACAGTTTGAAGCACCCAATTCTCCAGTCTCCCATGGCTGGGGCTAGCACAGTTGGTATGGCATCAGTGATAACAAATAAGGGAGGTCTTGGAGCGATTCCACTTGGGTCTTCTAGTGAAAAACCCCAAGACATTGAGAACAAAATGTCCGAATTTTCAGCAATGATTGAAAGCGATCACAGCAAAAAGAATGTGAATCTCAACTTCTTTACTCACCAGCCTCCTACACATCATATAGATCTTGAGAAGAAATGGATTTCGAAGTATAAGAAAATTTATGAGGATAACCAAATAGCCTGGACAGACAAGTGTACTTCTTTAAAAACACTCTATCCAACATTCAAAAGTATCACTGACTGTGAACATGAGACTATCATGACTTTAGTTAGCCTCTCTCCAAAAATTGTCAGTTTCCATTTTGGTCTTCCTGATCCTAAAGTCTTGCGGCATTTACAACAAAACAATATTGATATATTTGTGACTGCTACCTCACTGGCTGAATTTCAGTCAGTGATGGCTTCCGGAGCTGATGGGGTTGTTTTGCAAGGCTGGGAGGCAGGTGGACATCGTGGTAACTTCAAAGCAAATGATGCTGATGATGAACAACTTTCGACTGAAGATCTAGTGCGTAAAGTTGTTCAGTATGTAGATGAGCATAGTGTTGAACGCCCACCTTGGATTATTGCCACTGGTGGTATTGTCGATGGTGATGAGATTCAAAAATTTCTAGATTTAGGAGTTGCAGGTGTTCAACTGGGAACAGTGTTTCTTCCTTCATTACATTCTACTATCTCAGACACACATAGAGAATGTTTGAAGGATCCGCAGAACCGCAAGACGATAATGAACCCCGCAATCTCGGGTAGAAACTTGAGAACTATTGGCTCACCATTCTTGAAAGAACTTATGAAAGATGTCAAACTGGATGAGATTCCTGATTACCCATTGCCTTATGATGCTTTCAAAAAGTTGAATACGGATGCCAGATCAACGACTGAGTTTGAGGGATTGCTGTCAGGTAGTAAGTTTTTTCGAGCTTGGAAGGGGACAGATAATCTTGAAGAAATCTATGATGCATTAGTGAGAAACTTAAAGTACTGAATGGTCGTCTCATTAACTTGAGATACCAGACACGACACCTCATGTTCCATAATGTGCACTATATCGTTTTTAATTGCAGACTTCACACTAGTATATACAATACACAATCAGACATATCCCTAAGCTATAAATCTATACGTAACAGCGCGTTGCTATATGCGACGAAGAGAGAGGGAAATTTTTGGTATGTGCTGCAGCAAGAAGCTGAAAGACACCATTAAAATGATATACTGCCAATTCACCACGAGATACTCATGTGCCTAAACCGCTTGTGCACGGAAAGGAGTCTTTTAGTTATCTTATCTGAGTTAATGTGTCTTTACATTAATCCAAATTATATCACATGACCGCTAATTCCTCTTTTAAGTACAACACAAAGTAGGAAATCTTATGCTTAATCAGTCGTTTTTGGACGTCTTACATGATGCTGCCTGCGGAAAATGCCATCCACTCATGTATAGAGCTGCAGGATGGTCTAGTAAATGCTTCAAAAAAACTTGAATGTCCTCAAACCTCGTGGCCTAAGACACTTTCGAATCACGATGTGTCTCACACATGCACAGGGCAGAAACACTACCCTATTCCTCTACTACTTGGTTTGTTCACGCTCTTTGCTAAGTTGTGACCATTAGTATGGCCACTGTATTTTAAAGTTGTTATGTTGTCCTGACAACTGAACACTTCGTAATTGGATTTGAGTGTTTTGTCCAAAGATATGCAGTTAAAGTTCATCCATGCATAAATGTCTCATAACCGCTACATTCCATAGAATACGGGGACCAAAGTGATATAGAGCAGAGTGCCCCCCTTAATATAAGATAGATAATGCTCAATTTGTTCTCGTTTGTCGTTCATCTGTTCCTCATTCGTTTCAAATTCCTGAATCCTGTTGAGCAGGCAGTTTTGAAAGGGATAGTTGTGAGAGCTCTACCCATCTTTTGTGCCTAAACAAACAATGACAGACTCCGAGGAAACAATCTTCAGTGGAAAATCATCAGGCTCATCTTCTCCAGGGTCAGAAGCACCAGAAAAATTTGGCTTTGAATGGAGGAAGGATGAACCCTTGACGAAAGTGTTGGATGTAGACTTAAAGACCGAAGACAGTTATGTTCCAAGAGATGAAAGAATAATAAGACTAACAGGTTCGCATCCACTGAATTGTGAGCCACCTTCACCATTGTGTTTTTCATACGGCTTCATAACACCATCGAATTTGCATTATGTTAGAACTCATGGATCGCCTCTAAATATACCAGATGAGAAAGTTATGGACTGGACCTTCTCTGTGGAAGGTTTGGTAGACGAGCCATTCACTATTTCCATCAAGGAAATGGTTGAGCAGTTTCCTCAGTACACCAGTCCTGTAACATTATGCTGTGCAGGCAATAGAAGAATGGAGCAAAATGTTGTCATGAAGGGAAATGGTTTCAACTGGCACCAGAATGGTGTCTCAACTTCATTGTGGACTGGTGCCCTGTTGTGGGACATAATCCAAAAAGCCAAACCCTCAGACAAAGCTAAGTTCATCTGGATGGAAGGTGGGGACAGCCCTGCAAAAGGTCCATATGGAACATCTCTTCCTATCCACTATGTCAAGGATCCAGAGAGAAATGTAATGGTGGCCTACAAACAGAACGGTATTTACCTACCCCATGATCACGGAAGACCTTTGAGAGTTGTCGTTCCTGGTATGATTGGCGGAAGATCAGTGAAATGGTTGAAGCGACTCATTGTTTCAGATGTACCCTCAAATAACTGGTATCATTATTACGACAACAAGGTTCTGCCAACAATGGTTACACCAGAAATGGCTGCTGAAGAAGACCATTGGTGGAAAAATGAGAATTATACAGTCTATGACTTGAATGTCCAGACTATTACTGTCCACCCTGTTCATGATGAAAGACTTGTTATCACAGAACAGAACGAGAATGATCCTTATGAGATCAAGGGTTTTGGGTACAATGGAGGAGGAAGAAAAATTGGAAGAATTGAAATCTCCCTCGATCGTGGTAGAAGTTGGAGATTGGCTGAAATTGACTACCCTGAGGATAGATATAGAGAGGCAGGTCCGGTCAAACTGTTTGGTGGTACTGTCAATGTTTACAAGAGATCTTCTTATCTTTGCTGGTGTTTTTGGAAAATAAAAGTTTTGAACAAGGAACTGAAGTCGTCCAAAGACATTATTGTAAGAGGTATGGACATTACTATGACCGTCCAACCACGGGACATGTACTGGAATGTGCTGTCGATGTTGAACAACTGGTGGTACAGGGTTGCAATTCAAAAAGGCGCTCAACCAGACGAGATCAAATTTGAACATCCAGTCAGTGCGACTTCCGTAGATGGATGGATGACAAGAGTTAAAAAACAAGGTGGTGATCTTCTTGATCATACATGGGGTGAAGATGATGAGGACCCTAACAAAGTCAAGGTCAAAAAGGCTTATGTTGATGAAGATCTGGTGTTAATGGTAGATCCAAAGAAGAAAGATCATATTGTCACCAAAGATGAATTCAAGAAACACGCTATTCCAGAAGATCCTTGGTTCATCATCAAAGGCCACGTCTTTGAGGGTACTCACTTTTTACATGTTCACCCAGGTGGTGAAGAAGCTATAGCCAATATGGCAGGTGAGGATGCTACTGAAGATTTCTTGGCTATCCATTCCCAAAACACCAAGAAGTTGATCAGAAAATTCTATATTGGTAAATACGAGAAGACTGAAGACGATCATCTCCTCACTGACGAAGCCAATGCACCAAAAGTTGATGAGAAAACACCTACTCTTTTGAACCCTAAGGCTTGGAAGAGAATCAGATTGGTAGAAAAGCAGATAATCTCTCCAGACACCAGAATATTTCGTTTTGCTCTCGAACATCCAGACCAAACTTCTGGTCTACCAGTCGGCATGCACTTCTACTTGCGTACTAAAGGTCTTGATGGCAAACTAGTCCAAAGAACTTACACACCGAAATCGATGAATACAGTTAAAGGCTACCTCGACGTTTTGATGAAAATATATTTCCCAAGAGGCGAAATCCCTGGTGGTAAACTGACAATGGCTATGGATAAGATGGAAATTGGTGGTCAAGTTGAAGTGAAAGGTCCAACTGGTGAATTTGAGTACTTAGGTAATGGTGCATTCACCTATAACAAGGTACATGGCCGTACTGATTCCATGCTTTTCATCGGTGGTGGATCCGGACTAACTCCATGTTATCAAGTGATAGCGGATATTGTTACACACGAGGAAGATAACACCAAAGTCACTTTTTTCTATGCTAACAAAACTGAGGCTGACATTCTGTGCCGGGATGAACTTGATGAATTCACCACCAGAAAGAACGCCAACTTGAAAGTCGACTACTGTATCTCACAGGCTCCAGAAGGATGGAAAGGCTTGACTGGAAGGTTGAACAAAACAATGTTCGATGGTTATCTAGAAGAGCAAAAGAAGAACGGTGAATTCCTGGTCCTAGTTTGTGGTCCTCCAGGTATGGTTAAAGGTGTCCAAGGACTTCTAGAGGAGGCAGGTGTTGACCCTTCCAGAGCCGTTTTTTTTTAAATACCCGCTCAGTATAATAATATACATTAAATCTATCTCATAAAGTAGCTCACTGGTAGGATAAATCTGGCAATGAAGAAGAATCACATAGTTCAGATCATACATATGTGGCCCGGCCACTAAACGGTTGAGGACACACTTATTCACAAAATCAAAACAAAACAACTTATCAAGAAAAACGAAAGATTCACCTTTTTCAATTATGATTGCCACCAAAGTGCAAACGTCAAGATCACGAGATTGTTGATTGAATCGGTGCACAAGACAGTGATACTTCAGCAATTGGATTAGAAGCGGCTTCGCATTACTGAAGGGAAAAGAAAATCGGTATCTCAAAAACACAAAACTCTTTGTTTACTTTTGTTTTTCTTTGTTTACATTTCAGTTTTGTGTGTGAACAGTAACAAAAGTAACTAAAAAGTCTGGTTGAAAGACGTGTCACATTTGCTCTATGTGTCATGGCATTCTCACTCGGAAAGTTTAATAGCCCCAAACGAACCAGTGAGCTTAATCTACACGACCAGCAACCACAGTTTTCCCACTTCATACCAAAAGTTAGCACTGATAGCCAGTTCAAACAAAAGGTACTTGCTCAAAATAGAGCTCTAGCTAAAAAGAACTCTATACTAATGACGAAAATTTCAGATTTGGAAACGAAGATTTCAGATTTGATTCAGCAGAACATCGAGCTCAGAGCGGTCAATGCCAAGGCAGAAGACCAAAGGAGAAGATGTTTGGAAGAGAAGTTGACCATTATTGAAGAAGGTGTCAGTCAGAGATTTACCGAGATCATGCAGATGTTCCAGAACATTAGAGAAAATGAGGACCTTTCGAGGTCGGAGGTGCAGTTGAGCACGTTAGTACTGGGCTCAAGCGGAGAAAGTTCGACTGATAGAAGTGTTTCGTTCCAGATAGTCAAAAGCCCAAAGAAATCTTCAAAGTCAGAGAGAAGAAGGAGAAGTCTAAGACGAAAGTCTATATACATACCACCACCTGACTCTCCGACTATCAATGAACAGTCTATTTCTCAATTTGATCGGAATGTTGAACTATTTCAACCTGAGAAACCCAAAGCAAATGATCTACAAGTTCCTAAAGAAGAAAATCAGGTGGAGAACAATGGAACCGAAGAGGAGGAGCATATCAATGTTTACTTCGATAATGACAATCCTTTTCAAGACCAGCAATATGAACAGATTGAAGATATAATTCAGCAACATCAAGTCGAAGAACTGGAGAAATTGGAAGAACTGAAAATGATTGAAGCAGAGGTGGCAAGAAAGGAGACAGAAAAGGATGCAAAGAAGAAGAAGAATAATAGTAAATCACTGGACCTGACAAATGCTTTAAACTTGTCACCTATAAGGTTTTCATCCCCAGTCTTGTTGGACAAGACATCTAAGTTCATGGTCTACGAGGATTCACAGGAGATTGATGACCAGACGAATATCAGTGAGAAAATCAAACAGCTAGCATCAAGCTCCATTCATGAACCCAAAGAAAAAATATCGGGGAATAAGAATATATCTATATCAAAAGACAACCAACAACAGGAACAGAAGCTGCTGAAACACCGGCATAGCAAGGACGAAGAGGAGGAGCTATCTGATGAACAAAAGCCATTAACACAGGACTCAAGTAAGATAAAGCACACAAAGTCCCGCAATCAAAAATCAAAGTTCATTGTGGACGAAGGGATGCCTGGTTCGAGCAATGATTCCGATGTTTTGTCAACAAGAAGGTCAAGAACCAGGGGTAAGCAGGTCAGTTATGCTGAGCCTTCACTCAGAGCTAAGATGAGAAGACAGTCAGAAAAGTTTGTCGCTGCTGCTGATGATGGTGCGTACGATGCATACATCAACAATGTGCTGATAAATAGAAGAAAGACTGTTACTCCGGAGCCTTTCAAAGCAAAAATCAAGGATGACAATGAAGCCAAACAGAAATTGATGCATTCAAATCTACAAGAGCCTATATCTAACTTTGAAGCGGATCAAGTGATTGTTGACGGCATCAAAAACTCGAGAAAATCACCTATAAAGATGAAGAAGAAAACCCTGATTGAACAGGATAACGGTAATATCACGAAAAGAAGAAAACCTCTTTCATCAGTGAATTCTAACAAGATCATCAAAGTTGATTCGAATCCGATGAACAAGTTGAAATTGCCAAAATCCACAGAAAACGAAAACGAAAATGAGGAAGCCGATCTGTCAGTGTTTGACCTGGTCGAAGAAGCTGCTATTGGTATCCCTAAAACATATAAAGGAAAACCGGATATTAAGCTGAAGACAAGAAGCAGTGGACGGAGACACAGTATGCTGCTATGAAATAGAGTTTTTCTGTCTGTTCATGAAATAATGGCACTCTTTTATAATATAATGCAAAATTTGCCCGATTTGTATTGAAACTAAACACTCATATTCATAGGAATCTTCGCATGCGATTTGTATCCAATGATTTCGATATCCTCGTACTTGAAATCATCAATATCCTTAACATGTCTTTTGAATCTTAGCTTTGGGAATTGAAATGGTTGTCTTGAAATCTGCTCTTTCAAAGCTTCAATATGATCTGAATAGACATGGGCGTCTCCCAGTGTGTGGATGAATTCACCACAGTCCATGTCAACAACATGAGCTATCATCTTTGTTAGCAAGGCGTATGATGCTATGTTGAATGGAACACCTAATCCCATATCACAGCTTCTCTGGTACAGACAACAAGATAGCTTTGGTTTTTGGCCTTCTGGAAAGTTGACATAGAATTGAGCGAACACATGACAGGGAGGAAGTGCCATTAGTGGAAAATCTGGCGGATTCCAAGCACTCAAAATGATTCTTCTATCATAGGGATTTGTTTTTAAAGTATGTATAATCTTCGCTAGCTGATCAACACCTTGGCCAGAGTAATCAGTATCGCAATCCACATATTTCGCTCCGAAATGTCTCCATTGAAATCCATAAACAGGCCCCAAATCACCCTCTCTACGATCTGTCAGTCCTAAATTATCAAGAAATTCACGAGATCCATTACCATCCCAAATTTTTACACCCTGCTCACTAAGTTTCTTACCATCTGTGCATCCTTGAATAAACCATAGAAGTTCGAGAATAATACCTTTGGTAAATACCTTCTTCGTAGTCAACAGAGGAAACTTATCGTCCGACAGATCGAAACGTAACTGCGGCGGGGCGAACAGGCTCAAAGTTCCTGTTCCTGTTCTGTCTGGACGATGCTCGCCTTCCTTGATAATTTTTTCGCAAAGATCTAAGTATCTTTTCTCTTCCACGTTGTCCACATCCACCTGTGTCATGTTATCTCTTGTTTCAATGCGCTTGCAAAGTAGATCAATTGAGTATTATTATAAGCACTCATCTTTTAATATCAAACACGCGTAATTTTATATATAACACGACCCCGGTAAATTGATGTCACGTGAACTCTCGGAACTCGTTCAAAGAACAACTCAAATTTGGCATCAAACAAGAACATAGAAGACGAAGCAGAAGAAGGCCAGTATCAAAACAGAATCTATGGGAAACCTCACACAGGCATTCATTGATATAGCTGAACATATTGAAGCTCAGAAGGGTATAAAAAAAGTCGTCAAACAACCACATGTGCTAATTGGTGATTCATTCATCAAAGAGTGTATTGATCTTTTCAAACATATACATGAACTAAATCTGTTTCTTGAGTCGGTGAAGGCTAAATACCTTTTATTTGAGAATAGTTTCAACTCAGAGGGATTGAATGATGATGATAGAGATGAAATTGACACATATTCCAGAATAAAGCTTCAGGAGTACAACTCTAGACTGAACCATCTACAGAATTACGAAGAAAAAAGGAAATCATCAAATAAACATTTTAGATTCAATAAAGCTCAGTCTTCTACGGTAAATAAGCACCGTGAAGGAATATTACTGTCTTTGAATAAGGAGCTAAGGACGGTCTCTCAGCTGTTGCTGAATATACAAGAAACCAGGCTGATGAGGACTCGTGATGTTGAAGATGAAGACTTGAAAGAGAGATTGTCTTCTATAAATGTGAAATCCTCCAAATTTCAACCAATTGAAGAACCAAGCTGCTACGAGATGAATGAGGAGGCGGAACAGCTGCCCGCCGAACAAATTCAACTGTTGGAAACAGAGAATAGCGAAATTCTCACGAATAAATTGAATGATTTGGCAAAAATCGAGAAAATTAACAAGAATGTTCTAGAGATTGCTCAGCTAGAATCAGAACTATCCACACATTTATCCCTCCAGTCAGAAAATATCAGCAATTTAGTAAATGACTACGACGTTACCAACATTGATATCATTGATAGTAATAAATTATTGAAGAAGGCAAAAAACAAAGGTAACTATGCCATAAGAATAGTTATTTTTACGTCAATATCATTAGGATTGATTCTGTTATTCTATGACTTTATCAACTGATTATAAAATTTGTCCATATATACACATAAACCTGTAGATATTAATAGGTTATTTACGTTACGCAAAGGATTCAATAACACCAGCGCCTATTGTTTCACCATCCTTTCTCAACACAACTCTACCCAAAACTCTGTCATCTTTGAATAAAACACCAGGTAGACCTCTGCTTTCATCTAGATTTATTTCAACCATTGCAACCTGGTTTGATTTCAAATGACGAGGTGTTTTCTTTGGTAGTGGCTCACCAGTAACCTTGTCCAGCACCGCAATAATTCTAGAGATAGACACAGGAAGTTGTGCATCACCACGGAATAGGACTAATGGAGTACCAATCAATATTGGGCGCTTCAAATCAAATAGAATCAAACGAAGTGTTAATTTGTGGGCTGCTGGAATCGGCACAATAGAAATGATATCACCTTTTTGTATTTCCGATGGAGTTTCAACATTCTTTACTTTGATCGTCACAAAGTCTGCAGCGATGGCGACGTTGGCTTTTTTCCCGTTCAGAACAATACTATCAACTACCGCCAACTGATTCGATGGTGATATAACAACTTGTTGTGCAACGGAAATTGACCCAGAGTTGACTTTACCCGAAATTTCAATCCCTGCACTAGAATCGGAAACATCACTAATTGAATAAATAAGTTTTTCCTTTGGATCTCTCTTTTCCTTACCAGCAGCTATTTTCTCAAGGGCATCAATGATTGTTCCATCTTTGAACCATCTTAGTTTTCTTGTCTCTTCTTCAGTTCGAGGACCTTTAGTAACATTGAGACCAGAGAAGGCACTGATAGGAACATAAACCATACTTTCTTGAGTGTAGCCAATGCTTTTGAAAAACTCATTCAATTGTCCCTGAATCTCTAGGTATCGCTCTTCAGACCAATCAACATTATCCATTTTATTAACGGCAATGATCAGTTTTTCAACCCCTAATGACTTTACAAGAAGAGTATGCTCTTTAGTTTGCCCATCCAATGTAAAACCAGATTCAAATGCATCAGTAGAAGCATCAACCACCAATAAAGCTACATCGGTGGAAGAGACACCACTGATCATGTTTGGGATGAAATCACGGTGACCTGGAGAATCGACAATATTGAATAGATATTTTTCAGTTTCAAAAACTGAAGCACATGAGTCAATAGTAACCCCGCGCTCTCTTTCCTCTGGTGTTGAGTCCATTAGCCATGCAAGAGAAAAAGATGCCTTGTTCTGTTTTTCGGCCTCTCTTTTAAGCTTTTGATACTGTTGAGTAGAAACAACATTGTGATCAAGTAGTAAACGGCCAGTCAAGGTCGATTTACCTGCATCCACATGACCGATGATTACAAGTGAAGTTGTTGGTTTCGATGTTTCTCTAATGCTCAAATCCTTTTCGAATTTTGCAGAAGGTTGGTTCGTAGTTGCTGGAGTCTTTGCTGAGATATGTAGGTCAGATAGTTTTTCAGTAACGGGTTTTACTTCTTCAGACTTTTTGGAAGGCTGAGGTGCATTAGCTGCAGCCTTGGCCAAATCATCGGGGCTTTGTTTCTTAAAGTTTTGTTGAGCTTTACGGATAATGTTAGCAGGAATGTAGACTTGAGTAAGTTCATGATTTATGAGTTTTCTTCTCTTTTTAATCTTTTCAGTGGGATCTAGTGGAAAGATAGAGTGAGGTGGTGCATTTTTGAACGGTGAGTTTTGGAACTGGATATCAACAGTCTTAATTATAGGTAGAGGTACATTTAGATCAGAATTTGGTTTCTCGGTGACAAATTCAGTAACTAGATCCTTAATGTTGTCACTTACTTCAGTTCTGGGTATCGGTCTTCTTTGAAATGGGTTAGGTCTTTTAGAGGAAGTTGAGCTGTAAAGACGGGATGTTTTTAAGGAAGATGGCAGTTTGTTCAGTGCGGAACTTTTAGGAGCTAATGCGTCTAACGACGATAATGGTGAGCCCTTGTTACCTTTGTTCTTGAGTCGATCTAGTATTGACACAGAATTTTGAGTGGCAGTATTCTGATCTTGCAATGTTGCTTGTGTTCGCTGAAATGCTCGAGCTTTGGCCAATGCTGCAATCTTCGAAGTTGGCTTCGTGACTTGGTCGTCTTTTGGGATGTATTAATATGAATGTTTTGGATTAAAAATGGTACTAACCCCAAACACTGATGAACCTCTGGATTAGCTTGTTGTGTGACTCATTGTAATTGTAAAACTATACTGTCAAAAAAGTTTATTTCGAAGACCTCGAAAAGAGACATTGTTCTGTAGACATCACCCAAGATGTATTGAATACGAACCAATACGCTCAAAGACCATAGCAGACTGAAAGAGAAGATTAAATCCATAAATCCATGCGAGTTTGGGAAATCCACCGAAAGAAGATTAAGTTATACATACCTTTTTTGTTCTCTTTCTTCTGCTCCTTGAGAAATTTTTCTGATGATCGTGTTAGTAAACCGTCGTGAACATACATTGTCATTGTAATCAATCATCCATACGTTTCAGCTCTTCAATTGTAGGCTGTAGTTCCATATAGTTGGCCCAGATTGCCTCTCTGATCACATCGTCGTTGGTTCTGAATCCTGCCAATTGTTGTTTCACCAGCGGCAACAGTTCCTCAATCTGTTCTTCTTCCTCTGGCGTAGGCTGATCTGAGTAGTCACTACCTGCGTAATCTTCCAGATCATCTTGCTCGAACCTGTTCATACTGGTCTGTCAGGGTACAATTTGTAGCAATTGGGAACACTGAACCGCTCTATGCCAGAACTTGAATCGAGGTAACAAAGGTCATTTTTTATATTTTTTATTTTTGTGTGTCAATAGTGTCTCGCCAGAGTTTCCCGTTTACAGCCTAAACCTGGGCAGGGGAAGTTTCTCTTTTAGTGAAACTGGGCGGAAAACATGGTAGAAGGCTAAACGGAAATAGGAAAAATGGACAGAAACAATAGTGAGCACCAAGAGGATTGCGTTTGTGCAACATATAAATTTATTATTAAAGCAATCACAATAACAAGAGAGACAAGCAACTGAATTGCAAAACACCGAACAAGAGTATGGATGACGACGATGGAATTGTAATGGTACCGTTACTGAAGATGTCACCCGAAACTAATGGAGTAGTGCATTTGATCAGAGTAGGACCACCGACCGGTGGAGACAGTGATGATGAGCGAGTTCTAAACACATCTGACTGGAACGAAAATGATGTGGTTTGGAAAGGCACGATATCCCTGAGCGAGATTGAGGATCTTAGACAGAACACGATAACGGGGATGATCAATTTCATAAACTCGAACGGGTCGCAGTTTGGTATTACCATTTTTGATCCGTTGAGTACGAATGATTTACTAGGTTTTAAGAATAAATATCGAGTGCTACTTGTACACGAGGAGAAGAAGGTAGCATTGGGTCTCATATGGAAAGACAATGACAGGTTGGCTGAATTCCAGGATTGTCTGAGAAGACTCAAGAGAGACGCGGAGCTCACAATGATGATCAAAAAGGACCTGAAAAGTGACAAGCTGGATGAGGTCACTAGACACATCAATGACCTCCAGATTGATGAAGCAGCTTCCCTGGATAGCAATGAAAGTGACGATGACTTTGGAGAGTTTGTAAACTGAGCTCTTTCACAATTGAATTTTACGATTTTTATGAATAGAACCTTGATAGAAATGTTTCAGCAGAATAGGAAGAAGAAAAGAGAAATATTTATAGACTTACCTCTTCTGATGGGTTTCTCCGCGATTATTTAGCTTTTTGATTGTATTAAACTACTGTAACACGCTCAGCTGTGTTGCAATGGGTTATGTTTTGGTTGTTTTCGAATGTTTTCCTTTTTGTTTTTGAATTGTGTAAAAAGACTATGTACAGACAATACTGGAACAGTAGATCCTTTTTTTTTAATGGAATCACTTGTTCTAGTATCTTTTTCAATACCTTAAACGTAATGTAAATCCCAACCTGTTCCCATTAGTTTTTATTCATCACGATACCAGGAAACTTTTCTCTTTTCTCTATCTCTTCTTGCCTTGACTCTTCCTTCACTCCATCTGTTTTTGATATACTGTAATCTTCTGTCCATTTCTTGTTTCCATCCTTTTTCTGCATCTGAAACAAGGGATATTGTGAATCCGCTGACATTGAACTTTTCTGCGAGCGCCTTTCTTGTCCATTTAGCAGGGTCTTCCAATCTTAATTTTTGGATTTCCGCAACCTCAGTTGGTGTCAAGTTTAGTGTTTGTTCTTTTGGTGTACTCAAAGCTGGAGCATTTTCGATATTGAAAGAAGTAGAGTGCGCCAAATCCATACCCTTTCTTGGATCACTTGAAGGTAAAAATGCGTCTGGAGTGATGTTAGCACTAGGGCTGGATGGTGCCTTATGAAAATGGAGACCTGGTTTGTAGTTTGGTTTAATATTGCTACCTGAACGGAAATCGTTATAGGTATTAGGAACCCGTGTTAGTGTACTTTTGAAGCGTGGGAAGTGTGATACTGCTCTGAGCATCTTAGTATTATAACTGAGCATCCCTTGTTTTGTAAGCTCAGCGAGTGCTTTGTGGTTTAAAACCATTCATCAGTGAGGAAACTTCCATCAAAGAAAAAAAGTCTGTTGTGTTCGGAACTGATGAGAAGAAGTCACATGATAGAACGTGAAAAATCCCCGTATGTTACACACAATATATAATCTAACTCTAATATACGCTGAAACTTGCAAGAAAGGTAGCTTCTTTGGTAGCTTATAAAGATCAGATATGAGAAAGAGGAAGTCCAACACTCCCGACTGTTATGAACCAATTAGTTCAAATGATCAAACGACCAAAGTTTTTGACAGAGGAATTGAAAGTAACGAGGATGGAAAGAGTAGAATCTCAGTTTTCGATCTCGTGAGAGTATTGGGTGGAGTTTTGATGCTCAGCTCACTAGTTTCATACGCACTTACTGGATACTTGGACTTTGGAGTGTCTCAATTTCCCGTAACTTCACCATTCAGATCACCGTTCAAATATATCTATTACAGTTTCATACATGAACCTCTTAAATTGAACTATCATGATCTTTCCTCTTATAATGGCTCAGATAATGCTCTACCAGTTTATATTGCTGTGAATGGCACAGTGTATGATGTATCTGACAGCAGGAGAATTTATGGGCCATCTGGAAGTTATGCTTTTTTTGGAGGTAATGAATGTTCTTTTGCCTTAGCTACAACGTGCTTGAACTACAAAGGTGGTATTATCACCTCAGAAGGTGTGCCACTAGAGATCACGGCAGAGGAAATCAGAAGATTGAAGGGATGGCAAGAGTTCTTCGCTAACAAATACTTTGCTGTAGGTGAAATAGTATACAATGATGACGATGATTATGATATTGTGGATGGATTAACTATATCCGAGAGAAAAGAGTGTATCGGCAAGAGCGTCCAGTAAAGATCAAAATAAGCACACCTAATCTCATAATGGCATTTTAGTTAGTTCATGTAGAAAGGAAGATCTAGAGTTTGGAGAGATGCGTTCGTGGGATAACTACTAGTAAAAAAAACAAAAAATTCGGTACATTATGATTCATCTATGCGAGTTTGAGTTACCATTCACTGATTGTTTCTAATAGAGACATACTGAAAAGATGACAATACCGGTATTTCGTACAGTCAAAGACATTCGCCAGTGGCGTAGTTGCCTATCCAAGGATACCAAAATTGGTCTAGTGCCAACAATGGGTGCCCTTCATTCGGGACACATCTCTTTGGTGGAGGAAAGTTTTCGTAAAGACGACAAGACGGTGATCTCAATATTTGTCAATCCTTCTCAGTTCGCACCAGGTGAAGACCTCGACTCTTATCCAAGAACATGGGACTCAGACTATGCTGCATTGCTCGAACTTATCAGCAAGACAAATAACGAGAGTAGACTAGTGATATTTGCACCTACAGTATCAGAAATGTATCCATCTGGGATCAAACTGGATCCAAAGGAACAAAGTGGAGCATTTGTTGAAGTTCTTGGACCTTCTGGTCCATTAGAAGGTAAATCTCGTCCACTGTTCTTTAGAGGTGTTTGTACTGTAGTTCTGAAGCTGTTCAATAGTGTTCAGCCTAACTGTGCATATTTTGGCCAGAAGGACATTCAGCAATGTGTTGTGGTTAAAAGAATGACGAGTGACTTGTTACTAGATATTGATATCGCTGTGATGCCTATAATTAGAGAGTCCAATGGCTTGGCGATGAGCTCGAGAAACCAATATCTCACTGAAGAAATGAAAGATCGATGCTCAGTGATATTCAAAAGCTTACAGAAGTGTGTTGGGCTATTTAAAAAGGGACCTGCTGTCTCAGTAGAGCGTCTCATTTCAACCGTGAGTTCGACTCTTCTTGAAGTTGAGTCCCTTGAGGTTGATTATATTAGTATAAACGAACCAGTTGGTCTGGCCCACAAGACAGGGCAAGTAGAGAAAGGAGATATCTTGAGTTTAGCTGTATTTGTTAACCAAGGAGAAGGGAAGCAGCGAGTGAGACTGATAGACAATGTTATATTCTAAACTGAGTTCTTTAAAAGTAAGATGTTTGCTATGTTGAACAGGTCTACATAGTTTTTCAAGCAATAGATTAATTGAAGATAGTACGTAAAGTCAACGCCAATTGAAAACAGTGCGTGTAACCAAGATTACAATGGATATATTATCCATGCAATTCAAGATAGATGTGTGTGCTTAGATCTTTTATATACGATGATGACAGCGAAAGAGAACAAATTAAACGAACCAATCATTTCAATCCGTATTTGGCAATCAAAGAATCGACCAACTCAATGTATTTCTTTTCAGCTTCTTCTTTCGTCAAACCCTTGTTGGCATTCCAGGCGTCCCACTTGTAACGGTCTTTCAAGGCGAAGATTCCTGGTCTGTCAGTGTTGACATCTCCGACTGTGGCTTGTTTGAACAACCCATATAATTGTAGCAATTCATCATCAGTTGGCTTAGTTGCGAGGTTGTTGACGGCGTCGGCTTTTTCTTGAAATGACATTGGGTTCTTTTCTATTGTTTGTGAGTGCTCAGGCAAGTTTAACTTGGTGGTAGTAATATTTTATTTAAAAGGAGTTTTGATGCCAGCGGTAATGGCCGCATGTTACAAAAAAGTCGGAACTTGCAGTACGCACAATATGACTAAGCAAATAGCGTTCCGTGTCTGGATTCTCATTTAAAGTGTAGGTTCAAGTTAAGGTTGTTCGTACCGAGAAAGAGAGAGGGGTATTCCGCTCTTTCTAGTGTAACCACAGATTTCAAAGTAGGACAAAACCCTTATCTGGCAGCATTCTTGCTTGTCTTGCCTTGCTGTTACTCTGGCCTTCTCCACAAAAATGACACAAGACAGACAAACAAGGAAAAAGGACAAAATTGTATTACATTATTTCTGACAAACCAAAACTGACAAGACAAGACAAGAATGTTTATGACGCAACAGCAAGTAACAATCCAGCAATTCGCGAAGATTCTTAAAAGGGAGATAAACACACCTTGTCACGTGAGACAGGCTGTTAAGGAGGGACTTTTGGTTACAAAAGTAAAAAAAGTTGCCCCCGTTAAAAGATAAAGAAACATAGAGATATTGTACTGAAAGAACAAAGACCCATTCGCTCTCAATCTTTCTTTTATTTTTGTTCTCACTCGATAAGCTATGAAGTTTCAAGTTCTACATTCGGTAGCAGTGGCGTTGCTCGCCCTTGCTGACTCTGTTGATGCCAAATTGCACACTGCCAAAATTCACAAGAAACCACTATCAGAACAATTGCAAGATGCCTCTTTCACTGAGCAAATTCAACAATTGGGTAACAAGTATATGAACCTTTACGGAAAGGCATATCCTGAACAGCAAGTGTTAGGCGGCCAAGGAGGGGCTGTTGTTTCTGGCGGTCATGATACCCCATTAACTAACTACTTGAATGCCCAGTACTATACTGAAATTCAATTGGGTACACCAGGACAAAGCTTTAAAGTGATTTTGGATACAGGTTCATCCAATTTGTGGATTCCATCCAAAGACTGTACCTCATTGGCGTGCTATTTGCATGCTAAGTATGATCATGATGAATCATCCACTTACAAAGCCAATGGTTCTGAATTTGCCATTCGTTATGGTTCAGGTTCCTTAGAAGGTTATGTGTCTCAAGACACATTACAATTGGGCGATTTGATTATTCCAGAACAAGACTTCGCAGAGGCTACCAGTGAGCCTGGACTAGCTTTTGCATTTGGTAAGTTTGATGGTATCTTAGGTCTTGCATATGACACAATTTCTGTCAATAAAATTGTTCCTCCATTCTACAAAGCCATCGAACACGGCCTATTGGACAAAAAGCAATTTTCGTTTTACTTAGGTGATGCTGATAAATCAGAAGATGGTGGTGTTGCTACCTTTGGTGGACATGACAAGGCCTACTACGAAGGTAAAGTTACATGGCTACCTGTTAGAAGAAAAGCCTACTGGGAAGTATCATTCGATGGTATTGCTTTGGGTGACCAATACGCTGAATTGAGCAACCATGGTGCTGCTATTGACACAGGTACATCTTTGATCGCTTTACCTTCTGGCTTGGCTGAGATCTTGAATGCCCAGATTGGTGCAAAGAAGGGTTGGTCTGGCCAATACTCCATTGAATGTGAGACTCGTGCCAGTCTCCCAGATTTGACTTTCAATTTCTCAGGTTACAACTTCACCATCACGCCTTACGACTACACTCTAGAAGTTTCCGGATCTTGTATATCTGCATTTACTCCAATGGACTTCCCAGAACCAATTGGACCATTAGCGATTGTCGGTGATGCGTTTTTGAGAAGATTTTACTCTATTTACGACTTGGAAGAAAATGCTATTGGTTTGGCTAAAGCAGTTTGAACAGACCTTGACCTCCTTGCTGCAGTCTCAAAACAAAGTTGCTTCATTTTGCCTACGATGATCATTACGACTTCCTGTTTTCCCTAATGATGTCCTTTTTATTTCGCCATATTTTTGTTCACCTCTTTTTTTTACCCAAGATTCTTATGGCCCATTTCTCGATAGGACTAAGAATGAGAGTATACCTTTTTATGTTGAACTTATAATAATAAACTAGCTTGTTTTATTGTTACATCAAAATAATCTCTTCATTGTAGGAACTTGTCATATCAAGAATATCAGTCAGTGTCCGAACCATAAGTTATCGAAATGTAAACAAACTGCAACAGTATTTTGTCCACATCGCTGCATTTTGAGGTACAATCACTAGATATCTGTCAGTGTAATGGGTTATTATGATATAGATGATATTTTAGCAGACTCTACGCGTATACCGTGTCGTTTCAATACCACCGTAAAAGGGCTAGCGTACCTGGAAGGTAATCCGACTGGTGAAAACACCAGTAATGCAGTAAAAAAAGGCACTAGGTTGGATCTCCCTATGTGGCTTGCAGAGTTCCTTGCTGTTGTGACAATACCAGAAGGAGCTAAGGAAGAGAATGTTGGAGGGGAAGAACAAGACGAACAGGCATTTATTGAACTCCTAGCTCCATCTTACATCTCACCGCAGATCTTGAACGCGTTAAAGACATCACCAAACTCAGTTCCACTGAACACAGTCCTGAAACATTACTACGCCTTTATAGAGAAGTGGGCAAATTTGTTCAGCGACAGGGCTTTGATATCCGTGATATCTGAGGTGTTAAAGGCCCGTGTAGATGAGATTAATAACTTTGCGCAAGTTTACAAAGGAAGTACTAGTACTGACTTTATCAGTGGGTTGGATGAGTTCGAAAGAAGCCTGTTTAAAGCAGGGAACGACAACTATAGGGAGGTTCAGAGATGGTTAAGAAACGAAAGTGGTTGAAAAAATGAACCAACTACGAGCCACACGTCCAAAACACATTATCTAAATATTATACACAAGCATACCTTGTTTTCGTATTGTACATGAATTTAACTTTTCATCTAAAATAAACCGTCCTCATCTTCTTCTACATCTGATTCAGCATCATTTTGATGTTCTTCGATTTTGGCTTCTGCAGCATCTAAATCATCCACCATATCTTCATCACTGTCATCATCACTTTCCTCCACATATTCCGCAGATTTGTACTTAGCATTTTCAGTCTTTCTCTTTTTCAGTTCCTTCTCCTCAGAGGTGACCTTAGTTTTTCTTTTGCCACCTTTCTTTTTAGTTTTCACGACATCCTCATCACCTGAAAGTTCATCATCTTTGACGATGGCATTTTTCTTTCCACGCTTTTTCTTTTTTTCCTTTTCATCTTCTTCATAAACTTCATAGCTTTCACGCTCCTTCGTCCATTCTTTGGCTTGCTCCTGTATTCTCAAGAATTCCTCCCTCTTTTCACGTTGAATTTTTTCTTCTTCTTCTTGTCTTCTTGCCTCTTCCTCAGCAGCTTTCTTCTTCTCCAATTCACGAATTTGTTGTGCTTCTTGAATTTTAGATTGGTAGTTTACCTCATAATCCTTTTGTTCGTTGATTGATCTTTCCAGTTGTTTAACAAGAGTATTGGAACCCATACTAGCTCTTTGTTTCAAAATGTTTGCTTGAATAGGAGAATTTTTTGATTCACTCAATTCTTCAAAAGTAGCAATGGCAAGTTTCAATCCATTCAAAGCATCTTCTAAATCGGACAATGTGCGTTGTTCGATTTTCTGTTTCAAAATGAATTGTGCTATATTGAATTGGACAAAAGCAACATTATACTTCAAAGATGGGATCAGTTTGGTATACCCATTAGCTTCAGCGACGTTCAAAGATGTTTGAGAATACTCCAATGATTTATTGAATGAGACAATAGATTTTTCCGAAAATCCACGTAAAAACCAAGCTCTCGCAACTAAAGTTAAGATCTTCGAATCTTTTGTCTCATCACCGTAACGTTTGAGTGCGATTTCATAACTTTCAATAGCCTTTGAATATTGACCAACTTCGATTAAACAATGTCCCATGTTAATATAAACAGATATATCATCTATTGCATCTCTGATTTTACGGAAGGTCTCTAATGCAATGGAGTTCTGACCGTTTTCAACGAAAATGATAGCGATACCCTGAGCTGCAAATATGTTTTTAGGATCAATACTCAATACTTTCTGGAAGAGCTGAGCCCCTCTAATATATGATTGATTGCGTTTCTCTATATCTTGAGGTTTACTGCCTTTGATCTCACGAGCAATGAAAGAATATAAGTTACCTAGTGAAATCAAAGCATATGTATCGTGCGAATCATATTTCACCAATGTTTCTTTGTTATGTGAACTTTCGATATTTTGATTAGAATGTGATGACTTACCATTCTTCCTCAAAAACCAAGAATAAAATGATCTGACTGATAAGTTTGAAGGTGATTCTGCCAACAGTTGTTCAATTTTGGGGTTTACTTCTTCTGCTGAACTAGACATGATGATATCCAAAAACAGCAGTCTGAGTTTAGCATTGATGTATTTGGGAACTTTAGATAAGATTTCACTGTATTTCGATTTTGAGTATTCCAAGTCAGTATTCTCTTTAGATCTTGCATTATTGTACAAGAGAGTAACTTCTAGATCATCTCTTGTATTTAGTTCCAATGCTTTCTCAAAAAATGTTTGTGCAGACTCTGGATTACCTTTGATGAAGTGGAAAACACCCACGTTATTCAAAATCTCAATTGGAATTTCGATGTTTAGACTTTTGACCAGGTCAATTGACTTGAACAAATAGTCTAATGACTTGTCATTATCTTTATTCTCATACAGAGTAGAAAGAGTTAATAGTGCAGTCAAGAATATCTGTTCATGGTTTTCATGTGAAGCTCTTACGTACTTCTCCAAGAGTTCAATAGCCTTAGCATGCGTTTTCACATTGTAGGAGTAAAGTATTCCAAGAATATAATCCACTTCCAGGATTTTTGATGTTTTGGAATAAATATTTTCAAAAGTTATTATGGATTCCTCAATAGACTCTCTTTTAATCTGCGACTGACCTACGCCCAGTTTGGCTAACACGTTATCCTCGTTAGCCTTTAAGGAATCAGTGAAGTGTTTTTGGGCATTAACATAATCACCTTTGATGTAATTAACTCTAGCGATCCAAAAGAGAGCATCAGAAATCAAGTTTGGAGAAATATTGGAAAGCGATAACACTTTATTAGCAATGTTCAACACAGTATCATAATCATTCTTGGAGAAATAGTAACTAGCAATCAATAAAAGAGTGACAGGATTGTCAGTCATATCTGAGTTGAGTTTATTCAAAGAGTCTAAGGCAACTGAGTATGTTTTGACAAATTCCTCATCGCTAAGAGAATTAAAAGAGCTATCGAACTGACTCAAAAGCAAGAGAAGTTTGGCCTGTTCATTTGTTGGGTCTAATTCCAACACACGTTCCCATGATTGAACTGCTAGTTTTTTATCCTTTAGTCTCCAGAAGTTGAGACCTATACCCAATCTAGGGTCTGGTTTAATCAACGGAGATTCTATCAAGATTGCCTGAAATTGTCTTAAGGAGTGATTAAAATTCCTTCTTTTGAATAAGATTTTGGCTTTACCTATGGAGGCATAAATAGAGAGGGCATTTTCTGACTCGTTTTTAATGATTCTCTCATATATGTCGAAGGCCTGGTCAAAGTTACCCTTTTGATAGTAGATTTCCCCTTGTGCCAACCTTCCAAGAACACTGTCCCTATTCAAATCAAAAGTTTTCTTGATAAAACGGGATGCTTCAGATAAAGCAGAGTCAGCCTCAGATTCGCTGGAGGCCTGTTTGGCCAGTCTGATGTGCAACCAACCAACATAAGCAAAGAATGCATCTGATTTGGGAAATACACTCAGCCCATAGTTAGCAACCTCAAATGCCTTTTCCGGAGATCCTCTTTTGAAGTAAATGCTAGATATAGCCATCCAGTACTTTGGCTTGGCCTGCTCATTCTCTAAAAATCCAATTAAGTCACTTGGATCTGGATTACTTTCGTTGAAATCAACAGTAACAACTTCAGTTCCTTCTGACATTGGCACGTCCACAACATCAGAAAGTACAAGATTGTCTGCAGCAAGAGCCGCATAATATTTTGAATCAGTAATCAATTCTTCTGGCTGGCTCATTGCACAACTAATCAGTCTCTGGAGTTCTGCAGCAGAAGTTGTTGTGGTTGTTGATATTGTTTGGTTCTATTAATGTTATCATTTTCGTATTAGTCTTTGTTGTTGGAATTTTACAGACACCAAGTTACCCGGTGAGATGAGTTCATAATAAGAGAAAAAAAATAAATTCATACCATACACATAAAAGAGTGAGCATGTCAAGTATTACATAGATATGGAAACAATAAATGATGATATTACAGAGGCCAAGTCGAAAAGGCTGTTTCTAGGCAATATATCACCACTTCTTGCGAAAACGTCTGATGATTTAGTTAAAAGAATATCGAAATTTGGGGAGGTGAAATCAGACTTGGAACTACATTACAATGATGTGAGAGATTTGTATTTTGGATATATCGATGTTACTATCTCGGATAGAGATTACTTCAAGTTGAGGACCTCTCTTCATGGCGTGAATTTTAAAGGTTCAAAGATAGTAATTGATAAAGCGAAGGAAACCTATGAAAAGGAATGGAAGGCACACCATGATAATGTGGATCTGGAGTGTAACAAGAGAGCCAGGATTTTAGCCAGACAGTGGGAGTTTTTCAAGAAGATTGATAACATCAATATGAGTTTTGAAGATAGAAGAAATGTGCTTAGAGGTAGAATGAGAAAAGCACCAAGAAAAGATATCAAACGAATGACCTTGAGAGTTAACTTCAATGGTGTTGTGAAAATAGTGAAGTGTTATAAGACCAAGCTTTGGGGATACGAGAAGAACAAGAAACTGAGAGACTTGGTGTATAAGTTTCAAAATGGGGTGTGGAAAGATGGTAATGATCATGTTGTTGAAAGATTAAGCTCTATCAAACTTAGCCAAGGTTCTAAACATTTGACAATTGAGAGAATTGACAGAGATGACGAATCTCTACTCAAGGCTATTGTCGACGAAGAGAAGGATATCGAGGAGATGGATAAGAATACGAAAATCCTGGCTGATGTTTTAGTAAATTTCGATTTCGATAAAAAGATAGATTATAAAGAAGAAGTCGACGAGTATGGTTCATCTGACTATGAGTATGAAGGCGCGCTGAAGAACAACGAGGATGAAGAGGAAACCAAAAGGACACATGGTGATAACCAATCAAGTATTGAGTATGTCAGGGAAGGAGAATTTAGCAAGTCCACTTTGAAGAATTCAGAATCAAGTGACGATCAGGACAATGATGAAGAAGATGATATCTACGATAAAGCCAATATGGGTTTTACACTCACACCAAAACCAGAGAACAAAATTGAAACTGAACCTGATCAAGAAGATGGAATGCATGCAGACAATTGTGATTTAGATACAGAGTTCATACCAACTTTTGGCCAAAGTGCCGTTTCTAATGATGTACCAAAACCAGAATTGAACCTTGTATCTGGGACAGTTTCCAATACTGAAACGTTACGTAAACTGTTCAATTCAAACGAGGAAAGCTTCACTCTCGTTCGTGACGACGATGATGATATCGACAAAACCAAGCAGACTATCCAGGCTGATATCAAATTCCCTGAATTTCAAATCCATAGTATTGTGCCGAAGCCAAAAAATAGAAAGGCTCTTTTCTTCCCCCACCTGGACTCCCCATTTCTCGTTGCGCAAACTCAACTAAGTAAAGCAAGTGTTAATGTTGATTTTGAGAATTGGGATAAAGAGTTTTGGGAAAAGAGAAGCGAATGGACCAGTGACTTGAAAAGAAGAAGAAAGGATGTGATGAGACAGATAAGGAAAAAGAATGCTAAAAACTCTAAAATCTTTGTTTGATTGAAGTATAAGGTATTGTCTCACATTTGTTGCACCTTCTTCTCCAATATGAAGCTCATGATATTGTATAGTGATAAACTTTTATAGTGTATATACTAATAAATAACTTAGACGAGGTACCTAGATGTTCTTATGTGAATTGATATGTAGAACCTCTGTATAGTAATAAGATGATGAATTTGAAAAGTGACATCGACATTGAATAGTATCAGCCACATCATTCTACTAAATTACGGCCGCGTGGTCTAGTGGTATGATACTCGCTTTGGGCGAAGAATTGGCTCACCAATTCTACAATACCATAAAAGCATGCGAGTGGTCCAGGGTTCAATTCCCTGCTCGGCCCTTTTTTTGATTTTTAGCCCTCATACAAAGTTCATCAAAAGCAAGTAGAAATGATTAGACCTGACAGTGTCAGTGCCCGTATGCCAATGTGCAGCAAGAGATTACCCGAATTCAGTTATTTAGCTTTTTCTGAATGATGAACAGTCATCGAAGTAGATGATGTCCCTTCTAAGTAGCCATTCTTAAATGTGTATTAACTACACAAAAACCTTGAAACATATATGTTCGCATTATTATAGATCACTTTTCTTTCTTCTCCACCTCAATCTGGTTCAGTACAGGATCTGTGAAGTCAATAAATCTCTTCAATAGCTCAAACATCATACCCAATGGAATTACAAAAGTCGGGATATAAACTAAGGCCAACTTATTTATCTCTTGGAGAGTTAACCCATAGCTATCACCAGTCACCAAGATACAAACAATGCACGCCAATGTTGTGACACTTGCTTCGAACCCGTAGAAGATCATAAAATCATACACTTTGGAAGATCTTCTGAATAAATGATAACATGCGTAGAAGAAGAATGGAAGCTGCACAAGTAATTCAACCCAGCCAAAAAATTTCAACCAGCTAGGTGGATTCATTAGCAGAAAGTCTTTGTTCATTCCAACATGATAATCAACCAACTGGTTCTGAATCGGAAATCGGAATGATCTATCTAAAACCAAAGCTGAATCAATCAAAACTGTAATTGGTATATGGATCAAAAAATACAGAAAATAGAAAGTGTCTCCTTTTGTTGACCAGCGAAAAAGCGGTGTCTTCAAATCAGATGAGCTCATCTTCATTCAAACGTTACTGGGATATACTTATCTATATTGAAACAGTATTCAAATAGTTCATACTTATATTTCAGTGTACACATGGGAGTGATGCTATATACTCAACCAGAATCATAAGTGTATATATCAGCACATCTATATGCAGATTTGTTTACATTTCCTCTGGTATTCTGAAATGAGATATAAACTACACTACTTGATAGAACAAGGATATAACAATGAGCTACCAGCGTCCTGCTTTACGGGAAAAGGATACCAATAGAAGACAAAAATTGTCCTCGTTGGTGACCAAGCTTCTTGAAAAAGATGAAGAAGATCATGGAGATACAGAAGTTCACACAAAGTCAGTCTCAAATGTTGTCAAGTTAATGAGATCGGAAATTTCATCATTAGGAAATCAAGAAGGTTTCAATCTGTTGCTTGAAAGTGCCAGAAGGGAACCTTTAACGAAACTTGACCACAGGACGAGTTACTCAAAAGCTAATCAAACAGTACTTCATGAAAAATCGCGTCAAAGGTATAGTGACGTGGAAGAAACAGTTAAAGAGTTCAATGAAAAAGGGTACAAGGCATCCACCCAATTACCAAACAGTGATCGGAAAAGGAGAAAAATCAATGAAATAGCCACAGTAGCCCACAAGCTGCAGCCCAATACAAGTGAACAAAGTGAGCATAACTTTCATAATTTCAAGTTTGATTTGAAGCCAGATGCCACTGAACCTACATCGCTGATATACCAATGCCAATTACCGCTTTTTCAGCTGAATGATATGTATAACATAAATCAGTTTTGTATAATCACAAAGAATCGACACGTTGTGGAAGAGAGTGAAGAGATTTGGAAG
Organism: Komagataea salicaria; assembly: GCA_003707885.2. Lineage (NCBI taxonomy): Eukaryota > Fungi > Ascomycota > Saccharomycetes > Phaffomycetales > Wickerhamomycetaceae > Komagataea > Komagataea salicaria. The sequence continues at coordinate 130,612 of PPMB02000014.1, forward strand.
ATCAAGCGAGTTCATACTTTCAATGATCTTATCAAAGCTGTATGGGTTTCTTCGCATTTAAATCACAAATCACAGCAAGTTCTATTAGTCAACTATAAACAATCCAAGCAGGACTTCAGAATGTTTCAGCAAATGAAAGAAGGGGATGATATAAAACTAAATAGCGCCTTAGAAGCTAGGACTGATAGTACCGAGCAGCTGAAGATGTACTACGACTGGAAAATGATAAGATGACATGGTGGTGGAGTTTATTAAATTTTGCTGATGAAATAATTAAATTATATACACAAAAATGCTGTAAAACTTGTTAGTGTAGACAAATACACTTAGTTCTCAGGATTTGGAGAGCAGTTCGAAGAAGAAATAATTTACTGCCTTGGTAAGAATGCTCGAAATACACTAATGAATTGAACAAACAGACAAAAAAAAAATGACACCAGTACGTTCAGTCGCAACATCTCCCTTCTGAAGTTTTCTCAATCCACTCCCATAACCAGGCACCCCCAAATGCTAGAACACCTTTTGTTCTGCATTTGAGTCTCATGTTTTTATTATCAGTGATGACAACAATCTCACCCTCAGTTTCTTTGGAAGCACTTGGTGTTCTTGAAACTGAGTTACCATTTTGAACATCTGCTTGAGAAGAATGACCCGGAGAGTTATTCAAAGATTTGAATGAAGTCATTCTTTTGACACAGCTCTCAACAACCACATCGTCAACTGATCCTCTCCAAGATTTGTCTCCCTCGAATTCTCTAATATCATCGACTTCTTTGTCATTACCACATCTTCCCAGGCCAGAGAGTAACTTTTCATAACTTAACTGTCTTATAGTAATGACAGTCCTCGTGGCAGCATCTGCTATTGTCACATCGGGTGAGCAACGGAGGGAACGAAGCTCTTGAAAAGTCACAAGTGGAATTGAAACATTTTTCAATGTTCTGGACACAATAGATTTGTAAAGTCTACCAGGATGAGACAACCAAATATTAGTATCTAGTACGAATCTAGTATCTTTGTCAATTTGATGATGACGAGGAGATGTTGTTGCGATTTGTTGCAATGAAGGATGATGTGCAGTTTGTGATGAAACTGAAGTTGGAATTGGCGTCAGGTTCAAATGAGTAGAAAGAGGTAAGGATGGAGTGGAAAGTGAAGAGTTTTCGTAATCCGCGTCATTATCAGTGTAGTAAAATGTACTTGTTAGGGTGGGAGACGGTGGTATAGTGGTTAACCGAGATTTGGTGTTTTGCTTTAGCCAATTTGAGATTGGTGTTGAAATTGGTTCTGACTGTAAAAAATTAGAACTTGAAATTGATTCAAATAGTGTAGATAAAGATGACTGAGTGGCCATGGTATGGGTTAACCTGACTTTGAAATTGTTTGAATCTCTAGACAACCCAAACAAGTAGTTTTTGGAGATATAACAAGCAGCCAGTAAAATTCTAAAAACTCTGTCTTTATGGAGATTTGGAGAAAACTTTTCACCGGAGATTGGTATATCAATGAACGGAGAATCGTTCCTGAAGCCAGCTGACTTAAAGTCTTGATACTCAGTCTTAGTAAATATCTTATCATAAATTAACGTACCCCAAAGTTTCCATACTTCATGTAGGTTCTCATTGGAGTTGAAATGGATTAACCACTGTTTTGTGTCGTAAAATTCATCGTTAAATGTAAAATCATTCCAAAATGTTTTATCAGCCTGCACAACTCCTAGTAATCTATTCAAATAATCAACTAAGGAGTTCAAAGGAAAGGTGGACTGTATAAAGGATTCGATAAATTGTTTGGATTCAGGTAAAGTAGTGGTAGCTTCACCCAATGCTATTAAAAAGTAGAGATAAGACAAAACATGCGGAGTGGAAGATTCTATAGGACCATTGATATAAGTTTGTAAAAACTTCATTGATAGAGTTATTGAAGCACTATTCAAGTTCTGAAACTGTAGAGACCAGTTTATGATGTCTGAAGATGTTGAGGGAGATGAAGGTAAAGATGAACTCGAATTTGAACCCTCTGATATTGTTGAAGGTTGCCCGGATGTTTTTTTCTTATCCTTTTCTTTTTTCTCCTTCAATAATTCCAGTAAGCCAAAAATCTTAGCAAAAGGATTGGTAGGATTACCAAACCCAACAATTTGGAGAATATTTATCACAGCAAACGAGCTTGATCTTTGGAACCAAAATTGAAGTTTGTTTTCAAAGTCCTCAACATGAAATCTTCTATCCTTGAAGAAAATCAACCCATTGTTGTCTTTTCCTAAATTCTCGAGATAGAATGTAATTGCGTTGTTAAGCTCGGTTGCAGTAAGTTTAGTTGGATCATTGGCATTACCAGGGTCAATTTCGTTATCCAACAACATCTTATGCATTCTGATGAAGTCCATTATTGGCAAATCAACATACTGTCTCTGATTGATATTGTCAATCACCATTTTCATATACTGTTTTGTTGGGATAAAAGTATCTCTGGAAAATACCGCCTTTCCAATATTCATTAGAGCATCAAGGTTGTCTTGTTGTACGGTGGCAATATGATAGTAAATTTTTCCCTGTCCATAATTCAATTTCATGGCACTGTCGTACCAGTATTCAGACGATAACTTCCAATCTATATAACGAGACGGGTACAGGGCAATAGCCATTCGACTAAGGTCACCAATTTTCTCAAAGGCCCATGAATTGATGGATAGATCGGTGACCCCTGTCAGAATATTGAAGGAGTATGCAATAAATGAAGAACAGATATCATGTTCAACGAAAATACTAACAACGTTTTTCAGCACATCAAGAAATGTAACAATACCATAAACCCATAACCTTCTTTGGATCCGATAAATCGTAACAATTTGTTTACCCGATTTCCCTGAGTGCAATGAATGTGTTAAAAAGTCGTAATAGGAGTTCAACAAATGAATGTTAAGATTATAGATATCCCATAGTTCCGTCATGTCAAGTCTTGAGGGCAGATTGAGCCTTGCACATTGTTGCTGGAGATCTGCTTCAAGAGAGAGTATAAGTTTATAGGAGTCTTGAAGTCGCAATATTAGAGCCTGTTCATCTGATGATAGATTTTGCTGTTGGGATGGCTGTGGTTGCTGCTGTCCCTGTGATTGCTGTGAGGAACGTTGGGACTTTGAAGCCTTTGATAGTCGTTGTTGCTGCTGTTGTAGCTGCTGTTGCTGTTGTATTTGTAGTTGCTGTTGCTGCTGTTGTTGTTGTTGTTGTTGCTGCTGCTGCTGTTGATACTGTTGTTCTTGAAAGAGAAGATACTGTTGATACTGCTGCTGTTGTAAAGTAGTCTGGTCATTAGAGAAAGTTTTGCAGCGAGTGTCCGTCACAGTTCGCTTTGTGGGGGTTTCCAATGTAGTCGAATGCTGGCGCTTGTTGTTCTCGGCCATTTGCGCTGCTGCTGATGGGAGACAGATGATACTCTTAGGAATCACAAAACAGATTTCTATTGATGCTGGTCCAGCTTATGTAAGTGGATCAACACATTAGCCACCCAGATCTGCCCACTTATCAGGATCTTTATTAGCGGTGCCCTTTTTAATCCGTGCGGTGACAGATATCAGCACTTAAGCATTGATATACTTTGTACAGTAGAAGGTCACTGCATCACGCTTTTATTCCGTTATGCTGTAAACGTTATTCTACAATTTTAGCCGCCAGCAAATATTTCGTATATAAATACATAAATCTATTCAGAGGAATCATACCCGCCGACCAGCTATTTACTTAGACACCATGGAATGTAGACTCTAATGACACAGTGTGATATGCACATGAAAAAAAGAGGAATGAAGTGACAACCTCGAATTACTCTTAGCACCAGGGCTAGAAATGAGTCGGCTAAAACTCTGACTTTGGTATATTATGCGAAGGCTTCCATAGTCTCTACACAAACTTTAGCACTTTCCATCAACGAGTTCACATGCAAACGCAGTAGGCGTGCACTAGATGCACTGAAGTAAATGACCAGCAAAGAATTCTGCTGCTCAAACGACATTTGGCAGTCTTTGTTTCGCAGCACATCAACTTCAAGTGTTTTATGAAGTATTTGTGCTTGTGCTGGCGAGAGCGTTGGGATGGATAGTGTACTGGCAGATATGTTAATACCTCGATCCTATCTACTATAACAGTTTGTCGATCACTCTCCGGTACTTACAACTGGTGTGAACTCATTTGGTCCTTTTCACCGATGATCCTGATATATTTGCCTGTTCGTGTTTAATTTATTTTTTGAAAGTTTGTCACATTCTATAATTAGTTCCAAACTAGCAGAAAATTGGAACATGAGTGTGATGGATACTACAACAGCTAAGCAAACAACAATAAGATGCGGAGAAGACTTTTTCATGGTTGACTACACGCACACCTCAATCTCTAACTTCAATTATTCTCTATCCACTATCACACAGGCATGTAAATCGATTCAATCCTCAACTCATCCTGATATCATAGTGGTGGACTCAGTCTATTCTGGTGTTGGCCGTGAAGATAGAGACTTTTATGGGTCAGTTCTTCAGCCAATACTCAAACAATATTCGATCACTCATGAGTACTTAAAGACCAATTCACCGGAATCGATCAAAGAACTGGCAAAAGAACTGAAAGGAGACATTACCATTGTAATCCTTAGTGGAGATACCTCCATAATGGAAATTGCAAACAACTCAAACATCAATGTCAAAATCAAGTTATTTCCTGTTCCCTTAGGTACTGGTAATGCAATCGCTCACTCAATCGGAATCAAGGACGAATTTCATGGCGTGGAGGCGTTCTTGAACTCTTACAATCGAGCATCATACAAGCGCTTACCTTTATATAAGGCGTCATTTCCTGAGGGTTCGAAGCTTCTTTATGAAAACAACAAACCTGTTCAAAACATTCTTTTCATTGCAGTGGCATCCTGGGCAACTCATTCAAAATTAGTGTACCTGGCTGAATCTCCGGAACTAAAGAAGCTTGGAGTAGAACGGTTCAAGATCGCCGGAGGAAGGGCTCTGCAAGGAGACATCAACTATTATGCCTCTATCAAGCCAGACTCAAAACTTCAAGTTCATAATTATTTTAATGTTATGGCTGTTCCCAATCTTGAGGAAAACTATAAGATCTCACCAGACTCAAATATATTCAGAAATGAACTGCATGTTTTGGATATCGGAGGTTCAACTACAGAAACGGCTCTTAACAGCACAGAATTAGGAGTGATACTCATGAAACCATATCATAATGGCGCACACCTTGACCCGGAGAATGGACATATTTACTATGAAAAAGTTAAAGATGAAATCACACTAACTATCAACGATAATAATGAAGAAAAGTCAAACTTCTGTGTTGATGGTTTATCAGTTCATATAACAGAGCCTAAAGGAAAAACTGTGAAAATTAGCATCTTGAAAGAGAATGAATTTGTGGATATTCAGGTACCATATCTGAAATAAGAAGTTAGTGTCGATCTGTTAGTTGATGATGGTCAGTTTATATTTATGATTTAATACACAAATACGCTATATCTATCGACCTGTTTGAACAGCATTAAGTCCCTCTTTTTTTGAATCTTTTGAATGATTCTAATTCTATGTTATCTTCATCTGATGATAGATCACTCAGACCCATCTGGCTCTCTGCATTATCTCGCTTTAAAGGTAAGTTATTATATACAGTCGATTGTCCATTATCATTGCTTTCTTTAAGTCTCTTGATCATCTCCGTAGTCTGTTTTCTTCTTTCTCTCCTCTTTTTGATTTCAGTATCATCTAGTCCTAGATCTATCTTCTTATTTTTTGCAATTTGCTTCAGCTCGTTCAAAAAATCATTCTTATCATCTCCACCTGTACTCAATGATAACACACCTTTCTTGCTTGATTTGGAAGTTGGATCAAACCCTAGATTGCTCAACATTTCGGGATTAAACGCTGCTTTTAACAGAACTGTTTGTTCCTTGGCTTTAGCAGGATCTAATTCGCTTTCTGGATCCAGCATTGCTAGTTTTGAACCTTCCTTAAAATTCTTGGTGAGTTTTTGTCTTATCTCAAAGTCTCTCCTTTTTTCGTCCCTAATCTGATCAAATGCTTGTCTCTTCTTCTTTTCTTTCCTTTGTGTTTCAAGAGAAGCACTGAAAAAAGCTTTATGTTTTTCTTCACTCGAAAACAGATTCCTCTGCCTGCTAATATAGTCAACTTTTGGTGCATCTAAATCTCTCATTATCTCCACTTTGGGAGCCTTACCTTTTGAATTTTTATCTGGTTTCCCAAGGTACATTGTTTGCTTGACACCATTCTTGACATAAGCGTTCAAACCAAAACTTCCCTGAAACTCCATCCTAGCACTTGCTGATTTGTTCATTTGTTTTTCATTATGATATGAACAGAATACACTTTGACTGATATCAATGAAATTCGCACACTGAACACCAGTAGAGCGGACTTTGGCCCTGCAATAACCAAATTGTTTACATTTACCAATTTCCAAGATGCAATCATTATGACGAATGGATAATCCAAACGTTTGTGATTTTCCACCGCGATTGAACTGGCCACCTGCATTTGTATCTGAAGCTTGTTTCACAAAGACCGCAGGATTCAATACAGCTATTATATCTCCAACACGCAATTTGTTGTAAGTTTCAATTGTCTTGGAACCCCATATGCAAACGTCAACTGAATATTTGAAATCACCAAGTTTGAGGACAACGTATCTTTTGCCATTTCCTTGTGTAGCTAAACTCATTTGTGGAGATGACTTTTGACATAGTACTCCTACAGTACACCAATTGGCATATTGTGGTTCCTCAAATTTGGGTGGACTTATTTTTGCAAATAACTTGTTCAATCTGAGAATTTTGATATCTTTAAATATGGTTTTCAAATCCTCGACGCTGACGTATCGTTTGCTTAGCTGTTGTCCAGAGACATTATCTTTCTCATCAACTTCTAGTACAACAGAGTCTCTTGGTCTGTTGCCAAAAGTATATGTTCGTGAGGACATTAATTTTTTATAGGTAGAGTGGTTTTCTTGTGCCTTGAAACGGGCTTGTTCTAGTTGATTTAGAAAATATGAAGAGGTGGAAGGCGTTTCATCCTTCTTTTCCCTATAATGCAGATGAGATATGTCGCTTGCTGAAGGTTCGTAGTCAAGCTTTTTGATGGGTATAGATGATGGCTTTTCTTCAAATATTTCTTGGGCAGAGAAAGCGACAGGTTCACTGTTTTTGATAGATTCATCACCTCTACGCAATGTAGAAGAGGTGACAGGCTTCAAATTCGAGTCTCCATAACTGAACTTCTTCGTCTGGAGCCTTTCCTTGATTTTTTCGGCCTGTTCGAGGATTCTTCTCTCCTCAAGTGTCAGTTCAGGTTCTAATGATTATTGTTAGACTCGAATGATTTTGATAAGCCAGTTGAGCACACTTACCGTCATCAGTTATCTTCCCATACGATTCATCATCAGACTCTATTGCTAGTTCTCTAGGATCTCTCAAGTCATCCATCTGTCGACAGGGGCTCAATTGACCTCTGATTCATTTAGTCATAATATTGTACATAATATGATATAAGTAATTCTACGAAGGTATGCACGTGACTAAAAGTCTAACACTAAATTAATGACATACTTTTTATTTATATCTTATAATACAACCTTTTGGTATAACTAGTGATCACAACCAGAGGAGAAATCTCAATCACTTTTTGGCTTTTTTTCTGGTGATCCAGGTTCTTCTCCTTCATTTGGTCTTTTTAAAGAATTTTTATCTTCAGACGACAAAACTGGCTTGTCAGGTAAAGTAGATTTTGGATCAGAGGTAGAAGAGAACTCTGCCTCTTCATGGGTCAAAGGGTCGGATGAAACTTTGTTGAGCTGTTCTTGTAGCTGTGTTTTCTCTTTAGTAAGCTTGTCTATTTTACTTTGTAAAAGCTTGGATCTCATGGCAACCTCTTTCAAAGCAGCATCACGACCAGAAGCAAACGACTCCTGTTTGACTTTATCGAGCTCGTTGGAGGTTGTCTTCTTATTACCTGTTTTCAGACGCTGTTCCAGACTACTAATTTTTTTTTCATATTCAGCTTCCAATTCCTTCTTCATCTTCGCAGTTTTTGCTTCAGCAATTTCGTTTAACTTTTCAGCAGACGCACCTCTAACCCTCTTCTTCAAATTCTCTAAAGCTTCATTGATGGCTGCTTCTTTCTCTCTGGTAAACTCTTCGCGCAGTTTGGCTTCTTGGTCTTTCAATGTTGATACTAAATCAGCAGGAATCGTTTGATCACCTTCAGCCTCTTTCTCGGCTCTAGATTTGAGATAGTGTTTCCTTTCTGTTTCAAACTCAGCTTTGGATGATTCTAGTAACTTTCTTTCATCCGTGAGTTCTTGCTTCATCTTTTGAATCTCTTCAGAATCCATTGTACCCGAACTAGCAGAGGTTTCTAGTTTTTGCTTCAATTCTGCAGTTTCTTTCTCTAGCTGTTCTACTTTGTGTTCCAAATTTTCTTTGGTGGAAACAAGATCGTTAAATTTCTTTTCGAATTCCTTGGCCTTCTCTAATTCAGACTCTTTGTGCTTTAGTTGCGTCTGAAGAACTTCAACAGCCTTATTGTGGTTTTTCTGGTTGTTCTTATTTGTCTTCTCTTTTAACTCTTTCAGCTCAGCAGAAAGTTTCTCAACTTTTTCTTTGGATTCAGTTACCATTCTATCCATTTCCGCTTGAGATTTTTCTTCCAGCTTTTTCAGTGCTTCTTTGGTTTCATTATACAAACGTTGAGCTTCTTTCCTTTCTTCGCTCTTCGTATTGATTATCTTTTGAGACTGCACCCTTAAACGTTCTAGTTTCTCTTGTGTGACAGAGGCTTTGTCTTCCAACTCTTTAACTTTTAGTTTTGATTCTTCGAGTTCTTTTTTGAGGTTTTCATGCTCAGTTGGATCAACTCTATCATATTTGTTCAAGATATCTTGAGACCTTTGTTTCCAACGATCTTTTTCCTCTGTGATCAATTTGATCTCTTGAGTTTTGTGAGTGACCTCAGACCTCAAGTTGGAAATCTCCGATTCCAATGGCTCGACCCTAGAGGTGATCTCCTCTAGACGGGATTCTAATTCCTTCACTCTGTCAACTCTGGACGCTAACTCATTACGCAATGTGACATTGCTCTCTTTGTAAAGATTTAATTGGTTGAGTTCCTCTAGTAGTTTACTATGTTCTTCGGAAAGATATTTATTCAGCTCTTCACGTTGTGCTAATTTAGCCAGTTCTAGTCGACTCTTGTCCAGTTCGTTGTTCGCAACTGCTAATTGTTGACGAGCACGTTTTAGATCAGTGTTTGCAACTTCTAATTGTGCATCTGATAATTCCTTTTCACGACGCAGTAAAGAAATCAGCTCTCTCAATTCATCTGTTGATGAATCAGCCTTATCTGTAGTTGAGGTGCCATCAGCTTTCTGTGTAATAGATTCGATTTGATTGTACAAAATATGATTTTGGGATGTTAGATCCTGCACTCTTATACTTGCAGCTTTCAGTTCCTCTTCTAGCGTTGCCTTTTGAGAGCTCCAACTTTCTTGAGATCTCATCAATTCCTCCTTTGATTGATTGGCTTCAGAAGATAGCATTGTGACCTGCTCTTTCAAATCAGCAGTCTCCTGTCTTAACAAAGATATGGTTCTGGACACTTCTGCATGCTTTTGTAGTTCTTTATCGTAATTTGACTGAGCATCATTAGCGATAGCAACTTGCTCTTTGTATGATTCTTCAATTAAAGAAATTTTAGAATCATAGTCCTTTTTCAAAAGATCAGTTTCAACTACTTGAGAACGCAATGTTTCAATCTCAGTTCTAGCAGCCTCCAGGTCCTTAGCAGCAGTTTCCTTATTGATGTTGTATTCGTTATTGAGATTTGTCAGTTGTTCATTTAACAAGGCAATTTGCTGAGATGCCTCAAGTTTGTTATTCTCCAGATCACTGATCGTTTTGTTGGTCGAAATCTTATATTCCTCAAAAGATTTACTGATACTCTTCAAAGTCTCCTCAGATGACTGTGCAATCTTTTTGAAGTTTTCAACATTCTTATATGTCTCGGATAATTCTGCTTTAGTATCTTCCAATTCTTTCTTTAGTTTTAGAGACTCTGCAAGTAGCATTTCTTCTGATGAAGCTTCGCCAGGAATAGAAGTTGACTGAGATAAATTGGTTAGTCTTTCATATTCTCTCAATCTTGATGTTGATGCTTCAACTTGAGAGTTCAGTGACTCGATTTTCCTGTTGAGGTGATCGATTTTTGATTCATTTTCTGCCACTTTCTGCTTCGACTCGTTCAGTTCTAGCAACAATGTATCCACTCTATTTTGATAAGCCTTCGAATCCGCGTCTCTTTTGTTGTACAGACCCTTAAGTTCAGCCTGACTGTCATTTAATTGGGATCTCAACAATTTGAGTTCTTCCTCCAGAGACTCCGCCTGTTTGATTAGACGATTCTGGGAAACAAGAGCATTCTCTTGTCTTTCCTTCTCAAGGACTTGAAGATTCGATAGCATGGAAGTTAATCTAATCTTTTCAGCAGTTAAATCAGAATTCTCTTGCATCAGTCTCTTTTCAACAGAAACCCATAATTGTTTTTCGGCCTTCAGGTTACCGGTCTCCATCTTTAAGTTCTCTAATAGAGCTCTGGATTGGATCAACTCGTTGGCAACTTGTTGAGTTTTTAGATCTTGTTTGGACAATGTTTCTTGCAACTCTTGATTTCTTGTGCGGAATTCATCTGCTTCACTTTTGATGAATTTTAGGTTATCCTTCAAAGCTCTATATCTCTCTTCAGTGAGCACAGCAGTGGATTTTTCTTTCGTTAGTGAAATGGCAAGTTGAGATTTTTCGTTCGTCAGCGAGGCGATTTGTTTATTCAATAGTGTGATTGTGGTTTCAGCCTCTACTTTGACTTGATGTAATGCTTGTTCAGTTTCATTGAGTTTCTTCAAATTTTCCTGTGACGTTTTTTGCAAAGCAACTATAGCCTCGTTGTCTGAAGCTAATGATAGATCACCTGTCAAAATACTGTTGTTACTTGAACCCTTGTTAGCTAACATTGATCTGAACATGTCACGTTCAGTCGTAACAGCATTTAGCTTTGTCTCAACGGAGGCAACCTCTTCTTTCAAGGTTAAGATAGCCTCTTTAGCTTCATTGATTGCAGTACTTTCTAGGTTTTCCAGCCTTGATTTTGATGTTTGCTCTTCTTTTTCCAATTTAGAGCCTAGTTCCCTAGTAATTCTTAGAAGTTCCTCGTTTTTCGATTGCAAATCTACTATATTCTGGAAGGTGACCAATCTTTCAGATATTAATTTATCTGTATCTGACTCATCGATGACCTTCTCCCCATTGATGATTCTTTGTAGCGCACTTTTTTCTAACGGCGTTAATGGACCGTCTGTATCCCCGCGTATAGAGATTTGGGCCAACAACGCTTGAATTTGGCGTGAAAGATCAACTTTCTGTCTGTTCAGTGCCTTGATCGTCACCTCCAGACCCGATACCTTAGATAACAACTGGCTGTTAGATTTTTCGAGCGTTTCCTTATCCTTGGATGTATTCTCCAAGATTATCGAAAGATTCGTTAATTCTTTCTCTAGCGTAGCTGCCCTCTCTTTGGTAGCATTAATGAGAGGAGCTTTCTGTTCCAATTCATCAACAAAGACATCAATCTGTTGTTGTATACGTTCTTTGGAGCGACGCTCTTGTATCAATTGTTTTTTGACAACAGTAAAATCAGCATATAATTGACTCAATGACACTCCATCGTATTTGGATGCAATATCCTTGGCAGATGGCGAGAGTTTTGGTAAACTGAAAAACGAATCATTCGCATTGGAGGAAGTATTACTGTCTATTTGTGTCAACTCATCAATGGTATCTTCCAACTGTGCAATTTTTGACTGACTTTCTTGCAGCTTATTTTCGTACTCCTCAACCGTGATCCTCAATTGCGCTGTTTCGCTTGCGAGGCCTGCTGAGGATTTGTCTATGCTTTGCTCCATATGAGCCACCTTTTCCTTCAAATCTTCATTTGTTCTCTTCAATAGCTCAATCAGTCTATTCTTGACAGACATCTCCTTCAAAAACTCTTCCTCATTGAAAGCATTTTTATCTGTCAGAGACTTGACTTCTAATAGCGTATCATCCAGCTTCTTGGAAGTTTCCTCAAATCTACTTTTGATAACGTCGTATCTTGATTTCAAAGAGTTTAACTCTGTAGCATTGTTTTCGGCTAGAGCTTGTAATGTAGATATTTCTGATGACTTTTCGGTTCTATACTTCGTATGCTCATCCGTTGCTTTTCTGAACTCCTTGCTTATCCACTCATGGTTATTATTTGCGAGTTGTAATTGATTTTCCAAGGATTGAATCTTCAGCTTCGATTGACTATAGTTGGCAGTTAATGTTTGATTTTGAGTGTCTAACTGAATAAGTTCTTTTCTCAAGTTACTGTTAGAACTTTGTATTTCCTCATAGTCAGCTTTCAACGCTTGTATATCTTTATTTTTTTGTTCTAGCAGTTCAAAATTCTTTCTACTTTCAGCAAGTAACTCACTCATTTTAGTTTGGCTTGATTTCAACTCAGTGGATTTCAGATTCACCTGTGTCTCCAACTTGTTCAGTTTTTCAGTTGTGTCATTTTTAATAGAGGCCAGTTTATCATTCTCCTCTTTCAGACAGCTGTTCTCCGATCTTAATTTCTGTATCTGTTTTTTGAAAAGCTCAATTTTCTTTGTGCCAACATGTGTTGATTGATCAAGGTTGACTTCAAGGATAAGCTTTTCTGATTTTAGATCAGCAAATTCTTTCAGTCTAAGTTGTAACGATTTGATAATATTTTGATTCAGAGACAGAACATTAGAATAGTCAATCTGAAGAAATGCAGCAATTGACTCAAAATCCGGTTCCTGGACAACCTTCTGTTTCAAGTTCTCCGTTAAATCAGACAATTTTGGCATATCATTTGCAACTTGGAAACTCTTTTTCCCGTGAGGTTCGACTTCAGCTGTTTGGCTTTGACCGGTAGTGCCGTGGGTGGATACTATGAGAGAGTCTCCCCTGGATTTTGACTCTTCGATCTCTGGTGTAGGAGCTTGTGAGGATACATTTTCTACTGTCTCATCTGAATGGGCATTCCCTTCCTCTTCATTTGTCTGTTGCTCTTCCTCCTCATTAGCTGTCACCGTAGCCGCAATATTCTGAAGAAATTCGGCATGTGACTGATTTTGATCTTCACCGGGAGTGCCGCCAGGTTCTTGCCCGTCCATAACTCAGTATCAGTTGGTATCCTTTCACTTTATTTCTTTCTTCTTGAGGGCGCTGAAGAATATACAAGCGACACTGTAAGCAAAAAAAACCCGAATTGATGAAATAAAGATACCTTCTAATAGCCTCTCCTCAGAAAAACTGTTGGCTACTGGGATGGTTTCTGATTAAACGTGTAGGTCTTCGTTCAAGCAAATAATGCAAAGCTCAATGTGCTTGACAGTTTCCTTTCAGGTTAAATCAAAACAAACCAGCCATAGATACGTAGGGTTACCCCAAAAATCTGATACACAATATGAAACCAGGTACAGTGTAAAGGATAAATGTAATGGTACAAAAACATTGTTTGTAAATAACAACAAACGAATGTACTTTTAAAGCGACGAGGTGAATCTTCTAGGTTAAGGATCTCATATTTTTTGCCAGCAGTTTACAACATTCAGTGAAGCTTGTAACTGTCTTTGGTAAGAAGTTTTTGATTATTCAGCCCTAAAAACTCACGTGATACACTATAGGTCATATACACCCAAACAATCAAAAATGTTACACCCAAACCTCATCAGTTTTCATAAAGAATGCTGTCTAAACCATACAAACAAACACTGAATTTAGCTTAGTCATATTTCATTCAATGAGATATCTTGAAATTCGCGAAATTCTATGAAAGGAAGCTTTGGTGGTGAAAATAAAACTTTTGTCAATCTGTCTTTCTACCATTAATACCTATAAGTCTTAACGGTAATTTTATCAAAATGCAAATGTAAGTGCGAATCAAGAAGTTTAAAAGAGCTTATGTTGCTTCGAAAGTGAGCTAAGTGGAACTTGCTGTGTCTGAGAATGATTCAAAAAGTGAAGGATAATGTTTCAATGTGTTGGGAGATTCAAGTGAAAATTTTGTAACAAGGAGAGTATGCAGATAATAACTTATTTTATCAAACGAATTAGATGCCAGCTTTGAGTTCAAGTGGACTACTCAAAGAACCCTGATATGCTGCGTGCGTTTTGCCATCCATTTCTTTTCATCCGAGACTAGACTTAGTATCACTTCCGACTATATCTGTACGCTCTGCTTTTTGAAATCAAAACAAGTACTAACTTTTATCAGTTTCGTTAAAACCTTAACCGGTAAAACCATTACCTTGGAAGTCGAATCTTCTGACACCATTGACAATGTCAAGTCCAAGATCCAAGACAAAGAAGGTATTCCACCTGATCAACAAAGATTAATCTTCGCTGGTAAACAATTAGAAGATGGTAGAACTTTATCTGACTACAACATCCAAAAAGAATCCACTCTACACTTGGTTTTGAGATTGAGAGGTGGTATCATTGAACCATCCTTGAAAGCTTTGGCTTCAAAATACAACTGTGAAAAATCTATTTGCCGTAAATGTTACGCTAGATTGCCACCAAGAGCTACCAACTGTCGTAAGAGAAAATGTGGTCACACTAACCAATTACGTCCAAAGAAGAAGTTAAAATAGACGATTTCCACTTTTATCATTATACTATTTTGGAATGTTATTTCTCTACGATTTTGACTTTGAATGGGTGTATAAAGCTTTACATTTATTAATTTCAAATTTGAATGACTTAGGTTACTGTAGTGCTTTCAAAACCTCTCAATCATGATATATGGAACTCAGGATCATTGAATAGAGAAAAGGTTACTGCTATACCAAACAAATGTCTGTTTATTAGAATTTAACATTCTGCAGAGTGAAATCATATCTTCTATATATCAACCGTTTGATATCTAACCATCATCCCAAATTCGTTTCCTATATATCCTTTTCACCGGGCGAAACCACACTTGGTGAATGTAACTCTGGAAATGCTTCAACCAGAACATCACGCAAATGGCTTCTTCTGATAGGCTTACTCAAAAAGCCAGTCATACCAGCTTGCAAGCATTCCTTAACATTACTTTCATCGGCAAATGCTGTAAGAGCAACAATTGGTCCCTGATAACCAAATTCTCTAATCCCTTTGGTGGCTTGCAAACCATCTATTTTTGGCATTTGAACGTCCATAAAGATGATATCATAAGTGGAATTAGCCTGCAATTTCTTTTGAACGCATTTCATCGCATCAGAACCATCTACTGCTATTTCGATATCTGAAAATCCTTCAAGTTTGAGCATTCTTTTTATAACTTCTTGGTTGACAGAGTTATCCTCAGCAACTAAGATTTTTAGATGTGACCAGTTCAAGGCCTGTTGGGAGGAGTCTGAAGAATTGATGGAAAGTTTACCAGAGGTCAACTTATGTCTAATTGGGGGACGTTCAAAATATTCAATATCACTGTTAGAGGATCTTTCATCTTTGATGACCTCATGTGCACCACTATCAACTCCAGTATTAATGATTTCAGGCACCGTATCAACGATCTCTGGATCGAGGCTATCAGTCATACTTGCAACCTGCTCTTCCAACTTAGGGTCAAGGATTTGGACCTTTCTGTTCCTTTTTGAGTCAAGGTTGAACTGGTCCTCATAAAGATTAGGATCATTCTCATCAAAAACAACCTCCTTTGTTTGAAGCAATGGTACTCTGAATGTAAACTTTGAACCAACACCAACCTCTGATTCCAATATCATAACACCATGCATCATTGTTGCCAATTGGCGACAAATAGATAGGCCCAGACCAGTACCACCATACTGTCTAGCCAGCGTTTGATCACCTTGAACAAAAGGATCAAAAACGCTAGCTTGTAGTTTTGGATCGATACCAGGACCTGTGTCTTTGACACAAAATTCGAATACAAACATCTTCTGTTCAACAGGCTTTGTATTCTGTCCACTCTCGCCTTGTTTTGAGGCATCATTTTTAAATTGAAATTTGAATATATTATCATCATATGATGATGTCGAAGCTGTAACAATAGATTTAGTATCAAAATCATCATCCTTTTCGATTTCTGAGACATCAGTTTTAGTTGTAGTCAACTCTTCAGACGTTGATTCACCAGAATATCCTTTGTCGTCATCAGAGCTTGTGATTTCATTAACAGTATGTATATCAGTGTTAGACTTAAACTGATCTTGTTTCACAAAAACTTCTTTGTACTCACACTGTGCACTCCTGACCTCATCGTACTCCCCAACTTTTTTGATAGTTACATTGACATTTCCATCAACTGGAGTGAATTTCAAAGCGTTAGAGACAAGATTCATAACAACTTGAATTATTCTGTTTGAGTCACCATACAAGATCATATGTCTGACATCATTAGGCGTTATGTTTATTTGCAAGTTAACGTGTTGATCTTTTGCAAGCTTACCAAAAATAGATTTGACCTGTAGTGCAACTTCCATAGGGTTGAACTCTGACTTTTCCAACTTAGACCTCTTTAGAGAGTTTTTCGAAAATGTCAAAAGTTCTGTTAAAATGTGTAATAGCAATTCTCCCGAACGGAAAATTAGCTTCAAAGACTGCTGAATTTTGGATTGATCATTCTCTGCCATTGATATTGCTGTCATACCTAAAATACCATTCAGCGGCGTTCTCAACTCATGTGAGATATTGGCGATAAATACTGTTTTAGCCTCATTGGCTGCCTCTGCTTGGATCTTTGCAGCCTCCAACTGCTTTGTTCTAGCCCTTACGCGGTCTTCCAACTTCGAATATTGTCTATCTAACTCATCTGTCATCAAGTTGAAGGTATCCGTCAGCTTGGACAATTCATCTTCAAAAATTCTGGTATACTTGGGGACCCTCGCATTACCAATGTATGTTGGATGGGTTATGGAACCAATAGAGGACGACTGATCCATGTGAGCAGTGGGTGAATTAGTATCAATGGTATTTTCCCTAGTTGTATATGGTGTAGGTTGTGAGGTTCCTAAACTATGTCTGTTGGAAGGATAATCTGATGGATCTTTTGGATCTTTTGGATCCCTTGACTGCTGCAATCCTCTACCCATGGCTATGGTCTCTGTGGCTTTCTGTAGTCGTAAAATAGGTCTAGTTGCCCAATGTGCCAGTGGAAACGTAAAAACAACAATAAAGACAGCTGTAGCAAAACATACACCAATCAAAATTTTCGTGAGCTGATTTGAAGGTTGCAAAAAGACACTCTTGGGCTGCTCAATAATGACGCCCCACCTTGTCATATTAAACTCAACCGGTGCGAAACCAGCTGCAATGCTTTCACCTGTCTCTGATTTTGCAGATTTTACTTCACCAGTTTCAGAAAACTTCAAGACTAGTTGAGCAGGGTATGAATCACTCATGTTGAAAACTAGGTCTATTGACTTGTCAACCTCAGAAAGAGGGGGTATCACATAGCCATAGGTTGAGTTGCCCGCAGTTTCCTTATCATCGTTGAGATAAAGTGTTTGTACCAATACCACAGCAGCATCGGATCGGAGGCTCAGGACAGAGACCAAACTTTGTGCAGTCATTACAGCCGTGAAATATCCGACTAGATCCTGCGACTGTACAATAATAGAAGCAGATGCATATATGGGGATTGTCATTGATAAGATGAAATTTGTATCGTTTAGCACTGGACCTGTCAAAAGACCCTGTTGATCCAAAGATACTGGGATGTTAGTTGCATTAGGCTCTTTGATACTATTCAACGGATAAAGCTGATCCAATACTTCATCCGAAACTTCCAGATTTGACCAATTTTTTTCTGATGTGACGACATTGTTGAACATGGTATCATATAACTTGACATTCGTGAATGTATTCGAAGAGGATAAGAATTGCATCAGGACATCTCGAACATTATTCCAGTTCGCATCCGAGATGTTACCGGCCCTATATCCTATCATAGCCCTTTGTATGGGATCTCTAACACCTAGCCAGTATGCCTGGTAGTACAAATAGTTCAAGTTCTGCTCCACTTGTGCTGCTTTCATCTGTGCAATAACCGACAACCTCTCTGCTCCCATATTCATGTAGTTTGTTGAAAAGTACACACCGGTGGTAATGGCAAGAACTAAAAGTGATATCAATGAGACAAGCAGCACTAGAACTACCAGCTGTAGCCTCAACCCAATTTTAAAGACTTTCATGATGTGTTTGTTTACACCACCTAAATGAACGTGTCTAGGTTTTGGTGCTGTAGATGATTAGTTGCAATATTCCCCAAGATTCTCTGTTTGAGTTCTAGTTTTAGTTTTGGTGAAAAGGAAAAGGTTAGGTTAAAGAGAACAATATTGATAATTTAGTTAATGGTTGATTGACTATAGATCCGTAGATCTGTTTGCTTTTTTTTTATTATTCTTCATACTATATGCTCATATAGTATGGATATTTTCATTTTACCGAAGGTGAATTATTTTTAAAATCACGTGACATCAGCTGATACACCTCGAGTCTTGGGTTTAAATCCCGTTTCAAATCCCGGCAAGACCTCTAAATCCTTTCATCCCCTCTTTACCATAATTGTGTCAAAATGTTAATCTGACACCTTTTTTGCTAATAAGAGAAAAAAAAAAAATAGATGGCGATAACAACAAATAATGTTTTTGTCCAGTAAAACAGTTGCCATCAACTGAAGCTGCACTAGAAGAACGGAACATTTTCAAGCAAAACGCGATGGTTGAATCAGAGCCATCACCAGCCCCACTGTCACCAGAGCCATCGCGCAGGTGTGGCTCAGCAATTACAACTTCCAACCGATTACTCGCTTCACACCATTCGGTTATGGATCTTTTACACCAAAAGCAAAACCCACAAACAAACAATACAAATTCAATGAATTCATCCACACAAAATTTGGAATTGTTTCTGCCTTCGGTGTCTTCATGGGCGTCGATTGGAGACTATCTAGCACCAAGGCCAACCAGTTCTGTTCTTTCGAACTCAGATACTGAAGACGATACAAGTTTTATAGAGAGCAAAACGTATAGTGTTGGTGATTCGTCTTCAAGCCCAGCATATCTTTCACGGTTAGATAATAATGATTATGAGTACGACGACGATGATGACGATGGTGGAGAAGATGATATGAAAACGATCGAAATAAATATGAACCAGGGGAGAACTAGTCGAATTTCATGTACTTTGGGGACATCAACCGAGAACAGGGTTTATGAAGCTGTGTCTTCCTCGGATATTCCAGCATTTGTCATGCCTGGATTCAGACAAATGGATCGCTCTAATAGCTTTATTGACGGAGACTTAAACCGATCGAGAATTTTGATCATTGGCCACAAGAAATCAAACTTCTTCAAAATGTTAGATAGACAACTATGTGCAAAATTTACACTGGATGTCAATGACTCTTATAACATTATATTGGTGATTTTTGATGGTCTCATAAAGATTGGTAATATCCTAAACTTCATTAAACAGAACGATAAAATACTTCAAGATAAACTGATTATTCCAGTATTTAAGAATATCAACAGACTTGTTATCAGTCAAATTTTGAAAACTCAGCGCCTACAGCTTCTATGTCCACCTATTGATTTTGACAATAAAACACAGATTGACAACATGCTTGAATTATTGAATCAAGATTTTTTGGTTGAGGACTCTTTCTATCCTAATAAGTGCTTGACGCTCAACAGAGCTAGTGGTGACCTTTGTAACCACCGAGAGAACGAGTATCAGTTGATTTCGTTAAAAGGAAAAAGTGGGTCTAAAGTTCTATCTGAACCTTTTTTTCCAAACTCCAGTGTATCTCTGTATCGAAGCTCGCAATTCGATGGTAATTCTTCATGTTTGTCAACTAATGCACTTACATTCAGGCAAAATGCGGAAACAAAAAAACAGAAGCACAAAAAGCAAAGGAACACTACCATAACTTTCTTATCAGTTACTTTATCTGTTGGAATTGGAATTGGAATCACTGCCGCTTTCTTCATATCGCGTTATTTGACACCCTCTTCATCTCAATTAAGCGAGATCGTTGAGACTACTACTACCTCTCATCCTTTTGATGAAAGCCTACCTAAAAACAGTTGGAGATCACTTGCAGGAAACCTCTCCAACTTTAAAGCTTCTGTTAACGATATTACTAGTATGATTTGGTATCAGACCAAAGAAGGGTTTGGGTCTGCTGCACTGAAATGGGAAAAGTGGGCTGCTGATATTGGAAGAGATGCAACCAACACCATGTTGTGGTTACTCTGAATAATTTCACTTTTCTTTTACTGTCGACTTCAAAGCGTTGCTCATACTTCTCGCCACAGATGAATAAAGAGAACTAATCCTAGTGAACACTACTGCTTTTTTCTTCCCAATTTTAATTATGATTAGATGTTTTAATTCATTTTTTTGTTTGTTATAGCCTTGTCTTTTTTTCTTTTCAGTCTATATTTTGGTTATGTGCTTTCACTGAATGATTGTTAGGGGGTAATATGGTATGGTTGAATGTATGATTGCATAGGTCTCTATCGTGCTTTTTAGTCTGTAGATCTTTGTATCAAGTTGCCACGCTTGCCGCGAATTACCACCAATAACCGTCTTTTACCGCACCATCTCATACACAATTTTTGCATTTTGAACACCAGCTACTAGTATTCCCTTGATACCCGCATATTACCTTCAATTCCCTTTCTTTACCTTCAGTTGCCGTAGGACTGCTTTGAAAGAGATGTAAGACAGTGCATATGGTATATTGCTGTAACATAAAATACTGAGAAGATAAGGGCAGGTCACTCAATTCGCAATTTCAAGATATGGTTATTTAAGAGATGAAACATGCTCAATTTGACTTAAAAAAGTTGTTGTTGCCTTCATTGAATATATCTAAGCGATGACAGTTGAGAAGCAGATTGAAAATATTCCTCTGGGAACTTACTTGTTTGAAAGATTGAGACAGGTGAATAACCTAAAATCAATATTTGGTGTACCAGGTGATTTCAACTTACCCTTACTTGAACACATTTACAATATTGATGGTTTGAAATGGGTTGGTAATTGTAATGAGTTGAATGCAGCGTATGCGGCAGATGGTTATGCTAGAATCAACAATTTTGGTGTTGTGATTACAACTTTTGGTGTGGGTGAACTGAGTGCTTTGAATGCAATAAATGGATCCTTTGTTGAGAACGTTCCAGTTTTGCATATAGTTGGAACATCTTCAACGGTACAGAAAGAAAGAAGTAATAAGGTAACACACCACTTAGTAACGCCTTCCCAGACATGGAACCATAAACAAGATCATTATGCTTATGAGAATATAGTTGATTCCTTTTCCATTGTCAAGGAAAGTATCACTGTTGATGACTTGAGCTCTATTCAGGATAGGATAGACCATGTTATTGAGACAATATACAGAGAGTCAAAACCGGGCTATTTGTTTATCCCTGTTGATACTTCAGATATTATCATTCCAGTGGATGTGAACAAGAAGTTAAACCTATCACAGTTAGACTATAATCCGATACAAACCAATGAACTTGTGCAAAAAATATGCTCAAAGCTAGAGTCCAAGAACTTTGCTATCTTAGCCGACTCTTTGATCAAGAACTATTCTGAACCATTGAATCAGTTCATCTCTGACAACAAACTTGAAACCTTTTGCACACCGCTTGCAAAAGGTATACTCGATGAGAGTAGCGATTCGGATCGTTTCCATGGTGTTTATAATGGTATTCTTTCGTCTCCCGGTACTATTGAGGATTTGAAGACCTTTGAACTTGTTTTTCATGTTGGATATAACTTCAATGAAGTCAACAACTTTCACAATGAGAAATCAGATACACATGTTGAAGATGTGATTGAGTTGGGCAAAGACTTTGTGAAAATAGACAGTGAGCTGTATACAAACAGTGTTAATGGTTGGGTCGTGTTTGAAAAGGTGTTGAAGGCGGTCAACAAATCCAAACTTCGTTCCTTCTCAACGGTAAATAACTATAAAGACGCAAGCGATAACACCAAACATCATACCTCTTTTGAGATAACGCAAGGCTCATTGTTATCCTCCTTACAGTCAGTCGTCAGGCCAGATGACATTCTAGTGGTTGAAATGTGTTCCTTCTTATTCCAAACTTATGATCTGAAGATTCCCAAAAACACCAAATTAGTATCTCAAATGTTCTATGGATCTATTGGGTATGCATTACCTGCAACTTTAGGTGTTTCGATGGCTGTGAAAGACTCAAAATCTAGAAGTAGAGTAATATTGATTGAAGGTGATGGTTCAGCACAGATGACCATCCAAGAACTCGCAAGTTTTGTTAGATATGATATTAAACCATTAGTTTTACTACTAAACAACGAAGGATATACTGTTGAAAGAGCCATTATGGGTGAGACTAGAAGCTATAACGATGTATCACCGAATTGGAACTGGTGTCAATTATTCAAGGTTTTCGGTGATATAGAAAACAAAAGTGAGAGTGTTTGTGTCAAAAATAATGACGAACTAGGTAAAGCTATTACCAAGCACGATGGGTTGAAGCTTATTGAAGTGAAGTTAGAAAAGATGGATGTTCCATGGAGATTTGAGTATATCTGTGGTAAAAAGGCGGCGCAATAAGTAATACTAATGCTATAAAGATCTCAATCTTCTACAAATCTCGGCTTGTAGAAGGCAATTTACGTCCTATAAACTCTATACCTCAAAATTTTTCATTTATAATCGATTTGATTCTTTCAAACATTGACTCCAGATCTTGAAACTGGCCAATTCATTGATTATCAAGCTGTCTGGGAAAACAAGTAGAAAGCGCACCGTAAAACAACAAAACAGGCCGTAAACAAAACACAACACCATTATAATAAACATATTCATAAAATCAAAACTAGAAATTCATTTCATGCTTGTTCCACAATATCTTCTTCATTACTTTCTTCATCTTCATTGGAATAGTACCCATTTGGTGCACCGCCTCTAGTCTCAAGTCCATTGGCAATCAGTCTCTTTTCAAGCTTTATTCTTTGAAGTTCTTGCCACCTTGCTAATTTAGCCTGATCATGTAAAGCAAATCCAAATACCTTTGGAACATATCTGGCAGTGGAGTGGGATGGCACCAGAGAGGAGTACGCCTGCAAGAACATACCAGGAAAACTAGTACCAAAAAAGGCACCATCGATGGAGGAGTGCCTAGAAGACTTTGGGTTGTATAGATCTTCGCAACTTGGGCAATAGAGTTTGACGCCACAGACATCACTATGATCACTTAAACCAACAGGTAAAAGATGCTGTAGATTACAATGCACTCTAGAGCAGTATCCGAAATCAGCCTTCTTGAATTTCTCATACATTTTCTGTAATCCTTTGGACGTGATTATGTATCTTGCATGTACGAGACCATATAACAGTCTCGCATTATATTCCAGTTGCTCTCTCTGTTCATCAGTGTACTCATCCATTTTTAGATTATCCGTTATCACATCAACCACTCTTGAAATTTTGTCCACTTCAGAGTATAACCCTGTGAGATTGAACTTATCCGTTATGTAGTCAACATCTATATCACAAAAATACTCATTTCCTTTCGTTCCCAGGAACCAATCCACCCAATGTTCTGCTTCCAGTTAGTATACTTAATATATGAAAATTTCTGGTTCACTGATGCTAACTTGAATACAAAAGCACAGAGATTGTTTCTTTACATACCTGTAAAGTCTGATCCAGAGTCACTGGTAAACTCAACCTTAGACATCGTGTTCCACCTCGTCTTTTGCTTCCTTATGCAACTCTATAAACATCAATCTAATTTTCATGAGGAAAAAAAATAACGTACCGCGAAATCTCCGCGAATTCGTTTTATCTTTTTAACATGAGCATCACATAATCCATAAGCAAAACACATTATTGTTCATTGACAAAGGTATAGTCATAAGTTATACCCATATTGGACATGCGCTTGCTGAAGGTACCGAGATATGCAGGTGGTAAAGGGGACTATCTCTATGTTCATCTGGAAAATGATACCGAGTCAGGGAGACTTTTTGCAGCGAGAACTGATGGTTTCATTGACATATGGGACTATAAATCATTGATCGAAGTGTGTAACTTGGAGACGCCTATAAAATCCAGAACCGAAAGTCTTTGCCCAGTGGTATCGTTGGATATTCACAAAGGTTCAGCCATTACCAGCTTAAGGTTGTGGAAGAGAAAGTATCTGATCAGCTCTGATTTGGATGGTAGAGTGTATAGCACACTCATTGATGAGAATAACACAATCGTTGACTGGAAACTGCTAATTCAACATTCGTTTCCGGTGAATGATATCTTGCTATTCCACGACATTGCTTTGCTAGCTACTTGGAATAGAATCTTGACCTATGATCTGAACAATTCCAAGGAGTTGTCTGCAATCCTAGTCAAAACAGATGTGCGAAGTTTAGCAATGGATCCCTCTCAAAACTTTCTAGTGGCCATTGCATTTAGCAAAGCCGTGACTGTTTTGCAAATACAATATGTGAACGAAGATGTTTTCACCAAAAAGATCAATACTGGCCCCATGTCACTTCAGTCGTTATCCAATGTGACCAAGTTTTCATGGTCAGGTGTAGGTGACAAATTTGTGTTGCCCAATACTAGTATGGACCCAATGGCCCATACTATAGGAGTAGTCTCAAGAAGTAACTGGAAAGTTGAGTTTTCACTTGTTGGCCATGAATGCTCGATTGCTAAATTCAATCCAAAGACATATCAAACACAAACCAAAAATACCTATAATATAATTGCATCTGTTGGCACAGATAAATCACTGGCCGTATGGAACACATCCTTTCAAAGACCTTTGTTTACTGCCTCTGATGTTTCCACATCCCCCATAAACGATCTTATCTGGTCGAGAGATGGTCTAGCGTTGGTTTTAGCCAGTGATTCTATGATAGTTCTGACTTTCGAGCAGCAAGAGCTAGGTGAGCCTATATCAGAAAAGGTTTTGGAAGAAATCAAGGCAGGTCTAAGTAAACCAAATGTGATCATGCTTCCGAAAGAGGCAAGTCCTGCATTAGATTCCTCGACCGATCAGAAGATACAGAGGGATGATAAATCAAAGATACTAAGTGAAAAATCAGCAAAAGCCAACACAGAACTGTCAAAAAATGGGTCCAAAGAAACAGCAACTGTTTCATCTGACTCAAAAAGAGAATCTGATGACAAAAGGCTAGAGCCAACCACTTTTACTAGCAAAAATGGAAAGAAAAGAATAGCACCAACATTAGTATCATCTGTCAATGGATCTAAACCTGTACAAACACAACAAAATCCCGACCACACGAAGAACTTAGACTCTTGCTCAAACACCACCATGGAGTTCGATAGACCGTCATACTCTGTACCAAAAGATCTGAAACGAAGAGACGAATTCAATACTGGTGATCAACCTAACAAGAAAAGGAAGGAGGTGGATGCTGTTGAATTTATAGGTTCTGTTGCAATCAACCCTTCAACATCCTTTTCAAAGGTAAGAATATCTGTACCCAAAATACGATCATCTGTCATATTGGACTCTCCTGACGATGAATCATTATCCTTGGAAATCAAGAATGGATCAGGAAATGAACAAAAACCAACAAAAATAGCTCTTATGAAAAACTCCTCAAAACAGATCTTTGTTGATTTTATACCAAAGTTAATAGGGCTTGCAACAGGAGGAGAAGGGTACTTTTGGGCTGTCTCAACTCTTGATGGTGTGATCATTGTATATAGCGATAGCGGCAATCGAATTTTACCACCTATAGTCATAGGCACTCCATTGAGTTTTCTGGAAAGCAAAGGTCAATACTTACTAGCTGTTAGTTCTATTGGTGAAGTATTTGCGTGGGATATCTCGATTAAAAAGGCACTTTTCGAGCCTACCTCACTTTATGCACTGCTATCTCGTTCCAATCCCGAGCTACTGACGAGAGCAGAAAATCTGACCATGTGTGCAATATCATCATCTGGTGTTCCTATTGTTACGATTTCGAATGGAAACGGATACTTATATGATAAAGAAATGTGCTCATGGTCCTTGATTAGTGACTCCTGGTGGGCATTCGGGTCACAATATTGGGATTCTACAGATAAAAAGTCTGTTGCTGGATCCATTGTAAACTTGATAGAAAGGAAGACAAATGATGAAATCATAAGAAGAGGGCGCGGAAAATTCCTTCAAAGAATTGCTAAGACTATGTTAATGAAGGAAGGGTATGAAAACCTGGAAAAGGCAATCTCTCTAGCTCATCTTGAAAATCGAATCTTGATCGCAAAGCAATTGCAAGAAGATATTGAATTCAAAAATTTTTTGATCATTTATTGCAAACGGATAAGTGAATTGGGTTTCAAAGCCAGACTGCAAGAAATTTTCGAAGATCTTTATGGCCCAGAAGATAAATCTAGTTGGGATCCAAAAGTGTTATCTCTAGATAAGCACGAACTTCTCAAAGAATTAATATTTGCTTGTGCCAATATAAGAAGTGTTCAGAGAATATTGGTTCCTTTCGCAACAGCTTTGAATATAATAGACCAGACTAGCATCATGGGTATGTGAAGACTATATACAAGTATTTATTATATCTATGAACATTCTATATTTGAATTAGTCAAAACCAGCATTTCTTTTTACCTCCAACATGGTCTTTTCTGCCAATTCTCTAGCTCTCTCATTATTCTTTTCAACAACTGACTTTAGATAGCCAATGTCTTTCATCAACTCGTTATATTTTCTTCTTGGATCTTTGAACTCCTCTATCAATATCTCAGTCACGTAGTCTTTGAAGGCTTTGTGATCATGAATATGTTGGATATCTGTTTCCACTTGTTGGATAGATTTCCTTTGTATACCACTTACAATGTTGACAAGATTAGATACACCAGGTCTGTTTTCTGGATCATACTTGAACTCGTGAGAAATAGAGTCGGTTACAGCCTTCTTGATCTTCTTCTGTATTGCCTCAGGCTCGTCGTTTATATAGATGACTGAGTTCTGGTCTGGGTCAGATTTCGACATTTTCTTAGAGGTGTCCTTCAAACTCAAAATCTTTTTTGTTGGCGCAAGCACCGTTCTTGGTATAGGGAAAGTTTTTCTGTAGGTCTTATTGAACTGCTCAGCAATGTGTCTGCATAGCTCTAAGTGTTGTGACTGATCATCACCCACAGGAACCAAAGTGGACTTGAATAGCAGAATATCAGCAGCTTGTAATACTGGATATCCAAACAATCCTAAACTTGCAGACTCTAAACCTTCAGATTTACTCTTCCATTGTGTCATTCTGTTCAGATACCCGATACCAGTCAGACACGACAAGTACCAGTTCAACTCTGCATGCTGTGTGACTGCGCTTTGGTGGTAGACGATGGACTTTTCATGATCAATTCCTGTTGACAGAATACTAGCAATTGCCTCATATCTATACCTCTTTAGTTCGTCTGCCTTTTTCGGAATCGTAATTGCATGCAAGTCAACAACAGAGTACAAAATCTTGGTGTCTTCTGGAGCAGATTCCTGAAGATCTTTCCATAACCTCACTGCGCCAAGATAATTACCCAGATGAAACTTACCAGTTGGCTGGATACCACTGAATATAATGTCATTTGACCCGATACCAAACTGTTTGGGGTTGAACGAGGTAGTTTGAACAGTACCCTTGTGTCTTATCTGTCCGAGAGCCCTACGGAACACTGATCTGTTCAACCTGAGCATCTCTTTAAAGGTGAACTTCCCTCTATCAATCTCGAAACTATACTTATGTAGCGAAGTTGAAATTATATTTCAAAGACATAATAGTAAGATCTAAGAAATCACACAAAAACCTCATGATTCCGAGGTATGTCACGTGCCCTGAGGTTTCAAATGTAATTTTTCAATCTCATCTCATCTCTTCTTGTTACTGAAAGCATCACAATCCATCGATACAGCGTTCAACTAGCATGATCACCGCTGCTAGAAGGTCAGGCTTTGCGCCGTCAATGAAGCTGAGATGTTTTTACAGCACGACGAGTGCATCAGGTGCTGTGGTGAACAAAATAATAACAAACATCAGTAAGCCTTCTAAAAAGAATAGGAAGAAGATCATACAAGAGCTGCATGGTGAGGTACAAATCAAGGATCTTCAGCTTATTTCCAAAGAATCCAAGCAACGCTACAGAGAAGTCTATATGGCTCCCACGAATTTATGGATAAGAAAGATTAGCAGAGAACTGAAAGACAATGACATCACGCTTGAAGAACCACTTAAAACATCACTAAAAAACACACTGAAACTGGGACGTGCCTCAATAAAGCCAGATGATCTGTTCAAGCCACTGGATGTTGGTGATGCGGTGGAACTAAGCAACTCCTTGAACCAGTCATCACTAGCTGTGATTGTCGAGGTCCCAAGTCAGGATGATGATCCAAGGTATACTATTATGGATAAACTGGGTGAGTTGTTCTATTTAGAGAAGAGTGCTATAAAGTTCAGAATCCCTAGGCTCATTCCAAAACAATGGCTCAAGGATATCGTATATAGAATCAAGGATCCACAAGCAGAAAATGGCTCTATCAAGACAACATTGGAGGGATTTGAGAAATATGCTGTTAATCCGCTTGCAAGACAAATCGCTGTGAAACCCTTGGTTGATGTGACTAACACTGCATGGTCTCAAATTCAGGAAAATTCAAGAAAGCTGGAGTTGATTCATAGAGTTCTGCAAACTGATGGACCAAGAGAGGTGTCCATATTTTCCCTATTGAAAGCAGTAGAGTTCATAAATTTGAAGGATACAAAGGAGATCTTTAAGCTCCATGAAAAAATTGAAGATGCGTATAAGGTATTCTCTAGTGACCTGGTAGAAAACTTGGGAGTTGAATTTAGCTACAAAGGTGGTTTACCTTTTTTGGGTAAAGAATTTACAAGCATCCAAGAAGACGAATCTTTTGATGTCATTACATTTTATTCGGTTGCCCTGGCACTAAGGAAACAAAACATGCTATGGAAATCTTCATACAGCTCTAGGAGTTCCTCTGTTCCGCTCTCCATCACTATCTTACCATTATCGTACACTCACAAAATCGACTCAGTCGTTCAAGCTTTAAAATCCGATCCAAAACTAATGGCTAAATTCAACAAGTTCATCAAATCGAAGAGTCCCCAGGTCTTTGATCCTGTGATAGAGCCTATTCTCTTTCTACTTAGAGAGTACGCTGCTGGAAATATAACGGATGCAAAGTCCACCACACTTGTATGCCAGTTGATGAAGATACACACAGATCAGGATATCAACAAGACATTTGTCTACAACCAGTTGGTAAAAGTTGGTTATATTAAAGACGAGCTGAAAAATCCTTTGCATTATTCGACAAATCTTTCCCTTCCAAACACATGTGTCTCCAATAAATCAACTTTAGAACAGACTTACCTAGACTTTGTTGATGTCAGTGCTGAAAGACCAGATGATTTGGCTAAAACTAGGGCTGATTATGGAGACCTAAGAGTCTACTGTATTGATAGTGAGACTGCGCATGAGATTGATGATGGTGTATCTCTCAAGAAAATCGATAACAACAACTACATCCTCTTTGTGCATGTTGCAGATCCAGCCTCCTATATGAAAAAGGATTCCCATTTGACTAAGATAGCTTATGAGAGAGCCAGTACAATATACCAACCAGAGACTGTTTCACCGATGTTGCCAAAATCATTAGCAGATCTGGCAGGCTTGGGACGTGATGGTGTTAAAACCAGAGCATTGACTTTTTCCATTCCTTATAACAAGAAACTCAACCAAGTCTTTCTTGACAAAGCAAAAGTTGAAGCAACCTATTTGTCGAGGTTCCCGAAGTACACGTACAAAGATGTTGATGCAGTGTTAGATGAAATCAAGAGTAAGGAAAACGAAGATCTCAACGAGGAACAGGAGGAACTGAAGACATTGTTTGATATAGCTTTGAAACTGCGTGAAGAAAGAATTAAAAATGGTGCAGTCGTTTTTGGCCAGTCTTTGAATGCACAAGTGAATGTCACTAAGGCATGTGACTTTGATACTGATTTATCTGACTCTGGAGTTGATGTTGAGGTTAAAATTGATCAACAGGTGGAAACAGACTCTGTTATACTTGTGTCAGAACTAATGATACTGGGGAACAGGGCAGCTGCACAGATTTTAACCAAAAACAACCTAAGTGGTATTTTCAAAGGAATGGAAACTCTTACACTATCAAAGATATCGCAGACTTTAGTGCAGAAGCTGAATGAGAAGCTTTTGACTTCTAAAACATTCCCTACTATTTCAGAGATCGTGAAATCCTTCAAGTTCATAGCACCATCATACTACAGTTGCAAAAAGCAAAAGCACCTGATGCTGGGAGTTGATGGCTATGCCCCATCATCATCCCCGTTGAGAAGATTCGGGGATTTGGTGAATCATTTCCATTTCCATAATTACCTCAACAAGGAGAAGCAACTGTTTAGCAATGCAGAAGTATATGCGATTGCTCTACACATGGAAGCCAAAAATGATATTTTGAAGAAAGCAAGCAGACAGTCTTCGAGTTATTACTCAATTCAAGAATTAGAAAAAAACAAGACGCAATATGCTGGCAATTTCATTGTTTCAAGCAGGGCGTTATCAGGCACCGTCTCAGGCTTTCTCCAAAATTATGGGGTCATGGCTAGAATGAAGCTCCTTGAAGACCAGAAACCTCCAACTATCGGTGATATCATTTCGTCTTATGAGATTACCGAAATTGATAAAGTTGGAGGAAATCTGCTTTTGAAACAAGTGTGAGCAAGAAAACTCAGTATAATGAACAACATACTGTATATATATCATGTTTATAGTAAATTCGGCAATCTGTCTCGAAAATGTCTCAGTGCCATTTGACGTTACTAAGAAAATCTTTCTGTAATTCGTTAAAAGACCCGTATAGAAAGGCTTGAAATTTTTTCTAGCCGACGGTACATCCATAACCACACTTGTGATTCACAAGAGAACTTCGCGTCGTGCAAATCCATTACAGTGTTTCAAACTTTACAACCAGGTTGAGTGCAAAGGTACTTCATAGATTATGAAACTTCAACATTTTTGGTGTCCAGTTTTACGTCTTCCTGTAATCTCGCTATTCATGCTCCAAAAAAATATGGTAAGGCAAAGAAATGAAAAGTAAGACGTGATCCAATTGCAGCATTTCAAATGGGGTACAAATGTAATTTTACAGTTTTGGTAAAATAAACGTTCCAGGTCCGCCTCAGAAGTGGTCAGATCACTGAAAGTTCAAAAGCCGGCCGCATTACACATCGATGAAGGTGAGAAATGCTCAATATCTTGGTGTAGCGCAAATGTTGCTATCAGCCTAAAAATTGATCTACGATCTTTGACACAATAATACGGTGGGATAGATAGTTCTCTAACTGAATGAAAGATCCAACCAGATTGAAAAAAACAAAGAAACAACTTCCGCAAGTATCATGCCTTAACATCCCAGTGGTTTTCGTCAGGGGAAAAATCGCTGTCGGATCTGGGATTCGTTCAATTCTATCAAGTGGGAAAAGGAAAAGTAAAATCCTGCTATAATTATTATGAAGATGGATGCACAGGTATGTTTATGTATGTCAGCTATCATACATTCATGAAATTTCATCTATATTTGGCGGGAAACAGAGTTTCTTCGAGAATAACACTAGCTAGTACATGCTACTGAAAGGCGAGCAAGAAGGAATTCTTTTTGATATCGTTTGACTATCTTCGCAACAACAACAACAGTCTGCAAAAAATGACGAAGATGCACACATGTATGATCACCAAGACCATATTTGTGCGCTGCAACACAGAAAGAAAATTTTCGGTTTCCATTACCGGAAATTTACATACTCAAAATCGATGCCAAACCTCACTGTTTCAGATGCCCCACAGTAGGTCAACCAGAGACAAATTTGGGTTAATAGATTCTGTAACATAAGTGGCGTCTACCAGACTGTGGCGGTAAATATCTATGTACATTGGCATTTAAGGTAATCGTTGTGTCATCCATACTTCGATAACACCGTCGACATAAGAACCCGTGCATCAGTTTTGACGGTTTTCTGTTTCTTAGTAAGTTTAGATGCACAGTAATTAGCCATTGGTCAGAGCTCAAACAAGTAGTATTACAAGCATCAAAATTCTTGTCTATCTACGGTCCGTAGTGGACAAGGGGACAAATAGTAGACAAAGAGAAATAGCGTACACCAACAGAGAAAGACAAAGCGAGTGCAAAGACAAGGTCACTAACCACCCGAGAAAATTGGACACTAGCACTAACAGGAGCAGACCTGTTGGCAGTTGATATGCACTAAAATTAATTAGAAGTAAACATAGAAGTCATAGAATACGAACTGATTACAATAATAGAAGGCTTTTTGTAGTTTTTATGATATCATATCACTACAAATCTATGGAGATTTGCCGTCTAGTGTTTATTTTCAATCATTCTTTGAGCTAAAAATGCCTCTATCATATCTCTTTCTAAGTGAGAGAGAATCTTAATTCGCAATTGTGCATTAGCTTTCGGATGTTCCTGGAATTATCTTCTGTGGCCACACGTAACCGCAGTATGTAACGCGCAGAACCATACAGCATTGAACTTGATAGAATTTAGTCTTGTGTCTGATGGCTCTTGCAATTGCAGCACATGCGCAGCCAAGTTCTAGTAAATTTGATGATAATTAGTGTCTTCTGGAGACTTACTTCGTAGGTGGAAAATAAAACGTTCAATCTAGAAATGTATACATGCACTATACTCTCACCTTGCAGTTCCCTCTGAGTGTTTAAAAATACATCATGA
The DNA here is from genome assembly GCA_003707885.2 of Komagataea salicaria. Classification (NCBI taxonomy): domain Eukaryota; kingdom Fungi; phylum Ascomycota; class Saccharomycetes; order Phaffomycetales; family Wickerhamomycetaceae; genus Komagataea; species Komagataea salicaria. The sequence continues at coordinate 163,560 of PPMB02000014.1, forward strand.
AATGGTACTGCAATTTAAAAAGGTAAAATTTCCACATATCTCTGAGTTGCCGTATACTAAGGACTCAACTTTATTTCAACTTTTCGAGAATATTTCATCCAATAAGAGATATTTTAGAGATCGCAGCGTTTCGTTTTTACTGTCGTGTCGCTGCATCTCTGCTGTTGTCGCTGCTGCACAGCTATAATAATAAATATCCAACGCTGTGAAAAAATCGGCTGGTACAAGTATTCTCTTGTTCTTTTCTTTCATTCCAGAAACATCCTTCAGTTGGGGTAGACTGGAGAGTCCTGTCTATTGATCCTTCTCAATATCGCTTCGTGTCCGTCCTTGACAGGCTGACGAATTTCGTCTGTTCACAAAACTGGCGCATACGAGAACTAAAACTGAGCTGGTGCTTCAGCGAACTTTCAGATTAGCTTACTGGAAATCCATTCTTATATTCTAAAGAAAGCAGAACAAGTGGTTCATTCACATCCTTTGAAAGTGCGTTTCATACAATTTGGATCCCTGGTAGATTCAATTGATCTTATAATCCAGTTTGGTATTTGCTGGTCCTTTTGGATATACCTTGTGTCTGTGTTTCTGCACCAAGCGTGTGCTGCGCATGGAATACCTGTGAATAACAATGGGTAAGTGTTTATAACAACCCACCAATTGAATAGTTCTTTCAATGGAGAAATTATCCAAATAGACTAACCACCTTAAGCAGATAACAAATACACATATGAACTTGTGATAGTACAGGAGCCTGTTAGAGCTCGAATGTGTGGATTCGGTGACAAAGACAGAAGACAAATTTCTCCCCCGCCATTCATAGAACTGAAAGTCAAAGACAAACAGACAGGTAAAATGACTGATGTGGACGAAGTTGACATTGGTTCCTTTGTGTTGGTCACTGAGCTCTGGTCTGTGGACGAGAAAGAAAACTTCACATTGAACCAGAATGTTGCAGATCGTCAGACACAACTTTTGTCAGACGAAAAGAATGCTGTCGACTGTGAGACCACAGATATTAATAACCTAAAACCTGAAGAGACCAACGAGAGGGAATTAACAACATCAAAGTCAAATGATTCTGTCAAGACAGCGAGTTCAGATTCTGATGATAGTGTAGGCGATGTCCCGACTAGAAATCTGATAGGAAATGTTGTGCTGAACCCTTTCAAGTTGTTTGATGAGAAAGGAAATAGAGGAATCTGGTTCATTTTGCACGACCTATCGGTGAGGATTGAAGGAGCCTTCAAACTCAAATTTCTGTTTGTTGATCTTGCCAGCAATGTCTCAGTTTCACGCTTTAGTCAACCTTTCAATGTATATAGCGCAAAAAGATTCCCTGGGGTTGAAAGTTCTTCACTTGGTAAAGTGTTTGCTAGCCAAGGAATCAAGATATCTGTGAGGAAAGAGCATAAATAGCATCGTCAGCGCAGCTGAATGATTCGTTTGCGAGAATCTTCTTGTCAGTTAAGCACATGTGTGGGTATTGTACCTTTGGGACTCAAAGTTCTCCAAGCTCCACCAATTAGGAGTTGTTTGCCAGATTGTGTGTGGATTCGAGTCGATGCTGTGTTTTGTGCTGGTATACGTATTTCTCTTTGATTTGTCTTTAATGAAACTTGAACAATGCACCGCAGTCACTAAACTACAGTGACTAGGCACAGACATTCACTGGTAGCAGATTTCTGTACTATGATCTGAATGTTCTGATTGACTAAGTTTGCGCATTCGGTTTGTGTTTGTTGGCAAAATGTGTGAGGAAATGCCATTCAATCAATACAATTTGTACAGACAACAGTATTGATACAATGTGGAATTCAGAGATGCATTATGAGAACCAGTGCTATGTCATGATGCTAATATATTGGACATGTTTGCCGTTCAGCTCATTGTTTCTGAAACGAGTCGAGTTCACCAGTACTATTGCATTTGGAATGTTTTCATCAAATGTGGTATGAATCCAATCTGACTGGCTGTCAACCCACACACTGCTGCATGCTATGTTTCCACGTTCTCTGACGAGAAGCAGTCAGTTGCTATTGAAATGGGATTTTCAGTTTGCTGATACAAATAGAAGGACAAAAAAATACTATAGTAAACTGGAGCATTTTTGTTGTCACAACACGCTTGTTTTGTTAAATTCAAGCGAGGTGCCTATTGCCAAAGATTTAAGAGATGTTTCTGCGCTTAATATGTTTGATGACTTTTTCGTTACTCAAAAGAACACCACATTTGTATATATTCTCACACTAACGAGAAATCTACCGTTTCCAATATTATGATTGGTTAATGCAATCTCTTTGGTTTTTATGTAGTTAATTGACATTTGTTGATTGAGTATGTCATTCAATTATGAATAGAAATACAGGCCACCAGATGTCGACAAGTGGCAATGATCATTGACTGGTACAATTGCATGGGTCACTTTCTTCAGGTAGATGATTGAGATACTACAGCTTTTCGTGAGACTAGTCTAAATATCCATCTATTTACAGTTTGAACACACTTTCTTCAGTCCACCCTTTCATACGCAATACACCTTCTAGTCTTCCCTGACCTTCGAATGGCTTCAATCCACACATGTACTTCATATAGCCATCAGGACCACAAACAATGGCGAACGATGGACCGAATTTTTTTTGTGATCGTGTTGAGCGTGCTTGTTCGAGAGCATTTCTATATCTTGGGATCTCTACCGACTGATGGCCAGGATTCAATGGCACATCATTGACAACATTTCCTGTCAGCTTTTCTGAGATTATAGCCTCTCTTTCATCGTCTATTCTGTTCTGATGAGCAATAATATTAGAAGGGGAAGGTGACGGGACATCGTCTGGCTGCAGCTTTTCACCCTTCTCTTCTATATAGTGATGAACTTTGACACGATCAAGCTTCTCTAAAAAGTAAAAATAGTTTTGCAATGGTATTTCTGACACTGATTTTCTTGAGTAGTATATCTCAGTGAAACCCTTATATGGATTTTTCGAGAGCAACATTTGCAACACAGGAGCTATACCTGTTCCTGCAGCAAAGAATGCTAGTGTATCCGGTTTGATTGGAAACTTCGGATCAGGAGGGACCTGACTAGGTAAGTTTTGGAAACTTGGTCTTTCAACATTGTTATTCAGACTTTTTGGAAACTCGTAATCCACATAGGGACCTCGCAACTCTAGCACTGAGCCGATTGGTTTCTTGTAGATCCATTTCGCCACCTCTCCTTCATCATACTTCTTGATGTAAAATACCAGCTTACCATCTTTAGTCTCGTTCTCAGTCTGGACACGTATGATAGGTTTAGCCTCTTCAGCCGTGGAATTGTGAATCTCTAACGGCAATGGTGTGTATCTACGAACCACCATGATTTGAGGTTGTTTCACATCAACACTCCATAGTTTCGAACCATTCCAAATTTTAGGATCTTGTCCATTGGATTTCCATCTGTTGTACTTCGGCTTCAGTTCAATTAGATAGTGGTCCTTATCGATATCCACTCTGTTACTGATAGTAAATGGAATAAACTTATCAGGATGCAAGTACTCATCAGGAACCGTATCTGTTAGATAGTTGTAAGTGTAAAGGCCCCACCCAGCACCTATCAGAGCTAGAGCCACTGGGAGAACGGGCCTCCAACGAGATTTAGGTTTTATCACATCATTTCTTTCAGAAGGAGCATCAGGGTATTCGAATGTAACACGTTGGTGTTTTTCCTTAGGTACATATGGCACTTTTTTAGCATCATCTTCGAGTGTGATACCTAAGTCTTTATGAAGCATGGATGGGGCATATGCCTTGGGTTTGGATTCTTTTGGACCAATCGGCTCGACACTATTGTCTTTTCCTCCATTATCCGTTGCTAATGCACGCACTTGTGTTAGTACACGACGCTGGGCAACCCTATAGAGGGATAAACTGCCTCTGAATTTGGACATTTCAATACTGGTGTACACTCATAATGTAACTGTGTGTGAAAACTGAAAAAAAAGTGTATTATATATTAATGCGAATTGTCCTATCATATTTTGTGCAACACCGATTAGAGACCAAGAAGCTATGACTTTGGAGATCACGCATCTGTCACAGGTGGCTGCTCATAAGGATAAGGTGTGGTCGGTGGCAGTGCACAAATCACTGCCATTGCTAGCAACAGTTTCAACAGACCAGACATGTAAGGTATGGGACCTGACTAATAACCAATTGGTGACTACTTTGGATGACACACACAAGAGAAGTGTGAGATCTGTCGCCTGGAAACCAACATCCTCCGCCGCAGATCCATCTCTTGTATGTGGGTCTTTCGACTCAACGATCTCTGTTTGGGGAAAGGATCTCGACGAATGGTCTTTACTAGCAGTGATAGAGGGACATGAGAATGAAGTTAAGTGTGTCAGCTGGTCTAAGGATGGTTACTTTTTAGCTTCGTGCTCCAGAGATAAAAGCATCTGGATCTGGGAAGCAGATGATGACAATGAGGAGTTTGAATGTATCAGTGTTCTTCAGGAACATACACAGGATGTGAAACATGTTGTTTGGCACCCATACCAAGACTTGTTAGCCAGCTCTTCTTACGATGATACCATCAAACTTTGGAGAGAAGATGACGACGATTGGGTTTGTGTGGCTACGCTGGATGGCCACGAAGGTACTGTGTGGTGTTCTGACTTTGAAAAGAAGGAATTGGAGGATGACATAAGGTTAGTTAGTGGAAGCGATGATTGTACAGTTAGAGTCTGGAAGAAAATTGGAGATGAGGACTACATGAATGAGAACTGGGAGTTGGAATATACCTTGCCTAAGGCACATACTCGGTCCGTATACTCAGTGAGTTGGAGTGGTCATTCAGGTAGAATAGCCAGTGTAGGTTCCGATGGTAAATTAGTGATTTATCAACAGAAGGAAGATGGTGAATGGAAAGTTTTAGCACAAAAGGAACATACACACGGTGTTTACGAGACCAATACTGTTCAGTGGTTTTCAAGAGATGGCACGGAGTATCTTGTTACAGGTGGTGACGATGGTAACATTAACATTTGGAGTATCTAGTTATCTATACAGTTACAAGAAAATACCCAACAACACAACGACAAGGACAACTACAAGGATTGATAATAGACACATGGTAGTTTTCCTCGATCTCTTCTGATACGTGGATGCCTTTCTAAGCTCGTTTGCTGCTATCTGAGTCGAACTTGCAACGTTGTAGATATTCGACTCGATATTGTCCACTATAATTCCCTGTTCTTGTACTATTTGCCCTAGATCACTGAAGATTTCATTCAGCTCCTGTACCCCCTGTTCGATGTTCAGGATTTCCTCCTCTCGTTCTCGTATTAGGTTCTGTTGATACATAAATTCATGGTTGTTGATCATATCTTCCTCAAGTACTAGCTGCGATTCAGGCAACTCATGGGTTCCCGTTGAATCGGCTTGTGCCATCTCTTCATGGAGAACAGTTTTTGCTTCTTCATTCAGGTCTGTTGATATCTTGGTAAACTTCTCCTGCAAAGACTGGAACTCAGCCAAACTGTCTTTGATTTCTTTCGTAATCTTTTCTTTAATGAATACCTGCGATGGGTTTAACTCATCATTGTCAAAATCCATCACTTTCTTGTTGATGATACTCAAGCCCTTGAACAAGTTTGTTATCTTGTCAATGGAGCCAACAATCTTGTCATTAAGACTCTCCATCTTCTTCGAACTTCTGCCCTTCGATGATTCTAGATTCTTGATGAACTTCGACAAACTGACTAGATTATTATTCAAGTCAAGCAAGACATTTGAGGCCCCTTCTGCTGCACTATCAAACTCTGGAAGATCACTGTAAGGTTTCTGTGACTCCAAGTCAACATCTAGTTCACGGAATGACATCTTCGATACACTGATACCCGTATATCATGTAATATAGACAAAAGTGTCACAAAAAGATGGAATGTCGTCACATTTAAGAACGAAATCTCCCTGGTCACGTGATAAATACAGACTATATTATGTTGAATTTAAGACTAAGTAGTGATAACGTTCAATTGGCGAGGTATACATCTCTCCAGAAATAGGTATGGTCTATCTGTTTTTCTTTTCCTTCTCCTCTTTAGACACAGGCTTTTTATAAAGAAGGAAAAGCTTCTTGAGAGCTAGGAAAAGCAATTGTAAGATTTGTGATACTATCAAAACGAATGTTATAGTTAGTATTGAAATCACTAAAAGTTCGTTCTCAAGTATTAGCTCTCTATCTATAAACGCAGGCAATTTGAGTTTGTCTCTATTCAAGAAGTTTGTTCGCTTCTCAGGGAATGGTCTCTCTACTTGTTGGACCCTATCGTTCCTTTCATATTCGTACTCTCGAGTAGCATCTTGTTTGATGATATCTGGGAAAATTTCCATCTTCTTCCAGCGATTTTCATCGTAAGTATCTAATAGCCTGTTATCCAATGTTGTATAGATCAAAGTGTGTGAAGGCGAAGGAAGCTTTCTAACAGTATTTCTAATTGTTTCGTCTGTATGGTGAAGTTAGTATAGTGCCTGATCATCGCGCTGCTCTGGGGGAAGACTTACCACCAAGTTTCAAAGCTATATTTCTCTCCTCTGGATCTTCTGGTAATTCTGGCAGATTGATAACGATCACTCTTGTTCTAGTATCGATATAAGTTTCAGGCTCATCGAATCCATTGACCTCAACAATGATTGCATCACACTTCCTCTTGATCATGTCTTGCCAAACTTTGAAGTCAATAGGCTTCTCAATTCTAGGCATCACACCTAAAGTAGATGCCATAAACGAATATGTTCTCAAGAATTTGAAACCTGAATAATCCTGCAAGTCATCAAGCTTCAATCCTGGTTGGTTTACCAAAATATAAGCATTGGAGGTACACGGAGACACTAAATTTTTAATCACTTCATTCACGCGTGCCTCTGGAAGCATATACTTGTTATGATGAGAGACATACGTTTGAACTTTCGGTACTCTAAAATCAATCAGAGAATTAGTATATAACTTAATGAGGCCACACGCTTGTCTATCAACTTACAGCTTGTGAGAGTAAAGAAGCAATGGAACAGAAGCACGCGTCAAGTTTACCAGAAGAAACAGTGAAGATAGTATCTGTAGGATCAACATCGAAAGGGGCAATTTCTGGTGCAGCTTCTTATGACTTGCTTCTAGCTGGCCTTACTATAAAATAGTTAATAATCATATAAAAATAGCTTTTTTTTTTTTTTTTTTTTTTTTTCGTTTAGACACAAAAAAGTAATACATACATAAAACATCAATGACATGATACAGGAAAGGAAAACTGTGATTAATCGAGTATCTACTATAGTGCAGAAATCATGATATTCATTAAACGTCTATGTTATTCAGCCGACTAGATGATATATACGTCTACGGTAAAGTCTTCCTCTAATTCAGTATCCGCAATTGTACCGGAAAGATCAATTTCTTCATCGTCGAAAACTAATCTGATCTTGTTGTACGTAGAAATATTCTTAATTGTGATATAGTGCTTGACCAAATCAGAGATCCTAGTATTTGGATTCACCTCGACAATAACTTTTTTGTTGTCTTCCCCTTTTAAACCGATTTTGAAGTAGGTAGAAGCAACCTGATTCTGAGGAAGGTCAGAGGCAGGTGTAGAGGACTTTACCTGTTTATCCACTTCTTGAAATTCATCTAAGTTTTTGAATGGATTATCATCATCGTTATTGATAGGATTGATATGCTCGTTTGTTGATGCTTCAAGAATCTTTTCCAATTCCTGTTCCTTCCGTTCTTGTTCAAGCTCTTGTTGCTTGATTATCCTTTCATTCTCTTCGATCTGTTGCGCCTGAGATAGAGTATAGATCGACATAGAGACAACAGAGAGTTTTTTAGGATCTTTTTGCTCTGGTATCTTCAAGGTGTCAAGTTTCATATACGGCATCAATCGTACCTTGTCCCAGTAGAGAGCAACAGCATTTTCATCGTATAGCGAAGCGTACTTCTCAGAAATTTCAAAACTACTTTGCTTCAGGTAATCCAAAACTTTGGAAACAATTGATCCAAACTTTTTGGTACCCTTGACCTTCAAGTTTATAGCTGGAAGATCGTTACTTCCGGGTAAGAAGGATGTAACATTCACATCGTAAAGCCGTGAATTGGCCGACTGACTGAGGGAGTGCATCTCACCTTCCAATTCTGAACTTCTTTGAGTTATTCCTGTTGATGTTAGGGTTGAGGATGTCAAACTGTCTATGTATGCTAGTCTTTCCTCGAACTTCATTCCATTATCAGAGGATTCCTTTTGGTGTTCAAAGGGGAAAATCTGGTCTTCAAAAGAATGGGTTGTTTTATACATGAGCTTGAATGTCTCTTCATCCATTGGGGGAGGTGTGATTGCCCTCTTCAATTTCTTCTTTTCCCTTTTTGGTGTCGTAATCGGTTCAATCTCAACCAAGGAAACGTCCTCCTGGTCACTAAGCAGCTCCACAACGTTATTCTTTACTGGCGAGGACTTGACAGAGCTATGTATGTCTCTAGGAGGCGAAACTGTTGATCCATCTCTCGACAAGGGTTGCGTGTCTTTCCTTCTCTTCTTCTTTTTCTTCTTCTTGAGTTCAGAGTACGCTGGTCTGTAGCTCATCGAGAAAAAATCATCCTCTATATCACCGCCATTATTATTAGTATGAGTTCCATCCGAAACACTATCCTCCTTTACCTGAACACCTTTGGAGTCATGTAAAGTGCTATTACTATCTGACATGGAATATGAATTGTCAGCCGCTGTTACAAACCCTTCATCGTTCTCGTCAATGGGGCTCGTCACATTACTGGACTTTGCCAACGCACGGTCAAGAATAATCTCTTCCTGTCTTAAATCTGCCTGTTTTACTTCTTCGAGATCAATTACTGTGTCAAGTTCCAAACTCTCTTCAACTAAACTCTTCTTGGTTACTGCAGCTCCAACAATTCTTCCTGACCCCTGTGGTACTTGCTCCCCCGCTACATCGATACTCCCTGAAGTCATACCGGAACCCCTCGGCATTCAGTTTCCATCTACTATTCGAACTAACGAGTATGCTAGCAAATCAATTTGGCGACAGCCTAACATTTGTACCAGCTCCATTTTTTGTGTTCTTTTGTTTTTGTTTTCAAGCGAAAAATGGCGAAAACCAGTTCAAAAGGGGAAATGACTTAAAAATTACTGTTTACGGAATATGTCACGTGTATTTGCGCCATTCTCACTTTCTCTCGCAGTCATATAATATTGATAATGATGTTAGTTAGCCAAAGACGATTATTAGGGTCAAGGGATATATTTATCAGGCTCATTGCAAGAAGAATGACAGGCCTCTCCACCGAACTAGTCCATGCGGATGATTTCAGAAGCAGGGTCCCCGATGTTGTCAATCCAATCAACGTCTCAACTACCTTTAAGTATGACGAAGATCCAGATAAGTTAATGGCACTTTCAGATATGAAAGATGGATACCCAGATGATATATTGATCTACGCCAGATTCGGCCATCCAAACTCCTTGAGGGTTGAAAGTGTGTTTGACAAAATATTCAATGGAAATCATTCAATTGTTTACAATTCAGGACTATCTGCTTTCTATGGACTAATGACATACTACAATCCAAAACAAGTCGCAATTGGTCCTTGTTACCATGGTGTGCTGAAAATCGTGGATATTCACAAAAGAAACTTTGGCACAACTGTCTTGTCGTACTCAGAGGAAGACCTGGAGAAACTCCAGCCAGGCGATTTGGTCCATATTGAAACACCTGTAAATCCACAAGGGCTATCTAAGGATATCAAATACTTTGCGGAAAAGGCACACTCTAAAGGTGCATTACTGTGCGTCGATGCCACTTTTGCTCCACCACCATTACAGGATCCTTTCAAGTTTGGTGCTGATATTGTTATGCATTCAGCAACAAAGTACTTTGGGGGTCACTCTGATTTATTGGCTGGTGTATTGGTAGTTAAAAATCTTGAGGATAAAAAGAAATTGATCGACGATAGAATTTATCTGGGAACAAACATCGCCAATTTAGAGAGTTACTTGTTATTGAGATCATTAAGAACATATGATATCAGAATTTTGAAGCAGTCTTCCAATGCTTTGAAGGTTGTAACATACTTAAGTGAAAATAAGGAGAAGTTTAAAGCTTTGAAAGAGGTGTTTCATTCCTCACTTCAGAAGGAAGAATTTGTGAAGGAGCAACTAGAAGGCGGATACGGCCCTGTTTTCTGTATCGAGCTAGACACAAAAGACCATGCTAGAGAGTTCCCATCTAAGCTCAAATACTTCCACCACGCAACTTCACTTGGTGGTGTTGAATCTTTGATTGAATGGAGAGCCATTACTGATATTCACGTCAAACATACGATATTGAGAGTTTCCATCGGTGTTGAGGATCCAGATGATCTGATCTCTGACTTGGAGCAGGCTTTACTCTCTTTCAACTGATTATATATACTGATATATGATTATGACTTAACAGTTTGATTTAGTATTGACATAACTAAGTGTTGCAATCCCGCAGAAAGCTACAAGACATACCTGCGAGTCATTAAGGTACCCGTTGTAAAACCCGAGTATTAGTAGAATCCTCGAAGACGTACCCTGCTTTCATTTCCATGGTGTTGTCGGTATTGCATAATTGCTTTGTAATACTTTTTTTTCTAATATACAGTAGAAAATTACATGATCAAAATGAATGCAAGTCTACTAATAGCAATAAGTTAATAGTACATCCAGTTAATGATGCAGCATGTGTCTTCAGAGGACCTTTTGAAGGAGATAGAGAAGCTTCGCCAAGAAAATGCGATGCTCAAAGCACAGCTCGCGGGAAATACTGGACAGTTTGCAGGGAATAGTGATTATCTCATAGTGAATGGGCTGACACATGATGAGTTCAACAGATATGGGAGACAAATGATTGTTCCACAAGTAAGAATAACTGGTCAGCTAAAACTCAAAAAAGCGAAAGTGTTAGTTGTTGGAGCAGGTGGGCTAGGATGCCCAGCTTTGCTCTACCTTGTTGGAGCAGGTGTAGGCCAGATCGGTATCATTGATGATGATGTTGTAGATATATCAAATCTTCATAGACAAGTGCTACATACAACCGAGAGAATTGGCGAATTCAAATGCCATTCCGCCAAAAAGTATTTAAATACTCTAAATCCCAATGTCAAGATTGACACCTATCCCTTCAGGTTGTCATCAACCAATGGTTTTGATATCTTCGAAAAATACGATATGGTGTTGGACTGTACAGATTCACCATTCTCAAGATATTTGATTTCAGATATCGCCGTAATAGCCAAGATTCCCATAATTTCTGGATCAGGATTGAAGACAGAAGGTCAACTTTCGGTACTGAACTTTGAGAACATTGGACCTTGTTATAGATGTTTCTATCCCAAACCACCACCTCCTAATAGTGTCACTTCTTGTAAAGATGGTGGTGTGATTGGCCCAGTGATTGGCCTCATGGGGGTCATGATGGCTTTAGAAACCATTAAAGTGATTACTGGGACATACACAAAGGAAAACTTCAAGCCATTTTTGACTATCTATTCAGGATATGACCAACAAACTCTGAAAACTTTTAAAATGAGAGGGCGTAAGCCAGACTGTTTGTCGTGCTCAGGGAAACTTACGAAGGAAATGATAATGAACGGTGAGATCAACTACTCAGAATTTTGCGGTGTTGTAAATTATGATGTTTTGAAGTCGGAAGAACGTCTTGACATCAAAGAGTACGAAAGAATATTAAAAGATGAACCGAATCACATTCTTCTAGATGTCAGACCTATAGAACATTATGAAATTGTTCATTTGCCGAACTCTATAAATATCCCTTTTGATTCCCTCAAGAGAATCGAAAAGATTGAGCAGTTGGGGTTTGATACAAGTAAACCAATCTATACCATTTGCCGATTTGGTAATGATTCTCAACATGCTTCAAAGTACTTGAACGACACTTTCGGGCTAAAAACAAAAGATATAAAAGGTGGTTTGTTTCATTGGAGTGATAAAATTGATCCCACCTTGCCTACATACTGAATATCATGAGTAAAAGTTATTCTGCATTTGTTCATCCAATTTCGTGTAATAATAAGAGCCCTGATGTAGTGCTTGCTGCAAACCAGTTTCCAGCTATTTTATTACCATTCCAGCTCAGAGAATTGACCGAAACTCCAGGGGGGTAGATACTCACAACAGAGACACTGTCTGTGGGACTGAGTTTTTCGATATCGTAGGTCGATAACAGCCTAAAAACATCTTCGTTTTTGCCATACTGTAACTCCAGCAGTGTCACAATCTTTTGTGCAGCAGCGGTCTGTTTGGGCGTACAGAGCAACCGTCTTGCTAGGTTAGTCATTTTGATCTTACCATCTGCTCCACCTGATAATATAAATGGATGGAGCAATGAAGAGGCCAGTGATTCCGTGGACCCATCGTGTTTTGTTAAAGGTATAGAGCTAAATACAGCCCTTGCTGGAAAAGCCTTTGTAGAGTAAGGCCCTTCTGTTTGAACGAAAGAATAGAGCTGTGGACTATAAATTGCTGTCTTAGAGATTATCTTTGATCGGGAAGCTTTGTTAGCTGTCGCTATGATATCTTTGCAAGAAAAAATGGTGGAAATACCATCTGCACACAATGAATAAACTAATGTCTCATCATATTTTGAGATAGCAGCACTTATTGAGAATATGTAGCTTGAATAGAGAGGAAACAAATACGACGGACTGGTATCTTTGTCCATTATTGAAAACTCTGCAACATGCCCCGTATCGGTTCCGCAAATGATTGCTGGGTAGTCTAACCAATCATAGCAACTAATGATATGATCTGGAATAGAGAACTCGAACGAGGGCTTGACAATTTCCATAAATTTATCAGAGCTGTCATCTAATTTGATGATTCGAACATTCCCATCATTAAAGACAGCCGATATAATACCGTGATGAGATCTGATGGGAGCAAATTTCATGTCCCATGCATTACCCCAGTTATGTACTAATGTCTTTACAAGTGATATTGTTTTGCTGGATGTCTCAACACGATACAACTGTATAGCTGAGGGATATGACGATCTTTGTAATAGCTTGAAATTTTCATGACACGTTGTATCTGTGATATTAGATATTGCAACTGCAAGTAGTTGGTCATTAGAGTTCTTGGTGCAGTTTGACCAGGCAATATTTGTTATCAAAGAAGAAGTATTTAGTACAAGAGTGGAACCATTTGAGGCTACTTGTTGGGCCTCCAAGTTGACTATGTCATTATCCTCAAACTGAAATCTGACAGTTTTGAGCTGCATTGGAAACTTTTCCGCAAGCTCAGTATATGAGAGCGGGCTGTACGACGTGCTTGGCACATCCAGCTCAATCGTAGGATCAGCATCTTCTGGTAACTGCTCCTTGCTGAATGTGACTACAGAGCGTTCCCATGCTTTCCGTAGATTGACTAGCTCTACTAACTTCTTGTTATTTGTTCCAAAGTATCTTAGAAACTTGTCCTTGATTGAGGTTATGTCCTTCGCTTTGGTGAAGTTCTTCTTCACAGTATTTGCACTTGAAAGTTCAACACTCAATGGGGTAGGTGTTTTTTTCCTATTCTTCTTAGCTTTAGGTGACGGCGGGAGAACCTCTATATCCTCATCACTGCCACTCACGTCTTTGTCACTCTTACCTTCCTCTGAAGTATCCTTCGCCTGAACTTCATCCACATCTAACATTACAACTTCATCAGAATCAGAATCTTGTTCTCTGACATCGGGATCGTTAAACCGCGTGTAATCCACCCGTTTCGTTGCTCTTTTAGGCCGTGTCATAATTGCCTTTTTTTCAATTGTTCTTACTTTTCCTTTCGTGAGTTCCCTTCCGCACAGCTACTTCTCAGCTGCTGGCAAGACAAAGAAGACCATACCTAAACAACGATAACAAACAAAACAATAACAAAAAGTGGAAAAACAAACACATAAACACCTAAACAGGAAAATTTCCTAGTATGTCAATATCACGTGAGAAAACTGTCCAAACCATTTTAATCCTGTTCAAAACTGCAAAAAGAAACTAGAAATTAAGAAAAAAAGTTTGGTAAATAACAAATACAAATTAGTACCACAGAAACAATTATAACAGACTGAATAATCACAATGCTCAAGTGGGTTCAAGGAAGTATCTCATCAGTAACCGGAATTGCAGAGCCTGAGTATGGACCAGAGTATATTCACAGCATTACAGACTCAGTGAAAGGCAAGCAGCCGTTCCATGAAGCTACCAGGGAAGATTTCCAGTGGTTGACACCAGGATCCACAAATGTCGAAACACAGACGTTCTACTTCTCGGACATTGAAGATGGATACACGGGATTTGCACAGGTGATCCATTCGAACATAGTCGGTATTCACACAACAGCTCAATTCACATTTAAACTATATAACATTGCTACCAAAGAACAAATCTGGACATCTACTAAGCTTGAAGATTTTGTTATCAAGGGAGCCAATTTTTACGCCAAAGATTTACAGATCGAATTGAATGAGGAAGGTACTGAGTATCATTTGATCTCAAATGTGAATCCGGAGTCAATCGTTGATTTAACTATAACCAAGTTAGCGCCAGCTGCCAAGATTGGTAAAGATGGTACCACTATCTATGGTGACAATGTCAATGAGCCGTGGGGTACAATGAGACATGTGTTTTGGCCAAGAAACAAAGTCTCTGGTACGATCAAATCAAATGAAAACAAGGAAATCGAAATCAGCAGTGGCTATTCAATGTTTGTCATGGCTTTGCAAGGAATGAAACCACACCATGCCGCAGCAACTTGGAACTTCCTAAATTTTCACTCTAAGTCCGCAAGTGTTGTTGTTATGGAATTCACTACTCCCAAATCCTACGCTTCTACAAAAGTTTCTCTTGCCTTTGTTTCTAATGATGACGGAATTATTGCTGTTTCAACAAATAACGATGTTGTCCACTTGAAAACTGAAGTTGATGAGGTAGGTTGGCCAATACCAAGTGCCATTGAGTTCAATTTACATGGTGTCGATCCTAAGGCTACCGATGAGGAAGTTGTAAATGGTACTAAGACAATTGAGGTTAAAGTTCATGGAGAAATGTCGTTAATGGAAAGAGTTGATATCATGCATGAAATTCCAACATTTGTTAAAAATATTGTAAGTGGTATTGCTGGTACCAGACCATATTTATATCAATTCTGTGACAACTTAACTATTGAGATGGGTGACATCAAGGAAACATCTATCGCCTGGATTGAGACAACATTTATAACTGATGTTTGAACATCTTAGCTGCATCAATCTAACATATCATAAACTATTATTGTTCTTGTTCTTGTTTTTACTCCTCCTGCTGCATCATTTAACTATTTCGTTTTCATTTCCACTATTTTGAGTTGCTGATTGCGCGTTGTTGTTTTAATTTGGTTCACTTGGTTCACCTTTGTTGATTCGTGAAATTGTGATGACTTTTTAATATATTTTATTTTTTTGCTCTTACTCATGGTTATAGTACTAGCGATGCTTTGCGTATACTTATATGGATATATATATGTATATACAATTGAATAGTGCATTCAAATTTTACCATTAAGATATTGATAGCACCAGTCCTGAAATCTAAAGAGCCATTGTTTCCATTTCGCTTGATTTTTCAAGTTCAAGACATCATCGTCATCAACCACGGCCACACCTTGGTTTTTTTTGAACTTGACAAGTTTCTTGTAAAAGCTTATGATGACGAGATTGAAGTAGAGCTTGAAGGACAACACAGCGACTGAGCTAAAGAGGATCCATCCATACTCGTACCCCTGTGTTGCACTCTGAGAATAATCATGTCCAGGAACCTTTTCCACAGTAACATTCTCGTTAAAGAACCACTGATATGCAAAATATAGCGTATAAAAAATAGAGACAAAGCTGTCAAATGTGAATAAGATCACCACTGATGCGTATTCTAGAACTGTGGGACTCAGTATGTGCACCAATGCGCTTGTAAAAAAGGGAACCACCACCATTGAGTATATGTAAAATATCCACTGCATTAGTTCCAAGGGATGTCCCGTAAATAATGACATTATTCCGTACAAGCCAGCCATTTTGTTGATGATGGTGATACCGAGGATGGATTCAACACCAAGGTACAAGGGAAGAAACCCTAAAAATTTCTGATGACACGAAGTTAGTTACATCATGAACACATATCTGCTACAATGGAGATAATAATCGTTATTCAATTTTCTTTTGAAAAGCCATATGACAAAGAAAGAAATGGAAAAAGTTAACATACTTCTGGCAGTGGTAATTGGTGCAGTAGAACTGACATTCTTACGCTCCTCCTGTCTAGTGCTCTATTATCCCAGTTATATCATTTAAGAGAGACATTTTTTCAATTCCAAAGATTATATCCACTTGTTCCGCACACGCTGATATGGCGATGAGGTCTGAAAATTTTATAGTTAAATATATAGAAATGTTAAAGAAATGTAAATAAAAGCGAATATATGCGAAGACGCAGAACGATGTCACTCGAGGAGGAGGTAAAGAATATACAGCTCGAAGACAAAGATCAATACCCAGAAGCGGATAGCTCAGATTTTTCAGATTTTTCAGACTCAGATGATGAGGTAACTTCAACAGTACATAGTAATAATGCAGGAGGCTCTGTAAATCAGTTTCAATCACAAACAGCTCTCAAGACTAGCTCTACAACAGATAAGGCCAAGATTTTGAGCAAGTACTCAGATAAAATTAAAACGGATGAATTTCTATTCAAACAGAAACATCTCAATAAAGATAAAGCAGATCGTGCTACCGTTGAGAATGTTCTCGACCCAAGAACAATAAATTTCATCGTTAAACTCATAAAGAAGGGAACGATAACCAGAATCAACGGCTGCTTGAGTACTGGTAAGGAGGCCAATGTATATCATGCTGAAAATGAAATGACAGGACAGGAGTTTGCGTTGAAGGTTTATAAGACGTCGATTCTGGCATTCAAAGACAGGGAGCGTTATGTTGATGGTGAGTTTAGATTTAGAAACTCGAGATCTCAACACAATCCACGTAAGATGATCAAAATTTGGGCTGAGAAGGAGTTCAGAAATTTGAAGAGACTGCATTCAAATGGAATGAATTCACCAGAACCAATTGATTTGAAATCACATGTTTTGTTAATGGAATTCTTATCCAATGGCGACGGTTTCCCATCTCCTAAATTGAGAGATCACCCCTTCAAGGATCTCGATGAAATTTTGAAATTCTATCATGAAATGATCTACTGTATAAGATTTATGTTTCAAAAGTGCCGTTTGGTACATGCTGATCTGTCTGAGTACAACTCCATTGTTCACGATGGAAAACTATATATTTTCGATGTTTCCCAATCTGTTGAACCTGAGCATCCTATGAGCTTAGATTTCTTAAGAATGGATATAAAAAACATCAATGATTTTTTCATGAGAAAGGGCATTGATGTGATATCTGAGCGCTCCATATTCAAATTCGTCATCGAAGATTTGTCAACGCTGAAGATTGAGGAAGATACAAAAGAAGCTCAGATGGGGTACATAAGGAGATTACCCTTGAAATCTGAAAGTGGCCAAGAAGAGCTCAATAATGATGATGTTTTCAGAAATCTTCACTTGGTTAGGTCTTTAAATCATCTAGAAGAACGTGATTTTGAAAAATTTACAGATGGTAAAATAGATACCATGAAAAGTCTTGTCGGTGATGAAGCTAGTGAATCTGATGAGGAAACTTCTGATGATGAGGATGAGGATGAAGACGATGATGAAGATGATGACGAGACCGAGTCCAGCGACTCTGGAGAGGAGAATCTTCACTCGGACGATGACGATAAAGAAAAAGGAAAAAAAGTGTGGAAGGAAAGGCCGGTGGAGTTGAAAGGTAAGAAGTATGAAGATAAGGAAATGAAGAGAGAGAGAAAGCAAAAAGCGAAAGAAGAGGCTAAGGAGAAACGTAAAACCAAAATGAAGAAACATACTAAAAAGAAATTGGTCAAGAAAGGTAAAAGTAAATAGATTAAATAGTGTATGATAGTATTCCTATACAGATCCACCACTCTGGTGCTGTCCAATCAAACCTGCCATTTCAAGTAGAGCCCGATCTTCCCCCATACTCTTGAGATTGATTTGCTGTCTTCTTTTTGCTTCTTTTTGTTCCCATTCCCACCTTTTATTTTGTTCTTCCAGTTCCTTTTCTCCACCACAACCCCAAACTTCAACATCACTGATGATGAATCTTTCTTCATATTCAGTTGACCAGTCCTCTGGATCTACAGATTTAAACTCTCCCCCGATACCAAGGTTTCTGAATACAGCAAATTCCAGATTATGATCAATGGTAAGTGATACATTGCCAGGGTTGTATTTCTTGTAATTATTTTTGATTGTAGGTTGGGGACTACCGAAACCTATACCTCCACCTAACGTATTGAAATAAATATGGTTTTTTGCAGCGATACTCGCCTTGAAGATCCTTTGAATAGGTGACAACTGGATAATCTCCGTTTTCTCGTCGCCAAAAGAATCTTTATTTGTTATTCTCCAGGGTTGATTGACATACACAGCAAATGTCAGCAAATCTGAATTATGTTGAAACGGCAACTCCTTATGTTTGAATTTTGGAAAGTCCTCTTCGAATTTGACATATCTTGGATGAGACGCTTTGGGGTCAATTCTTCGTCCTTTGATGATCAATATAGACGGAGCATTCCATTTGAAGGCCTTTGATTCAAAAGATCTCATAGAAAATCCAGACTCACCAGCAACATATAGCTTACGAATGTTTGAGAACACCAATTCTTTCCGTAGTACAGTTGACAACTGAGATAGAGAGTATTCATTCACCAATCTCGATCTACAGTGTATTTTGTTAACCTTTTCCCCAAGAGATTCTCCCCTTTCATGTTTTGGGCTTCCCGAATCGTACAATAAGATTTCAAGAAAGGAAGACAATGGATCAAGTAAGTTTGGTGCAACTGTTTTGATGCTGTTATCAAACTGCTCAAAAGTTATTGAGGATTCCCTGATATTAGTGATATCGATAAATCGATTCATAGAACTGATTATAGGAAGCGCATGTTTTTTATACTCATCGAAATGATCGAAATCATCTCTGAACAACAACAGAGATTCCTGAGGTTCTAGCCTTGCTGTTAACAGCAAAAATGCAATAAAGTTCAGCATGTTATTGGCATTCACCTGTACCTTACTAACATTAATTCCGTCGAACTCTTTCACTATAGGTGCACTGCTCCATGCAACTTGGCCGTTCTGTTTGAAAGCCACTTCCACAATCTTTTTATCATCTTGAAGCTTATCTGTTTTCATTTCAGATTTCAGTTCATTTACTGGTTCACACAGACATACAAAAATCAGTTTCTTGTACTCGTAATTCTTTGACAACACGCTGCCATACCTCTCTCTACTAATGATCGTGATCGCTTTCAATAAGCTATGAAATGTCATCCCTTCCAAAACCCTGTTTACAAAGGGAAACTGTCCAGCTCTTTTAACGAAATTGTACAAAACATTTACCAGATTAGTATCATCAGGCAGACCTAGCATGTTTTGGAATTCTCTCTCATTGATAAGTTGATTCTCATCCTTGTCATGTAGCTTCATATTCTGTTGTATAGTCATTAGTTCGATTGGAGAAAACTGTTTGGAACAGCTTTCCAAAAACAACCGCGAAAGATCTACTGCGGTAAGCTTATTTTTAAGTGAATTCTCCTCAGTACTGGCAGCTAATCCCATGATGATTCATATAGCACCAATACTTATACAGGTTTCTAGGATTATAATCAGTACTTTTTGGGGAAGCTGTTAAAAGGCGGTTCGGGACACAAGCTCATCTCTTCAAATTTTTTTGTATTCTTATTCCTCTTCTACTTGGTGTCTTAAATGTTTGGATTGGAAAATAAGATCAGTTACTTGTCTGCTTGAGAAGATGGCAGGAAAGGAGAAGCAAGGAAAGAAGAAGAACAACACTTCCAGGATCACAACTGATGAACGTTTCAGCTCTGTGCATAATGATCCTCGTTTCAGGATGCCGAAAAGAAACGATTTCAAAGTCGAGTTGGATGACAGATTCAAGGAAGCAGATTTGAAATCTTTGGAGAAGAGGGCCAAGATTGACAAGTATGGTAGAAAGATCAAGGATGAGGACTATGCAAAGGATTTCAAGAAGTTTTATTCCACGAAAGATAAGAGGGAGAAGGTAGAAGAGACAAAAGAAGATGATGAGGAAGATGAAGAATACGATCAAAAAGATGAACTAAAGATGCAACCAGGTAGCAGTGATGATAGTAGTGACAATGAAGTAGATGATAATGATGAAAATGAACTGGGCGCAGCCAAAGTTGACCGTGCCAGAGGTGAAGTTGAGACTGATATTGTCTCTTCCAGTGACGAATCATCGAGTGATGAGTCCTCATCTGATGAGGAGGACTCTGACGCAGACTCGGAGTACGAAACCGAACAGACAAAACCAGAGGCCGGAGAACCAGAAAGAAGGTTTGCAGTGGTGAATTTAGATTGGGATCATGTCAAGTCCACTGATTTAATGGCGACGTTTCAAAGTTTTGTTCCTGCAGATGGATTGATTGAGTCGGTATCTATTTATCCAAGTGAATTTGGTAAGGAGAGGCTGCAAAAAGAAGAAATTGAAGGTCCTCCTAGAGATGTCTTCAAAAGTAAAAGCAAAAGAAAGGGCAAAGATTCAGAAGAATCAGATTCAGATTCAGAGTTAGAAGCGAAAGATTTGTACGAAGAGGATGATGGTAAGGAAGACTATGACTCGAAATCTTTGCGTCGTTACCAACTACAAAGATTGAGATATTATTACGCTGTTGTGGTTTGTGACTCTGTCAAAACGGCAAAGAACATCTATGACAACTGTGATGGTACCGAATATGAATCTACTGCTAATTTCTTTGATTTGAGGTTTATTCCAGAGGATATGGAATTTGATGACGAGCCAAGGGATTCTTGTACAAAAATTCCATCAAACTACAGACCTGAATCATTTGTTACTGATGCTTTGCAACACTCCAAGGTAAAACTAACATGGGATGAAACTCCTGCTGAAAGAGTTAAGTTGAGCTCGAAGGCTTTCAGTCAAAGAGAGTTAGATGAAATGGATTTTAAAGCTTATCTTGCTTCTGATAATAGTGATGATGAACAGGATGATGATCTGAAATCCAAGTATAAAAATTTAGCTGGTGCTAGCACCAAGATTGGTAACAAGGATATTTTTGCTGATGACGTAAATGGCGATGATGTTGATATGGAAATCACTTTTACTCCTGGACTAGATGCAAGCAACGGTGAGGCTGCTCAAACTGAGGAAAAGAACCCCGAGGAAGAATCAACGATAGATAAATTGAAACGTAAGGCCAGGGAGCGTCGTAAGTTGAGAAAAGAGAAACTCAAGGAATTGAAAAAAGAGAATGAGCAAGCTAAGTCCAAAGACAAGAAACAGAAGAAGAAGAATAAAACCGATGATAAGGACAGCGATGAAAAGTCCAAAGCTGAGCTAGAGCTCTTGATGCTGGATGAAGAAAAGAGCAACAAAGCTGACCATTTTGATTTGAAGGAGCTCGTCAGATCGGAGAAGGAGAAATCTAAGAAAGCTAAACACAGAAATAAAGAAAAGATCATTGAAGATGATTTCAAAGCTGACTTGAATGATCCTAGATTCAAAGAGATTTTCACCAACCATGATTTTGCTATAGACCCAAGTCAGCCACAATTCAAAAACACATCCACAATGAAGAAGATATTGGAAGAACGTAATAAACTTCGTGACAGTAAGGGCGATATAACTACTGCTGGTGAAAAAGCACAAAAGAAAAGAAAAATAGACACTGACCAAAGTGATTCCCTCGATGTCAAATCTTTGGTAGACAAGCTCAAGCGTAAAGCTGGAAAATAGGCTTTGTATACATTCATAACTTTAAATAACATTTAGTTGTAATGAAATTGCATCAATTGTAGAGAGTGAATGTATGCAATGTAATGCTGGAGGAATTTAATCCCATGCAGAATGGTTTGTAGCGTTGCCGAAATTTGAGTTCCAACATGACAGATATTGAAAGGAAAAGGGGAGTGTTCAAAACACACATGTCAATAAAGACTTTATCAAGTTCAATGTCAGTCACAGAAGCTCAATTGGAGAAGTTCATCCAATGGACTAAAAGCAAGGGAGCTCAATGTAGTTCTTTTTTAAAAGTCAAGGAGTCACCTTTGGGCGGTCTAGGAGTGTTCTTTGATTTGGGATCTTTTGTCGCAAAGTATGGGCAGATCAGTGCTGATGATAGCATTGAAGTGCTACGAATTCCAAAGTCATTAAAGCTGTCATTGGACTCAATTGCAAAGAACTTGCTTACTTCTCAAGTTATACATGATAACAAAGGAAATGGTGATTATCTTATGCAAAGTACTGTCTTCACCACATATTTGAGTCTGTTCCAAAAAGCTTTTGACGACAGTCTTGATCCGTTGATACATGCCGGTCTAAATGAAACAAACATTCTTGTTGGTGAGATCCAGATCTTGACTGTGTTGAAATCAATTAGGGAAAAATTACTGGGCTCAGGAAAGATCAGTACTGAATACACAAAGTTTCTTGAATCATCACCCTTTGCTCAATTCGATCCTTATTTGGACTTGCTTTCTAAAACGTACGTACCATTGATCAAGTTGGATGAGCAGTATTCTGCTTTCAAAACTTACTTTAGGTATCACGAAAGAAGCTACAGAGCAGAAATTGAGGAGATCAAAAATAAAATTGTGTTTGAAACTTTGAACAGCATTGACCAAGATTTGGGGTTCAAAGCTGCCGATCTCGTTGATGTAGATATCTTGAGAAAGATAGAAGCCTCAGTCATTTCTAGGATCTTGGAAATCCCAGAAGAACTAGAAAAAGACAAAGACCTCATCAAAGAGGAACAAGGTCGATTTGACAAATTTAAGAATCCGGAAGAGAAGGACTTCAGAAAAGTTTTGAGATCGGATGCCAAAGAAGTTCAAGAGAACAATGATCCAGAAGATGTTGAGCTTCAAGGTCGCTATGATCGTTTCAATAAGCCAGAGACCACTGATTTTAGAAAAGCATTTAAGAAAGAAGATGAGGTGACCTCGTCAGAAAAGGGATACAGCTTTGCAGTTGCGTCTACCCTGGTTCCTTTGATTGATTTCGTAAACCATAGCAATGATATGGTCAATAGCTCATTTGATGTAGATCGAATGAATAAGGATGTACTTTTGAAGCTGGATGGCTCCAAAGTTCAGAATCTAGAAGGTGAAATCGAGTTATTTATTACTTACTCCGAGGTGGAAGACATTTTCAAATTCGTTCATTCTTATGGTTTTATTCCAAAATCTGAGAAGACACAGGCTCTTTACGAACTTCCTCTTGACAGAGAATATCTCGCTTCATACAATGTGAAAGATGAACATTCACAGCATAACCTCGGTCTATGTTTGAAGTGGTTGGGTATCCAACCTAATGTTCAATTCGTCTTCAGGTTCGACTCTAAAGGAGATGTCAAGGATCCAGTTTTGAATCTGGATGGGAACTACTTCCCTTTTGCGTTCAAGAAAGGTTTGAAATACGTTCCTGAACGGGCTGTAAAAATCTTCAAAGTCCTGAACTCGGATGACGAACAGTCTTTTCCAGAAGAGTATATCAAAGAGTTCATCCAGTTACAAGAGTCTAACAAAAACGATGTCGTTGAAAGTTGTGGACTGACGCCATATGTTCATGAGGGTGTTGATGACGCCGAGTGCTTGAATATAGAATACTTACTCCAAAACACAGAGGATAATGAGGTGAACAACCTAATCGGCCAATTTATTGACTTCCTTGCTGAGTATTCTGAGGTACGCTTAAAGGAGCTGGACGACTTTATGTCTAAAGTGGCTGATCAATCGTCTATAGTAGTTCAATTGGCAAACTTCGAGAAAAATCTTTTGAAAGCCTTCATTCAAAACGTCTCAAAGTACAACACTGCGGATGATAAAGTTGAACACTTAGTGCTCGGTGATGACGAGTTAAACCCAGAGTGGCTTAAATATAGAATGAGACCTATCTCGATTCCCCTCAAAGACAAGATGGCCCTCAATGAGAAATATATTCTGCAAAATCTCAAATACGTTACTTTGAGTAGAGCAGAGGAAAATGACGTCTCGTACGACGAATGTTAATTACAACTATGATTTAAGCGAATAAAAGGAATGAAACCAGACCGAGGATGGTTCACCACGTAGATGGGACAGAACATACTTAATTGCATGTTGTATTTTGAGTTATGCGTAATCGTATATGGATTTATGTGTAAGATTTCAATCTCGGAAATGGGTGGAGGTCATACCACACTCTACAAACTTGCTGCAAATTCAGCTGCTTTCCAAAACGTTTTCTTTCCTGTTGTATTGGCTACAGCCATCCTAACAATGGGGTGTCATATCGCGACAAGGGTGTTGAAGTTTACATACAGATGCGCAGGGAAAGTTTAAAAAAATTACAGAGATGAAGGAGCCAATAACAAAAGATGACAGGAATCATTGTTTACATTACCAGGTATCAGACAAAGACCTTTCAACTTGAAAGGTGTGTTCGCCTGTAAACTGTGCGTCTGATATACACGCAAATTGAAAATATTAACAAAGCGTCATTCATGTCTCAATACAAACACACCTCCAATTGTGCTTTGACAAGAATAACCTGGGTAACACCATAAAGAAATTGTTCCAAAAACGGGAGTTGACTTTCCCGTTTGGTCATTTTATGCAGGTAAACGGATTATCTGTATAGATGGAATTGATAAAACAAAAGATTAATGAAGCCTTTTGGCCACAATGATGAGAGAAGAAGGTAGCAGAAGCCAGCAGGAGCTAATACAGTATAGTATCTCTTGAATCAACTCAGTTTAACGTCTGAATTGGCGCTGAAAATAAGCCACGTTGTTCCAGTACTAAACGATCTATTGTGTCAGATCCTTTTGATAACCCAGGTAATTAATTTACCTTATGCAGGTGCTTGCAGGAGAAAAAGTCCCAAGGTGTTCCAAAACGATAACTCCATGTAAAAAACGAGGTGGGAATTGTGCACACAGCCAATTGCAATCTGGGGAGTCCAGTTCTCAAACGGTCTAGAATGCAGAGCCTGTTTTCAGGTTGCCTAGAGAAATGTCCCTTTGTTTACGTTGAGTAATTATATAAACCAAAAGGAATCACATATTCTATTAAGGGTGTTTTAAGATATAATACCCATATCACTTTCACTCGCTTAATATTACAATGAACTTCCAATTGATTGCCTCCGTCCTAGCTGCTACTTTAGTCACTGCTGCACCAAACGCTGATGCCTTGCCATGGGCCAAAGCCAACGCTCACGCCAAAGCTGCTGCCGTCGCTTATGCTGACGCCTTTGCTGAAGCTGAAGCCATCGGTCACGCTGACCCAGAAGCTTACGCATTAGCTGCTTCCGCTGATGACTGTGCTTCTATTGCTTGTCACGCTGTCTGTGGTTTGTTGATTATTGAAGGTCAAAGTTGTTCCAAGAACACTGAAAACTCATACCAAGGTCCATATGACACTGACTGTTTATGTACTGATGGTTCTGCTTTCCAAGAAAAAGTCGCAGGCTGTTTGGAATGTGGTTGGACTTTATGGAAGTACTACGGTGTCTACGTTGACCAAGCTTTGGCTGCTTGTAACTTACCAACTGAACCAACTGGTACTTTGAGATGTTCTACCACCTTGACCGATATCTACACCCCAGATTTCGGTATTCAAGGTTGTAGCTACTTAGGTAACTGTGCTGAAGAAGAAACCAAGACTTCTGAATCCAAAGCTGAAGAAACCACTGCTGCCGAAGAAACCACTGCTGCTGCCGAAGAAACCACTGCTGCTGCTGAAGAAACCACTGCTGCTGCTGAAGAAAGCAAGGCTGAAGAAACTACTAAGGCTGAAGAAACCACCAAAGCCGAAGAATCTACTGCTGCTGCCGAAAGCAAAGCTGAGCAAACTACCCAAGCTGCTGAAACCAAAGCCGGAACTACCACCCACGAAATTTCTACTTTCGAAGGTGCTGCTGCTAAAGCTGTTCCAGCCGCAGCTGCCATTGCTGCCGTCGCTTTATTGTTGTAAGTTTGATTTAGTTCATTCTTTCCCAACTATTCTCTTCGTTTAGCTTAGTCTTCTAATGATACTGAAATTTATGATATCCTCAAAGTAAACTTTCTATTTGTACAATTTTATACAGTAAAATTTAAGCCATTACGGTCTAACTATCAGTTTTGGCTACTTCCATACCAACATGTCGTACTTTCGTACTTCGCACGCTTGGAAGATTGAATTTTCTTCTTTTGAGGACCAGTTCTTAGACTAGTTTCGATGCACCTAAGAATGTTTACAGTTTCCCTCTTCCTACTGTCTTACTAAGCTGGTAACATTATTTTTATATACACAAAACCACCAAATGATTATAACAAATAACAGCACATTGAAAGTGTTTTGACAATACAGTGATCAGAATGGGGTGGAACAAACTGATCTTAGTAGCCCTTCTGCTTCAATTTACTTGTGCAATCCATTTTTATGCCGAGAAGGGAGAAACGAGGTGCTTTTTCGAGGAATTGCCCAAGGGAACAGTTGTTGTTGGTAAGGTACAAGCTATGATAGGAGAGAATGGCGTCTTTGACCTCAATCCCTTGGTAAAATTAGACATCTCAGTAGATGTAAGTATTGCCCAATTTCAAGTTGCGATGTCCTAGTGTCTAACAATAGCAGGAAACTTTTGATAACGACCATCGAGTGGTATTGCAAACTACTTCGGCAAGTGGTGATTTCACCTTCGCAGCAATGGATTCAGGTGAACATAAGTTTTGTATAACACCAAAGTTCCCTCATAAGACTGGCAAGATCAGGGTGTATTTCGACTTGGCCATTGGTGGTTCAGAAGTTATTGATACGAAGGGACTTGATGAAGTTTCTCTACTGGAAGGAAAAGTTAAAGAAATGAACCATAAGTTAGAGGAAATCCAAAGAGAGCAAACACTGATAAGAGAGAGGGAAGCTTCCTTCAGAGACCAGAGCGAAAATACTAACGCAAGGGTTGTAAAATGGTCAATTATACAGCTAGTCGTTTTGAGTGTTACAGGGTATTTTCAATTACGTCATTTGAAGCAGTTCTTCATCAAGCAGAAAGTACTTTGATCACCAGCTATAGACTTTCACATAATCTCAAAAAGAATCCATATTGATGAATCGTGTATACCTGTAGTTTGTTGTAAGATTTGTTCTTGTGGCCAACAATATATGAGTCTAGATCTAAAATGGTTCGATTCTTTACTTAAAGAAGTTTTTCTGTATATAAAAAGTTGGCAAAACAAAGGCGATCCGAGTCTTTAAATTGATGTGCATAGTTAGTCTCTTGCTCCTTGCTTTGGAGTCCTCGATTTATAGTCCGTAAATATCAGTCTGTTGTCGTGAGTGTGCCTTTGCTTTTTAGTCTCCAGTCTTCAGTCTCTAAAAATGGAGTACCTAGTCTCTGGTGAATTCCGATTAACACAAGCAAGCGTTTTTTCGTTTCATGATCGTTTTTTTCCTGCGTCTCCGCAAGTCTCTTTGCCAATCTTATTTAGTCAGTCCCTTTGTTAATTCGAGGAACTCGGAATTTGCATCTTACATTGAATAATTCTAATGGCCTGAAAGATTTCGAATTTATTCTCAGGGCGATCTAATAATACTGACTTCCAAACCACTGATAGACTCTTTTTAAGACAGTATATAGTTGCATGGGAAGGTTGTGGCAAAATGGTCATCAAAACCCATAGACTCTTACCTGTCTATAAGAACTCTAACACAAAGCCTGCTACTATATTTAGTTTCAATTTTACTCCTCAGGTCCTTGAATATGTGAAGGAAAAGGGAAAGCTAAGAATTGTTGTCAAAGACGGTGCAATGTATCTCAGACTGGGGAATGACACAGATTTGGTGCCCTTGCAGCGAAATGGAAGTAAAGGCGGTGTATCTACAATCTACAAACAGTTCTCATTATCAACATTCAAAAACTTGGGCCAAATTGAAGAATGTCTGTCGATAAGCCCGTCATATAATGTGAAGATCCCAGAGATCATTTCTCAGCCATCCCCCACTTCGAGTACTACCATTTCACAAGCTCAGCAGATTACTAAACAAGCAGCCAAAAAGTCAAAACCACAACTAACACCACCACCTCCACCACCCTCGCATAATTCAAATCCGCTTGAATCCAAGGACCCTAGTAAGATAGCTTACACTGATGCAGCAGCTCGAATGGTATACCTGCTTTGCCTGCAGCCGATGACTGTTGATGAAATAACTAAAAAAACGCAATTCTCTTCTAAAGATGTTAAGGATGCATTAGACCTCATTGGTTTGAGGTTCTCGCAGGATAAACTTATTAAGGATTATCCACGGCCAAAGGAAATCAAGAAGGACAAGGAGTATTGGGTGTTAAACTATCCGTTCTATCAACGGTTGAAGTTTTTTCAAAGTAGAATGATTGATGAAGTTGAGAAAAGACAACTGGTTTTGAATTGTTCTACTGTATTCGACCATTTAAAATATCCTAAAAACCATCCTGGAAGACTTTATATAGAAGAGAATAGAGGGAAGTTGTCCAAGTCATCTCAGAAAAAACAAAATGGAAACATCAAAGAACAGCAATGTAATGAGAACAACCCAATTGTTGACAAGAAGAGAACTAACCCAATACCGAAAAGTAAATCCAATGAGAATAATACTTGGGTTTCCAAAGAATCAACGCCAGTCAACACAAATTCAATTGAGAAGAAGCGAAAGAGAACTGGTGAAAACGATGATGATTATTATAAACAACTTGCCAAAAAGTTCAAGACAAAGTACACTGAATATGAAAGACTTTACAAAGAGATTCAAAGTAATAAAGACAAGGAAAAAGACGAGAACAATGAAAATTTGAAAAGGTTATATGAGATGCACAAAA
Organism: Komagataea salicaria; assembly: GCA_003707885.2. Lineage (NCBI taxonomy): Eukaryota > Fungi > Ascomycota > Saccharomycetes > Phaffomycetales > Wickerhamomycetaceae > Komagataea > Komagataea salicaria. Next base: position 192,612 of record PPMB02000014.1, read on the forward strand.
GTTTAGAGACATGGAAGAAGCAACTCTGGAATAGTGTGTCTCCTAATTAAGCTGACAGAGAGAATATATAGAACTACTCAAATGGTCAATATGAAATGACAAATTGAATACAAAGCATTAATTAATAGCAAGATTCGATAGAGGAACAAGTTATCGTAAATAAACAGTTCGATCTATATTCTGTGTCCAGGAACCAGTCCAAATAAAACACTTAGTGCAGCTGATATAAGAATTACCAAAAAGAGTACCCACAGAGCACGCTTCCGCAACAAGGACACCACAAATGGTTCGAACAAGTTTTTGACCCACCTTCTCTTTCTGACTTTTACACCTCTGTTGTATGTGGCCAACTCCTGGTTGTCACTCAATCTCAAAAATACCATTATGGGATCCAAACTGTACAAAAAGGACATAATGAGGTACGTTCCTATCAGAAATGGTGCTATTATCACAGCACGTATTGCCTTTGGCTGTATGTCAATAAATATCAAGCTGTAGCTTATCCAAAAACCAGCAAATAAAAGAAATAGTCCTAGTATCAACCGCAGCAACGAGGAAGAACGTGTTAGGTTATGCAATGCATTCTGCTGTAAAAAGAATGGTAGCGATTCCCTCTCCATGGCAGAGTAGACATAATTCTTAGCATCTTCGAAAATATCTGGATCATCGCGGCCTTGAATTTCAATGTCGTGTCTTATTTTTCGGATAATTCTATCTGGGATGATCAATCTCTTTGGTGAATTTTCCTTGAAATAAGTGTTCAATATATTTCTTGAGGAGGATTTCAATGTTGCACGGGTGATGTTTCCATTTTTTACGTTAGCGATATACTTCTCTAGCTGCTCAGGAATGATCCTAGTTGAATTTCTATTCAGTGGATCATTAGGATCACGTTTATTATAGATTGAGCTTTGTTCTGCTTGTCTTTGAATTAGGTCACCAGCAAAAACCTTTTTGGGAGAGCTTAAAGGTTCATATGGGTCCATGAAGTTCCCATCATTCCCAGAGGCGTACTCTTGTTTTGGGTAACTTTCTTCTGGCTTGACAGGTTCAGGAGCTTGCGATTCAGTGAATATAGCATTGATTCTTGCATCATTGACACTTATAAACTCATTCCCTTGTAAAAATGACGAAACCCTTCTATTGTCCTTTTCATCCAAAAACCCTTCATTTAGCAGTGCTTCCAATAACAAAGAAGAGCTGACAGATTCCCTGTTGTCCAATCTTTCTTCTGGTGCAGTCATTGAGGGAAGTTTTTCACTTGAAACATTTCTCTCATCAGATGTGCTTCTGTGCTTCTCACTAAGCAGGAGACTTTCTCGCAGCCCTTTAACATAGTCTTTACACAGTCTCAGATGAGTAACAACATCTATCCAAAAGTCTAGGTAATCAACAGCATTCTGATAATCTCTCATATACACGTAAAACGACCAGAGATCCACTGGCGACTGACTTCTTCTATTCAAAATCTCATACAACGTTGGAAGCCTATTCAAGGGGTCGTAGTGATTGAAGTCAGAGTCTGTACTATAATTGACGTATTTCGCCTGGTTCAATGTAGCGTCCAATCTCTCACTCTCTAGTAAGTTTTCATACGAATGCTGGATTATTGCAGGGTCATCTGGTAGTAGCCCGTGGATATTCGAGTCTGGCATGAAAGTCTGCTTGGCAGACGGCTTCACTGGACTGGACATCCTGAGAACAAATGGCTACCTCTGTCTATCCACTACCAAGCTTCCTTCCCAACATCGAATGAGAGAATTTTACATTTTGGTCTTGAAAAGTACTTGATGTTTACTGGTGTGTACGTACCAAGAGTATGCTTCGGTTCAAACAGCACATACGAGTGCCCTAACCAGTATATAGTTTGTTTACGTTTTCCCATTTTTGGACGAGTACTAATTGTCCGGTTGGGACACTTGAGTGGTTAGTACCACACAAAGCGAACCGCGGTTGATTTTTGGCATAACTGGAAACCAGGTTGATAATTGATATTTTGCTCAAACCATTCTACTGAGGTACTATTCTTTATCTTTTACAACTGCAACAGGTTCCTGACAATGGGATATCCTTCTCCCCTGGGCGGTGTTACCAGACGTATCAATCCTTATACAGTTATCCATTCCACTAAGTTTTCACGTGTAGATAAGTTCGAGATTGGTAATAGAACAGCTATTATCAATATCCCAGATACCAACAAACTGATTATCTGGTCCTCGATTCCTGTTTCCAGAGAGCTAGAGAAAGCGTTGGAGGCATCGACCAATAACGAACCAAACAAATTCGAAGTTGTTGCTGCCATCATCCCTGATATCGAACATACATTAGCTGCTATTGACTTGAAAAAGCTATATCCAAACTGTAAGTTAATTGGCCCTTCTGGAATACTCGACAAGCCAGATTTGAAGTTAGATTACGAGTTTAAAGACGAGGAGGCCAATCAAGTTGTTGAAGGCTCCAAAATCTTCAAAGAGTTGACTAACTTGGATTTTGTCTTCTTGAATGGTCACCACAATAAAGAATTAGTAACATTTGACAAGAACACACATACATTGTTCCAAGCAGATCTCTTTTTCAACATTCCCAGTGATGGTAAAAATGATGACCAATACCCAATGGTAAATCAGAACAAGGGATTCTATGGTTTCTTCACATATTTTTTGAATCCAGACTCAATTGTTGGTAGATTTCTATTCAGACGCTTGATACCTAATACGAAAGAGAATGGCAAAGGTCTCAAGGCAATTTATGAGGAGTTTGATTTTGATACAATCATCGTGTCTCATGGTCTGAACGTTGAAAAAGATGGAAAGAATGTCTTCAAAAAATTGTTCGGTTCTTACTTCTAAAAGCACTCTTGGTGACTATCATGATGATGTTGTTTTATAGCCAGTCTGACGGTATTAAGACAGTTCTTTACTCTATCTGCTACGTGATTTGTTGATTATTTTTATTTAACATTTCAAGTCTAATCGAAATGTAGATAAGAATTGTTGATGTGCTGGGTGAGATCAGAAGGTATCCCAACTCTCATCTTCTTTACCCCAGTTCTTATTAGATAGACCCTTGAGTTTACTCTTTTCTTTTGGTCTCTCTAAGCCAAACGCTGGGGTAATTGGTCTTTCACTCTCTTCTACCAAGCCATCAAATAGTTTACCATATCTTCCACCATTATTTGATGACTCTAAGCCGGGATCAACTAGTTTACTTAAGCTCTGAACACCGTATTGACTTGTTTCTTGAACTTTTTGACCAAACTGGGCAGCAGCTCTCTTTGCCTCAGTACCAAAGTCACCTTGTGCAAATTGTTGGACACTAGGCTTAATTACTGTTTCATTAACTTCTTCAATTGATTTAGAAACTGATGATGAAAACAGGCTCCAGCCTTTGCTGAGTGTACCAAGTGGATCGTTTTGCAAATTATTGATCGTGAAAGCAGATAGTGAACCACCTTTGTTTTGTGCCGGAGCTGGGGTGTTACCAAAACCTTGAAATTTACCACCTTGACTTGGTGGTACATCATCTGGTCGTGATTCATTCTTGGCACCTAGTGAGGCAAAATAGTTTTCATTCTTAGCCCTCTGATCATCTGGTAAAGATGGTGTACCTCTTCTTGAGCCGATTGGTGTGTTGCTCGCCGTTGGTTTTTGGGTAGATGGGGCACTGGTGTTATTTGATGCTGCCCCCGAATTTTTCAATTCTAACTTAGAATAGTCTCTCTTAGTGAAATCCCTTCCTTCAATCTCACAAGTCAACTTCTCCTTGTAATCCTCGGCTATTGGATTGTCGTATTTGAGCTTTGGATCTGATTTCAGATCAAGACCATTAGCCTCAAAAAACTCAGCACATTTTTCATTACCACCAGCTTCCATTCTTTTCACTTCATCTTCCTTAAACTGGTCCATCGTGATAGATCTAACAAACGAGATATGAACACCTAAACTACGGTGAACTCCAGCACATTCCAAGCAGATGAAGATACCAAATTTTGGCGAGGCCCATTGAGGGTTTGGCGCGTTACAATCAAAACATCTCTTGTTAGCCCCGTTTTTCTGCAGTTGAAGAAGCTTTCTTCTAGTATCTGGGTCAACTGTCCAATCACCAGCCATCTCTATGGTGCAAGTACTTGAGATCCTGATGAATTCCGCTAAAAGACAATCATCAATGAACCATTATCGAAATCAAAAATTGAGACCCAAACAACAGCTGGTACGGGAAGGATACTAAGTCACGTGAAGATCACATGTCGGATATCGGCTCTCCTCAGATTCAATCCTCGGTTCAAAGTCAGTCTCCACAAAGAAGTGTCACAATTTTGGGGTTCTATCACCAACTATAAAATAAGACAAGGTTCTACATTATTCTCAGTGTAAAAATCGTACTTGGACGGGAATTCAGTATCTGCTATAGTTGTAGTAACTCATTGGACACAATATTTGGAAAGGAATAAAGCAGAACAGGATGACATTAGATAGAAGTTATTTGGATAGATGTGCCTTCAAACCTAACATCTACCAGGGAAAGGTCGTGTTTGTCACTGGTGGTGCTGGCACTATTTGTCGTGTGCAAACAGAAGCAATGGTCTTGCTAGGTGCTAATGCTGCAATCATTGGGAGAAATAAAGAAAAAACTGAGAAAGCTGCAAAGGAGATTGCTCTTTTGAGACCCGGAGCTAAGGTTTTGGGTATAGGCGAGACAGATGTTCGTGATATCAAGAGTATCAAAGCCGCAGCCGATAGAACTGTAGCAGAGCTAGGAAGAATTGATTTTGTTATTGCAGGCGCTGCAGGTAACTTTCTCTCTGATTTCAACAATTTGAGTTCTAATGCCTTCAAATCTGTTGTTTCAATTGATTTATTGGGAAGTTTTAATACTGTCAAAGCTACTTATGACCAGTTATTGAAAAATAAGGGTGCTATTATATTTATCAGTACCACTCTCCATTACTTTGGTTTGCCATTTCAGACTCATGTCAGTGCTGCCAAAGCTGGTGTTGATGCTTTATCTCAAGCATTGGCAGTGGAGTTGGGTCCGTTGGGTGTAAGATCCAACTGTATTGCTCCTGGTATAATCGAAAATACTGAAGGATTTGACAGATTGAGTAATGGCGAGTCTTCGCAATCTCTTGCAACCAAGGTTCCGTTGCAGAGAACAGGCAAGGCAGAAGATATCGCAAATGCTACTGTCTTTCTATTTAGTGATGCTGGTGAATATATTTCTGGTGATATTATGGTTGTTGATGGAGCAGCATGGCACATGAGTCAGGGATCATTTTCACAAGGGTATCCTCAGAATATTATCGGAAAATTGAAAGGTCCATCCAAGTTATAAAAAACTACTCTTTAAGTCATACTCATTACAGTTAGATGGTATATTTAACGACAAATTATGAACACATATTCAGCTTGTAGTACTGATTGACCATTCATTTGCTCGAGGAAAACTTAGATGCAATTTTTTTACTAGCGTTGGAGATCTTAGATTTTAAAGTTATCTTGGGTTTAGTAGGTAGGTTTGGAGAGAGTTTTTTGATGTTGAGTGATCCATACTCTGCCAATCTCTTACGTTTCACATCTCCTCCATCCCCATCTTCTGTAGCTTCATTCTCATTTGTGTGCTCTAAAACCTCGTCATCAGGTCGCGTGTTTTCGTGCTCTTCATCTTCATCCCAGCCATTGATACTATCTTCAAAGTCGACAGTGATGTCAACATGACTAGTCTCACGAACTTTGCCTGTCTCTATATATTTGATTAAGTCTGTACCAGAATCAACTGTATCAATATCTTCCAATATCGATCTGTAGTTCTGTACAATGTAAGTTGCCAAAAGTTTGAAATTGTTTCGATCAACAACATCAACACCATCCACTTTTACTAAAATGATCTCTAACAAATCCAAAACTGTAGAGTATATTAGGTTCTCAGATTCCTTCGTTTTTGCAAACCACTCAAAGGCTGGTCTCAATAAATCATTAGAGATGATGTACTTTGTGTATTGGTCATCATTTAACATCATGATAGATTTCAGTGACCTTATGGAGGCTAGTCTCAACTGGAGTTTATGATTTGTATTTATCAGTCTGGAAACGCCTAATAGTATATGATTCTCAATGAAAAAAGATCTAGAAACAGTTCTATCTTTGGAGCAGAAATTGATGAGTTCACACAAGTGAATGAACAAATCGTCATTGTTGTTTTGGGAAACTGTATCATTGGCCTGATTTTCATTATTACCCACATCAATCAATGGCTTAAATAGCTTAGGAGCAACTTGAAGATAGAATGCATGGAAGTAGGAATCTGTCTCTAGTTTATCGACGAAAAAGTCTTCACTCTTCGGACTAGGCGCATTCAAGTTGTTCATTGGATCTAGTAAAGACTTCATGGCTTCAAATGATTGAATCCTCAATCCTGGTGCGTTGTCAACCAATAGAAAGTCAGTCAACATGGATAGCAACGTCATGTCTTCCAATAGTGTCAGCGAAACTCCTGCATTATCTAATGTACCATCGAAATCATCGTGAAATTCATCATCATCCTCTTCATCAGAGTCATTCTTGTTATCATCATTATGACACCCATTCAAAATTTGATTCTGTTTAGAATTATTTGCTTCAGGCTCCTCCTCATTCAGTGAAGTGCTCACCAATAGCACGTCGTGCTCAATAATTGAAACTAAAACCTCTGTACTTAAAGTTCTCAACTCAACGGAATCGAACTCAAGAACGAATTTCAACGTTTTCAGAAGACCTTTCTTTATCAAACTTTTGTATATATTCGTTTTCAAATGTGGTTGTAGATTTTTTGAGATTAAGATAAATTGATGAATCAACCTAATTCCGTCTTTCTTTTTTTCCAAATTTCCCTCAGATTCATATAAGTGAAACAACTCATCTATGAAGTTAGATTTCTCCAAATATTCCATGATTTGAACATGATTGAAATGAATCATAGTAGAAATGAAACTAAAAGCCAGGTCATCTAGCAGTCTAGGTAAAACCACATCTTTTAGAAATTGTAGCTTGAAAGTCTTTTTGATCAAGTCCTTGATTTCTTCGTTCTTGATCGGCAATATCTCTTTCAACTTGGTTTCATCTTTGAGATAGGTTCTGTGGTTTGCCTTATAGAGTGGAAAGTCTGGGTCATATTCTAAAATACCCACAACATCCATCAAATTTCTATCGTCCAATATCAGCTCAATGATTCTAGGTTCATTATAGAGTAGCATTGTTTTGATTATATCACATAAAATATGCAGACTTTTGATATCCTTATCTTTTTCAGCTTGGTTGAAGATCTTTGTCAACTTGAAAACATAGTCATTTGTTTCGATGAAGTTGACAATGCACTGCCTTTGATACGATGAATGGGGATTTTCGTTGAATCGAAAAAATATATCAAATAAATCATCTTTGGTAGGTGATGCTGTGGGGCAGGTAACCGGCCCAGTGATGAACTCTGTTGCTTGTGAATTTTCATTACTCGAGGGTATCATATACACCAGTGAGATCGTTGGTGCCGTGTTACTTCTGTGGAGCTTGATCAAGAATGAACACAATGAAAAACACCCAGCTCTCTCCTGGAAAGACAAAGCAATATTCTGGCCGTCAGCATCCGTCCATACAATCAAAGTTTCCTGTTGGATCTGAAACTGAATAGAACCTTCAACCTTTGCTCGCAGCAGTATATCTGTCTGATCCAACTCATTCCTCACAATGAGGTATGCTTCTTTATTTTCAGACACCTCTCCAAAACAGTATCCTGTCCCGTTATCTTTCCAAACATCTGAGAGTATATACACTTTCACCCTTCTTAGAGTTGTTCCATTGGACATCGTACAGAGACGACTATGACTAGTCTTTGAAACGAAAAATTCAAACACAGAATTGTGATTTTAAGAACCAGCTTAGATCACAAATTTTGCTTTACTAAGTCTTTTATCACGTTATTGAGGGCAGCGTCCGCAGATTCAGCACACGGTTAAATCCCTAGATGCAACGCGTATTGTTCTCAAAATAGAAGAACAAATTAGTGAGAAATGAACTTTGAACTATACTGATGCGGGCGGGTAAATGAATCAGTACAGATAACAGTAATTGATGATACCAACTGAAGTTCAACGCCAGCGGTGACTACTCTGCGTTACCTTTTAAACCAGTTCAAGGGGTGTAACAAAGTATACTTGTCTGTTTTTGTGCTTTTTAATGGTTTTTTCTTTATTTTTCATTTCGTTTCTTTTTTCTATTTACCTTTTTTTCTGTTATATGTGAGTAGGTCACGTGACACAGTGGGCGTTAATACCCGTTTCACATTAAAAGATTTGTATACTAATTCAAATTGCAATGCACATTGAGTAGAGTCACTCGCCAGCAGAAACAGCAAAGTTGTCCACACCGGGATTGTGTAATCTGAGATGACTGAGTTAAAAAAAATCAGAAGTGTGAGACCGACAGGTTCTAATTTGGAAAACCTGCCAGATCTGTTGATAGGTGGTGCAGTATTTAATCAACAGTTCAACGACGAGCCAGAACAATTACCCATTGAGGATATTCTGAAAGTTGGATTTGACTGTGGTCTGAATGCGATTGATACTTCTCCATATTATGGCCCCTCTGAAATCCTTTTGGGGGAGGCCTTAACTAAGATTGATATTCCTAGGGAAGACTATTTCATAATTACTAAGTGTGGAAGAATACAGCTGGACGACTTTGATTATTCGCCTGAATGGATAAGACAATCCATACACAGATCACTCAAAAGACTAAACACCTCCTACTTAGATTTGGTTTATCTTCATGACATCGAGTTCGAAACTGAACAGCATATTTATGAGGCTTTGTCTGAACTGAAAAAGTTGAAAGATGAAGGCTTGGTTAAGAATTTTGGTATCAGTGGATATCCCGTGGACTTTCTTTACCATATTGCCAAGGGCACAGTAAACAAACCTGAAATTGGTCCTCTTGATGCAGTCCTATCTTACTCCAACTTCAACTTACAAAACAGAAGACTTGGTGACTACGTCGATAAATTCTACAGTGTGTGCAAGTTGAAGAGGTTGTTAAATGGTTCTATCCTGAGCATGTCCCTACTCAGAGCACAGCCAACCCACGATTTCCATCCGGCTTCAAAAGAACTTAGAACCAAATGTCAGGAAGTTGCCAGGTTCACTCAAGAGAAGTACGGTGTTGATCTAGCTGACCTGGGTACAAGATATGCTATTCGTGAGTTCTTACCTCATGGCCCAACTGTTCTTGGTGTCAGCAACCTCAGAGAATTGAAAGCGGCACTCAAACAATATTGGGATGTTGTCAATAAGACTACAGATGACACAGAGATATTGAGAGAAGTTGAACATCTTTTTGGAGAGCACTTGAATGAGGTGTGGCAATCTGGCGTTGAACACTGAAATATATCATTTACAAGCCTCAAAAACTTTGTGTAGATCAATTTAGAGTTATAATGTTTATAAAGTGATGGCGTTTAGTCTGTTTTTTTGTCCACAGACGTCTTCTGTTTGTAGGTTAATTCCTGAAACTGTTTCTCTAATCCTTCTTTTTGCTTCTTGAAAGCTAGTATATTCTTGTCTAATACTGACAATTCCTTCTCCAGTTCAACTATTTCTTCCTTTGTAGATTTACTACTCTTCAACTCTTGATATTTCACCAATCTTTTAATAATCTGAAACACGGTAGGAATAGCAATTGACAGGAATAAGATAATTCCACTTATGTAAATATTTCTCTGATTGTAGAACACCCTCACCATTTTCTCATTGTTCAGGTTATAGGTTGACTGCAATTCACCTTCTTCAGTCTTGAGTCTTAAAACCTTTCTAAAGGAATCTATAAACAGAAGCAACACCAGTATGTTACATATATAATATACTGTCTTGAACTCTCTTGATTCAGACACTTTCACATACAAAGCCAACAATGGCTTTCTAATCTTAACTGATAAAGGCAAGACCAAAAAGGTCAACGCTACCATCTCAATAGTGAGTATTGCGAAAAGTATAGACATATGAATGCTCATATTGGAAGATGAGTTACTGAATGTAGGCGTTTGATTGATTGCTTGAAGAGAAACTGTACATAGTAGATTTGTGTCAGTTTATATATAAAAAACGCCTTCACCCGGACACCACATTATTATTCTCTTATTAATAAGTGTGAGTATTCTCATACGTATACATATTGTTCTGTCCTTCCTTCATGACATTTTCTCAATTTGCGGTTGCGTAGTACATTATCTACTTACAGTATTAGTTTTCTTTGAGAGTTGTATCAATCTATGCACTAGAGCAAACTTAACGGTGTACGATAAATTCATGAAAGTCTTGTATACAACATTCTGACAACGAAAAATGAAACAGAGTAGGAGAGGAATCCCCCAAGCAACCCAATCATTGTTGAAATGAAGAAGTTCTGTAACAGACCTATTAGTAGTGAGGAATAGTCACCAAAATTAAATCCTGTCAAATACAAAGTGTAACAGAATGCAAAAATACCGATCGATGAACCATTGAGGAATGATTTCCACTGCCATTTCCAATTACCAATGCTCAACAAATAGAACAAATTCAACGAATTAATGGAAATGATTAGTGTGATGAACAACATAAATTGGATAATGAGATAGACATTGTTATTACTGAAGTAGTGGTTGTACCAAATGGTCAAATAAACGGATGATAATGGAATCAAGATAGCTCCAAGTGGAAAGATACCGGTTATGATAGAATTAGGAATTAGTGTAAAGGTGATTGGAGAACTGGAAACTTTCTTAGAAATTTCATTGACAGAAGGGTACATCCCAGTGTCTTTAATTTCAACAAAGTAAGATGAAAGAGCAAATGAAACAAGGGATATGAATGTATAAGTCTTCAACAGCAAACTCAATCTGGAGGAGGATATCTTCATAGGTGAATTCACCAAATCATTGGCGTAATTGAAGTAGTGAGCTAAAACACGAAGGAAAACTGGAAGTGAAAATGAGTTCAGCATAGCCCCACTTAGTAAACCCCAGATCCTTGAGTTTTTATTATTCAGCGATTGAAATAGTTTGATGAGGTAGCAGTTCAACCAGGATTGCAAGATAGCTGCGATATAGAAGTAAAAGGTAATGTATGTTCCAAAGTCATTCTTATAAATATTGAAACCTAGTCCAACTTGAATGATTGCCACTGTGAAGATAACAAAAATCTGAAAACCCTGCGAAACTAGATAGAACAGAAGTGGTGAGAGTGTTACATCTCTGAAGACATCATTAACCAATCGCGGCCATGAGAAATCATATAATTCCTGAATTTCAATGTTTTCATCATAAGCTGATGGGGTGTCTGATTGTTTTTTAAGTTCATTATCTCTTTCTTTGTAAATAACATTTCTTTTCTCAACAGATATGGCATTTTGCAAAGTGGTCTTGGTGTAAATTACAACCAGCAATGTCAAGATGCTAAAAACTGAGACAATAGAACTATATATAGATGGTCTGACAACATCATTTTTGTAAAAGTCCCACTTATTCACATCCCTATTCAATTCTATTTCCTTGTAAGTTACACCATATGTGATTATGTTTCCATTGAATGCGTAATCTGAGTATCGCATCAACAACGGCGATTTCACTGCGCATGTAAGAGGCAACTGTGAGTATCTGTGTAATGACTGTGTTGAAACAGTCGCATAAACCACTTCATTTTCATATCCGTTAGATGTGTAGTAAACGACAAACTTGAAATGATTGAATAAGCGAGGGATTTTATTGGTGTCAAGATAACCCATTGGAACCCCCAAGTCAATATAGAAGGTGTTGGTTTGAGAGTCGTATAGCCTTTTTCCAACAGGCATACCATCTATGAAAAAGTTCAGTTTGTAGTTCTTCTTGATGAGATTTGCTATAAGCGTTGTATTCACTTTTTTATAATATTTCTCGCATGCCAATACGCAGTCCTGTTCTTCTTGATTGAACGTTGTATTGAATGGTGAATTTTGCAATGACATGTTGAAAAAAGATTCTCTGATAAATGGATTTTCATCGCTAAACTGTTCCTCTTCGATATCCTCCAGTTGTGGGTCAATGTGTTGTCGAACTGGACCACAGTGACCAAGCGTTTCATTGTAATAATCAACAGGATAGAGATACAACTTGCTGTCATAAGAATTCCCGCCAAACGTCAAGGGTCTGACCTCTATCGGCAGTGGGTCATAGTCGGTGTAGACATTTCCTGCTCCACTGGTAGTGCTAATAATGGAAGCTAGAAGGAAAAATGCTCTTACTTTTATCATCCTGTCTTTAGCTACTAGACTTCCGTACGCACTCTTAACAGATCCAGGTATTGCTGATTTAACAAAAGACACGAATACCTTCACTCTGTACAATATTGCTTCAAAATATCACAAGACCAAGTTCCGTTTATGAGACATGGTATGAACACATCGGAAAGGTATTTCTTGGCCGTTGTATATTATTTTTTTCTTGCTTTTTTTCGGATCTTGAAGGCATTTTTTTCTTTGAGATCTACATCCAAAGTACATTGCATACTGATCCGAAACAAAACACGGAAGATATGTGTGAGTACTGAGATGTTGTTCCTAAGATCTCGGTCGATTCTGTGGGATTCCCTTCAATGTGGAGAAGGTCCATTTCAAACGAGTTGACTCAGAAGCTCTATTATCTGTCTCTACCGTATTTTCGTCAGCGTTCTCATTCTGCATATCTCATCCCTATCTTGGTTGGGATTGTTGTCATTACTATCTGTACGTTTTCCATTGTCTACAGAAACAAACATGATTCACCCGCAACAAAATCCGCTACGAAGTCTTAGGAGAGCTTGAGTGTGAACGCGTTTCGGAAACGTACTCTCGCTTAACTACGTTCCCATCATTGTCAAAACGAGCGGTGGAGTCATTGTACCTATGTCTGGCAACTTTACAATCTGGCCAACCGTCAGGGCTTTCTGGTGGGAGGGGCAAGCTTCTACAGTTCATATGAGATGAACGCTGCACGTATCAAATGCTCCACCTATCGATAATTCGGTGCTTAGTCTTCGAATTTTCGCCCTCTTCATGCACTTTGGGGCGAGATAACTGTCATCATTGTTAGTATGCGATTTGAACTGAGTTCCAACGATGACTATAGTACAATGGGATTTCCCTTCCTCGTGTAATCTGCTTCGCTTGATCATGTTGATAAGCGAACGGAAACCGAAAAAGGCTTGATCGTTATCAAGCTGACCGTAGAGAATGCCATTTTGTTGGAAAATTGAATGAGACAGTCTTGGTTATTATCTCTTTCTTGCTTTGAGACTGTACTAAGAAGAGAGACATAGATTAACTTCCTTCGGCAAATTGGATTTGTCTATTTTATCAATAACTTCTATCTAAACAAGATTGAATTATGAATACTTTGGTTCACATTGAAATGGCCCGCATTCATTTGCGAAACTTATTTCCTTTTTAGGACTGCTGGCGTAGTTAACACCGTCAACGGCTGAACCCATCGTCATTTTGAGGTCAATGTACCCAATAGAACTCTTTTTAGGGGTTTTGGGAGCTGAAAGTGAATGGGGTGCACCCAATTGGTATCGGGTGGTACCCTGTCTATTTGTGGATACCAGTATAACCTCCTATTGGGTGCACTTGGCCTATGTCCCAGTCCCCGATCCTTTTATATAATCTTTTCAAAAGTCCCCAGATAAAGATGCCAAACTTAGTTTCCAAATGCATGCGAAGAAAAGAAAAAAAGAGAAAATGACAGCACCGCTGGCATAATTATTGGGAAGGGCCCTACTACCAACGTATACTCCTGATCTGTTTTTTCGTTTTGTTTTGAAGAAAAAATTGAGACATAATATTTGTCATTTGGTACCAGCTTGATCAAAGATTGATGATTATGTCTGAAGAAAAGGATAGTAGGTTAGTTGAGCAAGTAAATTAAGCCGTTGCTGAAGGTGTCGCTGCTATCAAGCACCAAACTTCTAATGTTTGTGCCATGTTCGGCGGCAACAAGAAAAAGAAGAAACTAATAAAGAGTTCCTAAGATCTTGGTCGATTGTGTGGGATTCCTTTATATGTAGAGAAGATTATTTTGAAACGGGAAGATATGAGGTACCTCAAATTCTCAACTCCAGCAAAATAAACATGTGGCTGAGGACAGCCATGGAATTTCGAAGTTTAATCTACAGAAATCCTCGAATTTGAGAATTTGAAGAGTAATGGTGAAGCAGACTTTTGTATATAGGCAAAATACTCAAAGCCATACTCAAAACACCTCGCAGACTTGTTTTTGATCTACTGAGCCTTGATGTGTCATGAGTGAATCACCCGAATGTGAAATTTTTAGACAAGTTGCGGTGTTCCACTTTGGAAGGCCTTTCAATTTTTTCCATCGCAGTTGAAATAGCGGATTGATCAAGAGACTGGCATATCGTATAGTAACATTTGTAGGTGATAGGTGTCTTTGATTTTGATTTTGTCACCATTACTTCACAACCCATGATTGACACATTGCACACCCGTTTCAGCCATCAGTGACAAGAGTGATGTGTTTTTCACATAAGCTTCTCAGTACCAGTTGTATTTGACTTAAATGATTGAAAGGAATGTTGACCAATTTTGAATGTTCTCACCTCAACACAAATGATAATCAATTGCAATACCTGAACCAGAAGATAGGAGCAACGACCAGGTCATCACTTAGTTGAAAATCCTTTGGCTTGCGGCTACGTTTTTTACCTTCGAGAAAGTTGAATCAATGCTGAGCCAACCACCTTTGATATGAAATGAAGTTGTATTTATTTTATTAAAGCGACTGACACTCCGTCATAAAGAGAAGTATTAGCCGTCAAAAGACGGTACCGTCACTATACAAATCGATCGGGGAGCCTTTAGTCTGTGGTCTTTTTTTTGCAGCTATTTCTCTACCAGATTTCCAAGTACCAGCTTCAATGAGCTGCGGTAAAGTTAGTGAATATCCAATTTTCTTGTTGATTAGAGGTAAAATGTAGTCTAAAAAGCCGATTGTGATGCATCTCCATTCTACAATAACACCATCAAATGGCTCGAACGAAGGAATCTCAGGGTTCAACGAGCCGATTTCCGAACTGAGTTGTAGGCCTCTTTGTAGAACATCTGGTTTTAAAGTAATAACACCAAAGTCATAGAGTAGACCACCGTTTCTGTACTCTGGTAAGCCTGTAAGCAGCTCTTGGTTGATTATTTCAAACTTATAACCGTACTCACAAAGTGGCTGGATCAAAGAGTAAGTGAGCCATTGAGTGAGTTTATGGAATGGAACAACTCTGTCAATCTCCTTATCATACCCAAGCTTTGTTTCGGTGTAGTCCAAGAACCAGGCATCCCCTAGTGCAACGCCATCGATAACGGTTCTGCCTTTTGGCCAGATTGAAGTAAATCCTTCCATGAGTGTATTCCAGAGATCGGATAAGTCCAGAGTTCCGTTATGGGAGACTTCTTTATCGAAATAGTCGATCAAATTTCCTGGTCTGCCCTCTTCACCAAACAATGTTTTGTTTGACATAAGAGCTTCTCCAAGGTTGTGCAACAAGTTCAGTCTTCCTTCCTCTCCAACCAAGGGATTTTCATCAGAAATCTGAAACCATTTGACAAAGTCCTTCTTTGTGAATGACCTTAGTTTTTCACTGGTGATCTTGAAAGGGTCCCTTTCATCATTACTCAGTGCACCTTGCTTGAACATATCAATGGAAACAATAGCTAGTCCTTCTGACCGTGTAAACGTATTGTTGGTCTCTGACTCCTTGTACTTCCACAGGTTACCAGCTCCTGCGTCGATTAACACACTGAAAATCATAAGATCAATCAATTTTCTACCAATTTCAATCTCATCAACTCCATCTTCTTGCCACTTACCAATAAGAGCTTCAACCCTTTGAATAGATCCTGCATTTAAATGATTCCAACGTCCATGTGGTGGGATCTTGGAGTATTCTTTTCCAAAGTCTCTCTGAATAACTCCAATGACGAATTCCAAAAGCTCATCCATCTTGCTCAGATCGATATTAAAGTACTGCAAGTTATTGTCTAAGGCCAGTCTGAAAATTGGAAGAGTTCTCTCCCTCACTGACTGAATCCTGAGTAGTTCCTTTGCGTCTTGTACCATACTTTGTTTATCGTTAAAAACAACTAGCCGTGTATCTTAAGTGTGACTTTCAAAAGTCTCAACCTATATTTGGGAGTTTATAGCCCAGTAATGAACCAAGCGCAAGCTGAATAGTGTTTGGAAGCTTGAAAACCGAGTAAAAAGCTGCTGTAAAAGTTGAGCGTATCACATGTATATATATATCATTTATGTTTCCTTTGTATTCAAACAATTTCTTATCGGAATCATAATCCCTACGGCTTTAACAATACCTCCGAAACATGAAAAGCGAATATAGATACACGTGGCCCAACCGTAAAATACATCCAGACACCAATGAAGCAAAAGGTTTCGTTGAAATATTTTGTTTCGGACCACACAACAAACAAACAAACATCACTAAAAAAAAAAATGAAAAATTTTTGACTCTTGACATTCTATCGAAAGACCTTCAACCAACACAAGAATCAAAAGGTATCAAAATGGCTGACGTTGAAAAGAAAGAAGTTGAACAACAACAACAAATCCACAAAATCAGAATCACTTTGGCTTCTGCTAATGTTAAACAAATCGAAAGAATTTCAGCTAACATTATCCAAAAAGCTAACGACTTCAAATTGTTCAAGAAAGGTCCAGTTAGAATTCCAACCAAAGTCTTGAAAATCTCCACCAGAAAGACTCCAAACGGTGAAGGTTCTAAAACCTGGGACACTTACGAATTCAGAATCCACAAACGTTTCATTGATTTGCAAGCTCCAACCTCAGTTGTTAGAAAAATCACTCAAATCACCATTGAACCAGGTGTAGATGTTGAAGTCACTATTGCTGCTTCTAAATAGACATCTTTGTGATGGCTTCTTATTTGGTTGAATACGAAGATGGCGGTGTATTATTAAACTTTTAATTTCATGCATTTTGCAATGCATGGGCTCTAGGTTAACAGTTTATACCTCTGTTAGCTATCAGCATATAATATTAGGTTCGTTCAATAGTATATCATCTCCTTCTGCTCATATATATTGTCCCTAGCAGTGTAGTATTGACCTGAAGTCTCTTTATCAGCGAAAACACTAGTTGATTAGCCTTCGCCTTTAACGAGAGAGCTAATACAATGTGGGAACAGGGCATTAGCAATAAAGGCGTACATATAGATATGACAAGTTGTATCCAAAGCTTGTATATATGCAGCCAGTTCAGGTCTGTAGGTTCATGTTCACTTTGATTTACCTCACAATAGAAAAAGTCATGATCTGTTTGATTTGACGATCAGTTAATTAGTTTATGATTTGATGCCCTCTCTGGAAATCAATACCGAGACATCATGAATAGATTATGATGAAGAACCTATATGACGGCTTACTGTGACACAAGGCTTTGGTACTTAGCCTAAACTATCAGACCTAACAAAACATATACGTAGTTAAAAAAAAGAAAAATATGGATGCTCATAACCACTAATCATTATCTTTCAATGAATACGCAACAAGCAAACATTCACCCAGTTGAGCCAGATATTCTAGCGAATTGAATACTCATGATCCATAAACTTGTTCTGCTAAGACATGGTCAATCAGAGTTCAATAGCGAGAACAGGTTCTGTGGATGGGTGGATGTAGGTCTGACCTCCAAAGGTATTGAACAAGCCAAAAATGCCTCCAACTTACTGAAAAAATGTGGTATACAGCCGGAAGCTATGTTCACCTCAAGGCTCAAGAGATCCATTGATACGGGTGAAATAATAAAGGAAGAACTAGGTATCAAAGACGTCCAGATACAGAGGAGTTGGAGATTGAACGAACGTCATTATGGACAATTGCAAGGTGTCTCAAAATCGAGTGTTCTGAAAAGGGTTGGAAAGGAAAAGTACCTGTTTTGGAGAAGGGACATAAACGGAATTCCCCCTTTGATTGAAACTGTAAGTGACGCTGTTGCAGAGAAGTACAAGGACGAATTTCCTGATGTTACAAAAATACCTAGAGGTGAGAGCTTGAAAATGGTGATAGAGAGATTGAGGCCTCTCTTGTTTGGCGATATCAGAAACACCGTGCTTGATAAGAGAACCGTTTTAGTTGTAGCCCACGGCTCGACTGTCAGGGCTATATTGGTTCTGTTGAAAGGGCTCACTGACGACGATGAGATAAGGAATCTCAATATACCTAACTCAATGCCCTTGATTGTGGAGCTAGACGACAACTTCATGTTTCAGAAGGAATATTACCTAGATCCTGAGGAGGCTAAAAGAAAGAGCAATCTGGTCGCGAAAGAAGGCTTCGGCAAGCTGTAAAGTGTTATGTTTCCCGCCTCCGGACAGCTGGTCCTTGTTCACGTTCTTCATGCCGTGTACCATATACAATGATTAAGGGTGAATGGTGATAATTTTATAGAGAGAGAAGCTTTAAACGAATGGCTTGGGCTTATTTGTCAGTGCGGACGCTCACTTTGCACCAGCTGTGCTCGTTAGTTTTATAAGGCGTCAGACACAACAAAACACAGAGCCAATTAGCCACACATTATCACTGTGATGGAAAGAGCGATAACAAACTAGTGCGGTACGTACACACAGGCTAATAATTACTTCTTCATACATCCGAACACCAGTGTTATGAATTACAAATCTCAAAACCCCATCTTTTGAGGTCTCGGACTTCGGATTTAATAAAACCGGACCAGAGATAAAAATCCGTCTAACAGAATAGCATCGACTAAAGCATGAAACTGTATAAATATAGGACATAGTTCCTGTTGATTATGGTGTTGGTATTCGCAAGGCAAGGTATAAAACAGCTCAGTAGATAATTGATCATAATATGTCTCAGGACATTGAGAAGAACAAGAAGGAAAAGTTTGTCGAGAGTAACGCAGGTGATGGTACAACAGTACATGATCAGCATCTGACTGGGTTACCTCTCTATTTAACATTTGTCGCTTGTTTCGTTACATTGTTTTTGATTGGGTTAGATCAGACTATTGTCCTTACTATCCTAGAGAATGTTGGTAGCAAGTTTAACGCGTATAATAAGATAGGTTGGGTTGCTTCAGCTTATATGTTGTCACTAGCGGTGTTCGCAGCTACTTGGGGTAAGGCCAGTATAATTTTTGGAAGGAAACCCTCCATTCTGGCAGGTATACTGTTTTTTGAGATTGGGTCACTGATTTGCGCACTGTCCAATAGCATGGATATGTTGATTGGAGGGAGAGTTGTTGCTGGGTTCGGCGCAGCTAGTATCCAAAACATCACATTCGTTATTGTTGGTGAGTTGGTGCCTATCAGTAAGAGGTCAATTGCGTATGCTAGTCTGGGTGTTGCATTTGCGTTCTCATCCGTTTCAGGACCTTTAATTGGTGGTGCCTTCACTGAGCATGTATCGTGGAGATGGTGTTTCTATATAAATTTGCCTCTAGGTGGGGTCGCTGCTTTGGCATTGATATGCTTCTTCCATCCTCCACGACCAAAAGGAAGCTGGAAGGAAAAGATTCTTGCATTTGACTACGTATCTGTGTTTTTGTTGAGTTCTGGCCTTGTCCTCTTTTTGTTAGGCCTGACGTTCGGGGGTCAGACTTTTCCATGGCGATCTGGTGCTGTGATATCTCTGTTCATCATTGGCGGAATTTTACTAATTATCTTTAATGTCTGGAATTTCAAGTTTTCAAAGAGCCCTATTATTCCTTTGGAGTTGGTGTTAACAAGAGGTGTCATAATCCCAACAATTGTGATGTTCATTACATTTTTCTGTTTTATGGCATTGTCAATTTATTTCACAACATACTTTCAAATCATTCACGGTGCCTCGCCTTTCAAAACCGGTGTTCATCTACTACCCATGATTATTTCATTGATCATCACCAGTATATCTAGTGGTGTTATAATGAGAAAGACTAGATACATCAAACCCTATGCTGTCTTTGGCTCACTTGTTTCATGTATTGGAATCGGAATCTTGACGCTTTGGGAAGTTGACTCACCAGTTAGCAAACAGATAGGCTTTTTGATTCTTCCAGGTATCTCTATCGGTGCAACTCTACAGACTAGTTTAATAGGAACACAAGTATGCACTCCTAAAACACCTGGATCTTACATTTTAGCTACAACTTTATTGAATTTCTCTAGGGCATTAGGTGGTACTATCGGTGCTGATTTGGCACAGGTGATTTTCAATTCATCACTAAAGCAGAGAGTAAGCAGTGTGATGTCGAATGATCCAAGTGTATTCGAAGGGATTGGCTTGGAGATACTGCAGCAGATCAACACTTCACCTGAAATTTTAACAACTATTGATCCCAGAGCAAGAGATGCAATCCTGGAATGCATAATGAAAGCCATCAAGAATGTTTTTTACATGTCTACAGGTGTCAGTTGTTTGAGCTTTTTCTTGATTATCTTCTTCCCTAATGTGAGACTTCCAAAGGATGATGAAGTTCAAACCAAAGAAGAGTACGAAGAAGAACAGAAAAGAAAACAGAGTGGAGTTTTTGCTGATAACGAAGACAAAAGCAATGTCAATCATGAATCATCAGAACTGAATTAATCCTCATGATAAACACTTCTTAAAGGCAATGAAATGATAACAAAAACTTCCTGTATTTATCGTGTTTTGATACGAATTTAGTAATCATTGTCTTTTAATTCGGACATATCTTCAAACACAAAGACATAATCCATATACCAGTGAAAAATACACAACAAAACCGAAGAAAAAATGAAAGCTGTAGAACATCAACCTTTTAATAATAACTCAACTCACTGCTGAATCCCATAAAGAGCGAGTGAATAAACAAACAACAAAAAACAAAAGCCATAGGAAACATCAAACAAAATATTAAACAATATCGATGGATGAATATTTGGAGACCGGTTATATACAAAATCAACTTTTGCTTCTGCCGACCTTCAAACTTCTAACTCTTTTCAGTAAGGAATTTCCACCTGGGACACTATCTTCCTTTACATTCCCCTCAAAACGAATTGGTTTTTCTGTCTCATTGCCACTTGAGACTCTTCTTACTGGTTCCGTTGATCCAGTTATTCTTTGTCTTAGTGATTTTTTTCTGTTCAGACTTGAGGAATTAACACGTTGAGCTTCCTCATATAAAACTTTAGGGGCAGCTGGTGCACCATCAAGAAATGTAGACGAGCCCAGGCCGAGTGTTGTCTCACCGTGCACAGGATCTGCTTTGGCATTTGTATCAAATTGAATAATGTTTTGACTGGCTTTGATGGCAGCAAGGGTATCCTGTGAAGAATTGGCACGTGAATAAGAACCGCCTGTTCCTTTCAGGGGTGCAGTTGTATATAAGTCATCATCATCATCGTCTCGTAATCCGTGTATGTAGTTTATAGTTTGCTCTTTGAAGTTCTTACCAGAAGATCCTCGAATACTCGAGTTCGGACCATCTGCAGGAAAGGCTAATACTGGGGCAGCTTTGGTGTCCTTGTTACGGTGTGGAGTGCAGGCATCAAATGGGCCATCATGATGGAAGGCACCTCCAAATAACCCAGTAACATCAAGTTTATCGATTGTATCAACATTTTTAGGAGGCTTTTCCTCTTTAGATGATTTCTTGCTCTTTTCAGGAGACGAACGGTGGCGGGACGATCTGTGTTCTTTGTCTCTGCTGCCTCTACTGCCTCTATGTTCTCTATGTTCTCTATGTTCTCTGCGACGGTCTCTGTCTCTTTCTCTATCTCTGTCTGACCGTCTCTCGGATTTGTGGCCTTCAGAAGTTCTAGACGATTGATGAGATGATTTTTTCGACCGAGAATCTCTTGGTGGATCACCACGGTACTCCTGGTGTACTCTTGTTCTGTGTTGAGTGTGATCAGTGTTGGAAGGCTGAGAGCGAGATCTTGTTTGTGGCTGAGTAGAGCGACTTGACGACTCTTTCTCTCTTGGATATTCACGACTTTGAGATTTATGTCCGGCAACTTCTTCATAGGATGGTAAACCTTCGTTGTTGACCTCTCTTTCGATTTGTCTTTCACGTTCCCTTTGACGTTCCTTTTCTGTGGCTGAGTTGAAATAGTCTTCAGAGTTGGTGGAATCTGCTGGATAATTGGGTGGAGAGTTACTATTCCCCGTAGAGTGTGCAGAAAGTTCTTTTTGGAACGGATTGTTGGAACCACGGCGAGATGATTCCATGTTTCTGCGAGTTTGTTAGTATATGTTTTAAGGAAATAAAAGAGGAAGAGGCTGTGAAGATTTCGAGAAAGATGTTTCAAGACAAAACCTGTGCTTTTTTTTTTTCAATTTGAACTGGGTTTCAAGTTTAAGTCTAACTGAATTATAATGATAGTGGAGGTTCCAATCAACTTGGTACAAGTGAACTGCGCCTTGTAAAACCATTTTTAGTCTCAATGAAAACGATACCCTTTAAAAAATAAAAAAAAAGCTATGGCTTTATCTGTAGAGCCAATGGAGCGTACTAACTCCTAAAGAAAGCTATAGTCTTTATTTGGTGTACCACACATCTAATTCTCTCGCAGCCTGTACGCCTGTCTGCTTAAGCAGCATTCATGATTACTTACGAAGCGCCTGTTCCTGATCCTTTCGCACTATATGATCCTGATCTTCCATTTGCTGGCTGTGTGCTGCGTGGTGGCAACATCTGGGTTAGACTGTCTTCATCATCATCGCTGAAACTGAGTTGGCTGGAGTTTTGATGGACCCACTGCTGGAAGTTTTGCTGATTAATGTTGTTCACTGAGTTAATGTTAGAATCAAGAGACGCGTTTCGGAATGGGTTATTAGTGGAAAATGGTCTATTTCCTGGCTGCCCTCCTCTACCAGAGTCATGTGCGCTGGCTGTTCTGTGAACGCTCATTTTGTGCTACTGTTGAAGTTATTCTGAGTGATTGTTTCTCTCGTGAAATTCTATTTGTTTTGTTTGTTGATCTTGTTGTCATTATTTTTTTTTTTTTACACTTTTTGGTCTCTGACTTTTAGTCTGTTTTAAAAATATCTTATTTCGCGGATAAAAAGTTAATCATCAACCAAAAGGGTTATTTTCCGTTTTGAGAATATTTTGCACCATTGATATACATATTAATACCCTAAACACAAGTGTTGGTCTTAGATCAGTTGCTCATACATTGTGATCTTTGTGATTATTCCTATTAATACTGCTGCTCCAGATTATATTGAGCAGTGGACATGTCTATTGAGGTACTCGCATTGATAGTTTCGGCAGGTGTTAGCTTCTACTATACCTACATATACACCTGGCATTATGTGCTTCAGCTGTTTGAGACATTAAATGCTAAAGGACAGAGCAGTATTGGTGCGGGTAGCAGCAGTATTATGCTCAGTCGTAGCAGCTCGTGGCTATCTGTTCGGCCGGAAACATCATCCTTCTTGAAACTGGTGACCCAGGTCGACGACCAGGCCACTGGCTTCATTCAGCATATGAAGACATTAGGAAGGGTGGTCTTTTCACTCACGATCACCATGACTTTGATCATCATGGAGTTTATACTGCTACAGATGGTGAAGGTGCAGCAGGGAGAGAGTAAGAAAATCAATATTGGATCGGCTAGCATGTTTATCTGGAATACCTCCACCCTTCTAATTACAATCAGTTTGATATTTATTCAGCCTTTTATAGTCACAGTGTTGCTGGTCAACAAATTTTTCAAGTCTGAAGTCTTGAACAAGCAGAACATCAAAATCGGGACTAGTGCGTGTCTGATGATGATTTGGCTAATTTTTGTAGCGAAATTTGACACATTCACCGACTTCAATGATGGATCGTTTATGATAGGATTAGATAATTTGAAGATGATATTGATCCATAAGATATCAGTGATTGGAATTACACTGATTGCTATACTGAACGGAATTGGCTCGTTCTCCACATTTTACTATTACCTTTACAAAGATATGAGAAAAAGGGTTTCACCCATGTATCTTGATGAAGACACAACAAGAGAAAGATTGCTAAACTTGAAGCGAACTTTGGATCAAACTGATAACTTGATTAGAGAGAAGGAAGCAGAAATATATCAAAGAGACAGCACAGTAGATGAAAACATACAAAAGAGAACAAGCACTGAACCTAAAGGATCGTTTCTGGACTTGAAAATATTGAACAAAATTAAAAATTCCAAAGAAGATGAACTGAGCCAAGAAGTGAGATCACTGATAAAGATAAAGAACGATATATCGCAGAAGATATTGAGAATTGAACATTCCTCAACATTAAGCTCATATTCCGGGTCTTATTCTTATTATTTCAAGTCTCAGTGGTTCATTGAAAAGGCTATCCAAAGGACTTTAGCTGTTTACTGTATCTTCAAAATAATTCAAGTTACAGTGGTGAGAATTATCTCCCTCTATCAGTCATACAGTGATCACTCTAGTGCGAAAGAGTCCGACCCCCTCGTTATTACTATTTCCAAGATAATCCAATTGATCGTAACCGTCCAAGATGATGAGTTCTTGAATAGTCAATTGAGCTTTCTAATATCAGGATTTTTGTTCATCTGCTCTTTTAACGGTGTATTCCTGACATTGAGACACCTCTACAAGTTCATACCAATTGATATTTCACAATCAAACCAACAATCAAAATCATCGTCATTGTCATCTTCATCTAAAAACAAATCAGTCAGCATTATCAAAAATCTTATCATCAGTGAACTTGTTGGAATATACGGATTGGCAACACTGCTAATTCTGAAATCTTCTGTTACAAAAAACATGAGATCTGCATTAGTCGGACTATTATCAACGACTTTATCATCATCACCCGTCACATCGTCGTCATCTTCATCATCAATGATTGATGTCAGTAATGTACAAGATATTCAAATTATTGACAACTGGTCTGACAAGGTCTTTCTTTTCTCAGTGGTAATTACTTTTGTGGGAATACATTTATCCGAACTCTCCAGTGAAGATTTCGATGGTGCCGAAAATATAGATCTAGTTAACAAGCTCGTTTAATTTTTCAACAAAGATTCTGTTTTGGTCTTGATGTCTGTAGTTTTAGCCGTAAGTATCCTGTGTGATTCAATAGTGGTCTCCAAATCCTTGAAAATTGTATCTGTAAGTTTTTCAATGAGCTTCAGAGTTTGTTTTGTTGCTTTAAGATTATTAATGTTACTAGCTGTCCTGTCCATATTCTTTCACTAGCATTCTTTTACTTCTCCCTTCCTGTCCTAGTCTATTTAGTTTTAGATTTTTGGGTATATCGCGAATGAAATGTGGATGACATCATTAAAGTTATAACATGAGATATTGATCACAATACGATTTATAATACTTGTTGATACATTAACTTCCTACTGGTTCAAAAGACTGATACCTCAATTGGTTGATTGTTTTCATATCTGAATATTATTTCGAACGCCCTCAGTTCCAGCGTTATTTTTAGCAATTTTGTTGAAGGATTCTATTAATACTCAATTATAGAGCAACATTATAATATCAAACCAAAACACAGCAGCAACCTTCATTATTAAGTATTTAACTGGGGGAAAAAAAACTTATATCTCTACTTCTGTCTGATAGTTTCAAGTGCCAGAAATTCCAAGTATGAAGTCTCATCAACCAGTGACAAATCCTAATTTAGAAGGGTATTATGTGGTCAGGAACATGTGGAATCGATTTTGGAATCCTAGAATGGGAACATTCATATCTCCAAGACCAAAGTGCTCAGGAACTTATGGAGATGAAAACAAATTCAATGTGTGGTCAGTAGCTGTTGCTGCACAGTCTATTGTCGATGGTGCAAGAATATACCCACAAGAATTGGGTCCGTTGATTGATCCAGCTATAAAAGCGCTTTATAGGTATAAGAGTGATAGACTTTGTGGGTATTGTGCAGTGGAAAACTTTCCTGGTAATTGTGACATATACTATGATGATGATGCGCAGGTTGCAAGTGCATTGATAACAGCGTATGAAGTGACTCAAAACAAAGAGTATTTGGATCAGGGACGGGAATTGGTTAGATACCTCATGGGTGGGTGGAATAATGATAAAAATGCAAAGGTTAAAGGTGGTATTCTATGGCACAGAGATAAGCCTTATATTTCAGCTATTTCGAATGCTGAAGTAGCGCATGCAGCATTGCAGCTTGCAAAGTTCATCCCAAACGAAAAGGATTACTATATCACATTTGCCATCAAAACCATTGATTGGCAAATAGAACACTTGAGAGACAACTCCGATGGTTTGATTGTTGATGGAATTGACAAAAACTCAAATGGAGGTCCTAATGGGATGAAATGGACCTACAATACTGGTATGACTCTCTCATGTTGTGTCCTTCTGTATGAATTTACAGGTGATGAAAAATGGCTACAATTATCCAACGACTTTGCTGCTGCGGCAACAAACCGTGATAAGTCTTTATTTTGTAGAGACTATATTGAATTTGATAGGAGATATTGGAGAGATCCTTCATATTTTATACAGTTATTATTTGAGGGTCTCAGTGACTATTTATTGGTCGTTGCGGACAAAGTTCCTAGTTCTACATTAAATGCAATCAAAGTCGAGTTCAAAAGACATTTAGAGTTTTTCAGAAAGTATCATTTTGATCCCAAAGACGGTCTTTATTTCCAGATGTTCGAAGCACATCGTATCAGTCCAGAAATATGGGAGGTGTATAGAGAACAGTTCGGTGATACGAAGAAATTTGATCCAAATCCAGAAGAGAGAGCCCAGGAAGGTAGTGGCGAAACAAAAGATAAACCATTGGTTAAAACACTGATCGGATCTGGCGCTGCTGCTAGAATTTGGTTTCAGGCAGCTAGAGTTCTACCTGAGCTCCAATATTAACGTTGATTTTACTATCTTCGTGTATTTACACAATTAAAACGAAAAAACGCGTCTTTTCTCTTTGAACGCCATTTTTATTGTGTAAGTCTAATTCTAACTCTAACTCATCAAAGTCTTATTTGATTTAACTTGAATGCTGGTGGGTGAGATAATGCAAAGTGTGGTCTTTCGATTATAACCAGTTCTTCTGATTGTGTTTCTTTCTCACCGTTCACAGTATCGAATAATGAACTTGCATACAAAATCGGTTTGTACTTTATGGACATCCAAAATGGTGTACCTTTATCACTAGCATTCCCATTTTTTTTCAAAATCTCCAAACGTTCTTCAAATTTGGCACTTTCAACTAATGGATCACCAAATTCATCTGCACTGGCATCATCAACTTCAATATCGTCTTCGTTTTCGTCTGCATCATCGAAATTTTGTTGCTGTTCGATCACACCAATTTGAAATCCTTCTCTGTTACGCTTTCTATCCTTCTTGAATTTGTTCAATGGAATATTTAAACCAAGATCAAAGTATACTAACCATGAAGAACCATAAATCCAAACTCTTTTGTCATTCAAGGAATCGAAGAACACGCCGATTGGGGGATCTTGCAACGTTGTAAAATCTAGGGGCAAAAATTCAGAATTAACTTTAGACCATTTTGTTAAATGAGAGTTGATTCCTTTGGAGTTGTAGTTTTTTAAATCAAATTCATAAAGCTTATTCTCAAATGTCAACAAAATCAATGTAAGTCTAGAGGAAATCTCAAGCTTGTTGATATAACTTGATAATTTGAGAAATGGAATAGACACAACTTCCTTATTGTTATCTAGATCTATTACATCAACTGCTCCACAAAATCTGGATATCACCAATTTTGAGTGAGAAACTTTCATGTGATTGATGTTCTCATAAAAAGGTAACTTGGACTTCGAACGTGGTATCTCTGATAATTCATATTCAGTAATATTATCTTCAGATGGAGTCTCAGAATCATCATACACTTTGAATTTGAAAATTTCATTCTCAGGAGTCGCTAAAATCAAAGAATCATTTCCGTTGAATGATAGAAAACGGGAACCATACTTTGAAAGATTTGAATTATCGATTCTTGAGACCTTCAACTTATGAGAACCTGATTTTTCTTTTAGATCAAATAGTTTGGTTGTACTTAACCTACCAACAGCTAACTTTGTACCATCTTGAGACATGGCAACCGTGGAGATATTATCCTCATCAGCTAGGGTTAATTTGGATACCAGTTGATAGGAGTTTTTGGAAACTTCGTTGTCGATTCTAGATTGAACTTCATCTTCATTTTCATTTTCTTCTTCATCACTGTTCAAGGCTAAAGAGAAGGTGCTATTATCATGACTCAATCTCCAAATCTTGACAGTTTGATCCTGCCATAAAACTATGTATCTTTTACTTCTATTTATGAGAACATGCTCTTGCTGTGGAATGAAACTCAATTTTCTAAAATCACCATCAGTAAAGTTGTTCAATGAACTCAAAACTATCTGTTTATCGACACCAGCAGAAACTAAGAAATTGAAATTCTTGGACTCGAATGAGGCCATTGATCTGATATCATTGGAGTGCAATAATCTATTGGAAGAGTTTACCCATCTTGATATTTTATTAGACTGTTTTTGATTTTGAACATATTGAAATTTATGAATCTTTCTGTCAATACCAGCAGAAAATATACTTTCATTCTCCATATCGGTGGTTATTGTAAGAATATCCGCCTCATGAACTTTGAAACTTTGTAGAAGGGTGAAGTGTTCAAAATCCCAAAATTTGATTGACCCTGTGGAGTCACCAGTTACAATCTGATCCCTTTTTGGTAAATAGGTAACTGACCAAACTAAAGTTGATTCCAGTTTGGACTTGTCCACTTTCATGGTCGAAATTAAGTTGAAACGACGTTGGACAGAAATATCATCATTGTCATCAAGTTTAAAGTTCCAAACTCTCACTCTGCCATCTGCACATCCTCCAATAATATAGTCATCTTTCTTGAATGCTAGTCCTAGCACTCTATGATCTTGTCTTTGCAAAAAGGCATAATGCTCTATGGAACCTCTTCCTCCTGAAATGTCCACCACTACTACTGTGCCATCATCACACCCAAGTGCTATCTTATCCTGTGATTCATTAATAGCAATAGACCATATCATAGCAGCGTTACAGTCAAAATTGAGCAAAGGCAATCCTGTCTTCAGATCCCATTCGGTTAGACATGTAGAACCTCCTATAGAAAACAGTCTTGGACATTCGTTAGCTTTAGTACACCATACTATTCCTTCAATAGTTCTTTCTTTACCTCCCTGGAGGGTCATCTCATGAGTCCATCTAGTCTTTGGATTCCATATTTCGATATCACCATTATTTCTACCTACAGCTAACCTCAAATCAACAGGTGCAAATTTCTTGGTAGAAGCATGTGAAAATGCAAGACTAGTGACACTATGAGGTGTATAATCAACAAACCTGCAACGATGAATATCAACCATTGTTACAAACTAATCAAAATACCACCTTGTGACCAGCTGTCTTGTATCGATGTCCTAATTACAAACTTTCCCTTGTATAAGCGATGAGGTTTCAAAATTTTTTTACTAAGAAATTCGCGATCCATGTAATTACCCTGACTGAATTATACAATGATTGCAACGGACACGCCCCATATACAGAAAAAGTAAACAAACAAACAAAATAGTAAACAATAATACTACAAAACAGATCAGATCATCTCAGAGTAGGTTACTTCAACGCATTCCACGTACTTCCCGCATAGCTAAAAGATGAGCGCTGCGGCAGTAGTGGAACAGCAGATACAGAAGCTCACCGAGCAAGTTTCAACACCTGAGCATATACAACAAGCGCTTGCGCGGGTATTTCAAGATTCTCAAATGACAGTTGCAGGGCACCGTAAACAGGTTATCATTTTGCGATCATTACTGGAGAGAAGTGTTCAATTGAACTACGAGGATAGTTTCCATTACTTCTTTTGTAAATTGATCAATAAAGTGCTAGTTATCAAGAGAACAGAAGCTGTTGGAGATAGAATCGTCAAGTTGGTGGCTAGTTTTATTTTGAAGCTACATGACGAATTCTCTAAAGAAGAGAATGCTGATCAGCAGGATGAAGGGCAGACGGATGATAATGTGTTTACCAGGTTTGTCAACTATTTCATCTCTCACTTGTTACGAGGTATTGAATCTAAGGATAAAAATGTTAGATATAGAGTTGTTCAGTTTTTAGACTTCGCCATGAGTGGACTGGGCGAAATAGATGATCATCTTTATGAAACATTACTGTGGGCGCTTGACAAGAGGCTGCATGATAAGGAGCCTAGTATTAGAATCAAAGCCCTGCATTGTATCGCAAGATTTCAAGAGGCTGAACAAAACGAGGATGATGAAATTGATGAAGCTACGGCCAAACTACTGATAGCAATTCAAAATGATCCAAGCGCAGAAGTGCGTAGAGCTGCACTCTTAAACCTGGTTAAAACAGATACAACGAAGCACTATCTCCTGGAACGGGCAAAAGATACCAACTCAGTAAACCGGAGACTTGTTTACTCCAAAGTTATAAAAGACTTTGGTGATTTTAGAACAATCGATTCGAAAACAAGAGAGAAGCTGCTATCATGGGGCTTGAAAGATCGTGAGGAAAGTGTCAATAAAGCTTGTATCAAAATGTTTGCTGTTGATTGGCTCAGCACGCTAGATGGAGACTTGATCGAGTTACTAGAAAGATTACATATCACCCATTCCGAAATCGCTGAGTTGGCTATGAAACAATTTTTTGAATATAGGAAGGATATTATAACCAAGATTTCTTTTCCACCCGAAATTTGGCTCAAACTGACTCCGGAGATCTCATTCTTGGCCAGAACATTCTACTATCACTGTAACAGTAACTCATTGAATGATTTGATCGATACCAACTATCCGGAGTCTGCAAAACTTGCAAATTTGTTGACAAAGTATTTGGAGGCCAGGAAACAGTTAGACAACTTGGATGATGCAGAGGATTTAGATTTTGTTATCGAGCAGTTGTTGGTAATAGCAGTAAAGTACGACTTTAGTGATGAAATTGGTAGAAGAGCAATGCTTCAAGTGATCAGATCCTCATTGAGCAATGACAGGCTTACTGATAAGCTAATTAAAGTGGCCTTACAGGTCTTAAGAAAGCTTTCGATAAATGAAAAAGATTTCTGCGCAATGGTTACCGAAATAATTACGGATATAAGAGACTCGGACTTGGAAGAACACGGAGCTGATGGAGAGGACGAGATTCATGAAAACGAAAAAAATCTAGTGCACTCCTTGACAATCTGTAAATTTATGTTACAGCTGACGAATGAGCCATTGAAGGACAATCTCTCAGTAACATCTTTGATTGAAACTTTAATTAATCCGGCTGTCAGAAAAACCCAAAGTACTATACGTGAATTAGGTACAGAAGCCTTGAGTTTGTGTTGTTTACTAGATCTTCAATTAGCCACAGATCAATTGTACCTTTTCGGTCTTTGTTTGTCGAAAGGTCACGAAGAGCTAAAAATAATATCTATCAAAGCATTATTTGATATTTTATCCGTTCATGGAACCAAAGTTCTTGATGTTGAAGATGGAGTTGACTCCCTTTCATTTCATAAATTACTCTACAGAACTTTAAAGGATGATGAACTGCCCAATGTACAAGCATTATGTGCCGAAGGCTTGTGCAAACTTTATTTGGCTGATATACTGAACGATGATGAATTATTTGAGACCTTGATCTTAACATACTACAATCCGCATAACTCAAAAAACCAAAGTTTATTACAGGCTTTTTCATTCTGCCTACCCGTTTATTGCTTTTCACATCCGATGCATCAAGACAAAATGGCAAAAGTTGCAAGTGATGCTTTCCTGAGATTATACGTTGCTCATGGAGAGGACGACACCAACTCAGAACATATGATTCCACCAGCAACTATTTTACAGCAAATTATACACTGGACTGATCCGAGCAACTTGGTAAATCAAGATGAAGAGAAGGTGAACCAATCAAGAAGTCATCTAGTGCTAGCAATAGATTTATTGAATACAATGGACGAAGTTGAATCTAAAAAATATCGAAAATTGATCATGGTCAATTTATCAAAACTCCAACTTGGATCTCTTCTATCATATGAGGATCTGAAGTCTCTTAAAGAGACAATTGATTCTAAGGATGCAATAATTGCTGATCTAGATCAAGTCTCCAAAAATAGTATTAACAAATTCATCAGCAGATTGATCCCATTGTTAGAAGATGCTGAGAAGAAACATAAACTCACAGAAAAAGAAATTGAAGACAATGCAAAAGATCAAGAATACTCACAGATTCTAGAGAATTCGAACTCTGAAAAGGACGACTTCGAAAAGGAAATTGATGAGGAATTTGAAGAAGAGCAAAGCATCTTGATGCAGTCTAGTCACCCTAAGGAACAGGAGAAGGATCGAAAAGATGAAATTGGTGAACAAGACGGGCACGTTGAAATCAACGCTGAAATGATATCTAAGATAGTTGATGAAGATGGTGATTTGTCAATGGAGTAATAAACTAATAAATACATATAATTACAGGTTCATCAATTTGTATTAACATCTTATCTTTATCTATCATCAAGTGATGTTGCCACCATTCTATATTGTTATCAATTCCTGGAGAATCCTTAAAATCTCCATTTCCCGCATTGAAAGGAAGCAATCATATCTTTTTAGCTAATTCCTTTTCTGCTAGTTGTTTATCGTTCAAAACTTCATAAATACCAACTTCGGGATCTATCTCCACTAGATGTAATCCTTCTTCTTTGATTTTAGGTACGTTTTCATGTGATAAGTCCCAGCCTAACTTTTCACACAAATATGTAGCAACCTGATCACAGAACCCCAACAAACTGACATCAAATTCAGCATGCTCTACCAGGTCTTTGTTTATTAATATTTGTGGAACCTCTTCCGGTACCATGTTTACAATTTCCGAAACGGGGGAAACTTTCAAGGAGGTTCCAATGCAAATCAATAGATCACAGTTATTAACATCTTTCTTGATTGAGTCATGGAAGCTCTTAGGAAGGTTTTCACCAAAAAATGTAATATCAGGCTTCATGACACCATATGATTGTGGATAACTGTTTTCATTTTTGCTAAAGCGCCGTTGACGTTCTTTGAAACAGAAGGGGCATATCGGCAATTCTGTTTCTTTTATATACTTATAAATCTTTGTACCATCAACTTGTAACTTACAAGTCTGACATGTAGCTTTAGCAAAAGACCCATGACATTGAATGACTTTGTCGGGGGATATTCCAACGTTACCCTCAAGATTATCGATGTTTTGTGTGTAGTTTCTTAGTAGTTTTCCCTTTACCTCTAGTAATTTAATGAATGAATGCAGTGGTGTATATGAACCAATTGGTGGTAGAATCATGTGTGCAACAGTATAGAAAATATCAGGATTTTCATGGAATTGCATCAAGTCAAACACTTCTTGAGGATCGCTTAGCCCAAGATGTTTGACTTTTGAGTAGATACCTTCTGAAGATCGAAAATCTGGAATACCCAAACTTGTACTGATACCAGCACCAGTTAAAACAAGGATCCTTGCTGAGTTATTAATGGCACTTACCACATCCTCGACTTTGCTGAAGTCAGTGAGCCTCGTTCTCATGAACAAGACCTTGTTCATGGCCTTTTGTAACAGTTTAACGATTTTCATTAAGTTTTTCTCATCATCAATATCACCATCAAAGCTGAAACTAAAGAATCCCAACTGAACAATAACATATAAAAGGTCTGATCCTTTTGGATTATCCGGTAAGTATTTATCTAGAAAAGACATCATTCCTTCTCTCTTGAGATACTTTCTAGCCTCGGAGGTTTCCTCCATAGTGACCGGAGGTAAGATCCATTTCCCATCAACTTTTCTGATCTTTGGGCGCTTCTGCTTGACACGCCCATTGTCAGAAGAAGAGCTCGAATTTTCTGGTGTACTTCTTGCACTCGAATTACTATCTTGCGCAGAGCTTCTGTTGGTTATTTCTAACTTAGCTGCTGTTGTAGATTCTTTGTGGATTGGGCCTAGCGACATTCCATTGGAAGAGTCCGTTGAAGAGGAGGGAGACAACCTAGACGGAGAATCTTTGGCTGGTCTTAAAATTTCTGTCTTGTCATCAGCGGCAGAGACACCTGACTCTTTCTCTAGGCGAAGGATCTTTGCTGATTTCTCAGCTGTTTCCGTGTCATGGCTAGGACGTTTGCTCATTATGTGAGTCCTGTTGTTCCTTTTCTCGCTGTTTGTGGAGTTGTTTTGTTGTTACTGGTCCTTTTGTTTTTCGATGGACGGAAGAAAAAAAAAGTTTTGTTTGCATTTTTTTCAAAATCGGGCCTAGCTTGAACCATCCTAGGCAGAGATTCTTAGGGAGGCTAGGCGGCCAACTGCGCGAATGCTTCTGGCATAGGCGCCAGACCCTTCTTTCTGGAACGTCCCGTGAGACTCCAATGTCACACCGTCGCATGCACTAAGTCCCATCCTCCGTCCGAGTCCTCGTCCTAGCATTTCAAAAAAAAAAATTAGGGCTTTCTCTGCGCCACTGCTTAGAAGGGTTCTTGCGCCAACAGTACGCGAGCCCCACCCTGGGCAAAACGTGCTACAGATGCATTGATAGTGAAAAAAACACTTGACTTGACTAGTGAGATGGCCGAAGCAACAGGCTTTGTGAGTAAGTATATGAGTAAATATTTGAACTGTTCAGCAAGCTTTCATATTCAACCTCGGGGGACCAGCACTTGGCTAGTGGAAGGTATACGTATGGGTACACCCTTGCAATTGTGTGCATGCACCTTTGAGTAGTCTTTGTAAGAGCTGGCTGGTACCAGCACCCAAGGGTTACCCTATCTAAATCCATATTAAACAAAGTTATCTTGGAAAAACAAAACAAACACGCATTTTTCACTACAACTAGATAACAAACGTAATAAATAGATTAGAATTAATCAATTATCTACTAACATCTATGCAAGCGGGTAATTTTCAGTCTCTCTGCTTCACTGCTTCACGTTAATATTAGCTTTCGAAGGAGTACATCTCACTTTCAAAAACTATAAACTGTCCCAGCTTTATGTCAAATCTTATATATGTAGAGAGGCAGAATTAAAAAAAAAACATAACAAAAAACAAGCCGAATAAATTCACATGATCTCGTAGCTGTAACTCAGAAGTAGAACAAAACTATTCGTACGAAGATGGCAGCATGCATCTTATGTTTGAAATATTAAGTTTAGGCATCTAAAGGTTTTCTAACAACAAACAATTGCATTGGAGTGAAGATTTTCTTTTTACCACCAGCAACTAGACCAATGGCAGCTTCTTCCAAGGCAAGAGTGACCTGTTTGGAACCTTTTGGAGCAATACCAACAAATTCTAAGAAAGCCAATAAGTTGGTTGTGATTTTTCTACCGATATAGGAAGTTCTGAAAAAGGTACCAACGTCGTATAAACTTTGGACGTACTTCCAGTCCCCGGTCAATGGATAATACCATGGAATTTCATCATCCATATCAGCTAAGTCTTTTTCCACTTCAATCTCGAAACCAACATTCTTTAAAGCCTGTCTGGCAACGTTGATGTCGTACATTTTAGGAATACCATCACCAATCTCGATCTCGTACGCAATCTGTCTATGCTCTGGATTTTTTTCATCGTAGGCATCTGTCATCACCCACTCATAGACACCGAAGACACCACCTGGTTTCAACACTTTGTAGATTTCGCTGTAAACACCCTCCAAGACTGGTGCATGGACGGTGGCTTCAATGGCATAAACGGCATCAAAGGAGTTGGCCTCGAACTCCATCTTCATGAAATCACCTTTCACAAAATCAAGTTGATCTTGTAATCCGTCTCTTTTAGCATAGTAAAAGGCTTTCTCGATTTGGTAGTCATTGTTGTTCAAACCAGTGATATGGGCACCAGTGAATCTAGCAATTTCCCTAGCTGGACCACCAACACCACAGCCAACATCTAAAACTTTCCAGCCCTCTTTGATACCAATCTTGCTGGCCAAATAGTGTTCGTGTCTTGCTGCTGCCTGCTTCATAGACTCACCTTTGTAGAATCTTGAAAAGTGGAACGAGGTACCCCAACCATACTCGTAAAAATCTGTCACCACATTGTAGTACGAGTGTGTAGATTGATTATAGTCATTGGTTCTTCTTTTTTCTGCTTCTTCGTCAACTTTACCATCCCAGTGCTTTAAATAGTCATCGACTGCCGCCTTTTGTGCTGATTTGTTTTTACTCAAGATAGCACCTAAACCTGTTCTACCGGCGGCATCTTCACCATGCAATTGTTTAGAAAATTCGGCCTGTGTGGCTTTTAAATCTTTTGCTGACATTTTATTATTTGTAAATATGTTTGCTTATGCGATCAAGTTTCACTCTCTATCTTCAGTGAAAGAAAGAGGCAGAACTAATCTTTATAAATACGTTGGTTTTTTTTTTTCACTTAAAGTCAACGCGTCTCTTCAAACTCGTTTAACAAAAAAAAAATACAAACACAATCTCGTTTAATCTATCGTATATAGGCTTTACGAAGGGCAAACTAAACGAGTGGTTTGGCCGTTGCTGGGAATTCTCGCGAATATGAGAGTTGTTATGGACACGTATTTTGACTGGATGGAAAAGCCTTCATCATGTGACTATCATGTGATTTCTGGTAGCACATGGTCTGGGCTACAAACCCTTTCGAGCTGCTTCAATAAAGTGGTCGTAATATAACATTAAATAAGAGCATAATCTATACATGTGCCGTTATCCTTATTTTTGGCTGTGGGTGAGACTATTATATACACAGTTGGGACATCCTTCTTCTCGTATTTATCACCTTTTTCTTCCTCCGTCTCTTCTCTTATTGTTTCCCTCTTTTTCTCACATAAAACGTATTTAATTCTCTTCTACTATATTCAAGTTAGAACAACTGATGGAGAGAAATACCTAATCATGCGCTTTACCACTGATTCTTGGGAATAGTCTATTAGCGTGATAGTTGATAGAGGATCTTGCAGCTTTGGTCTTGGATCTGGTCTCCATGCAACTTTTCAAATTACTTTCAATCAATTTACACTGAGCAGCACCTTCACCATTGGACGCCCAGCAGTTCAGCAACGAAGACATCAAAACAATGCAGGGTGAAGCACCTTGCTCCACTGTCGCATTCTTTACACGAAGTCTTTCTAATTTAGGAAGTCTGACGGCTCTGTTACTCGACATAGTGTTCGATGCTAGTACGCTATCAAGTCGCAACTTTTCCTTGTGGATTTGTTTCGCTTCATTTTTCATATTTTTTTCTATGGCCAAAAATATTTTCGCGGGATCTGGCTATGGCCACTACTTCTACTACTACTGCTACTGCTGCTGTTGAGATAAGCAATGTATTGACAATTTGACAGAATCAAATAGTGATAATGAAAACAAAACTTAGCATCATAAAACGAGAATCAAGCAGAACGGTAGAAAACCCTAAAATACGTAGAACAAAGAGCCATAAAGAGACCATGACAAAAGGATATGTAGAGATGAAAAGATCATCGATGGGTCGTAAAGGTTCATAACTTTCAAAACCCTTCTAGTGCTTTGATAGCTTTATTCAATCTTCTCATACTTTCGTCGTGTCTGTCTTTGTCAACAATCATATCAGCAGTCAAACGAGACAACGAGTCGACCAGTCTTTCCAGGAGCTGCTTTTCTTTAATTTCCAATCCCAAGTTCTGAAACTCTTGCCCTATTATGGTTCCATTGGTCATTTGAAGCAACTGAACCAGAGTGTCATGGTTAAAATGTCCCTTTTCGAAGATTGACTTAGATTTTTCCCTTGCTTTCCTTTCCTTCTTGGATTTCCGTCTTGCTGTAGGATGTCTCTGATTAACGGAATTCTTTGAATGAAGGGCCGTATCTTTCTCATTTGTAGCATTTCCATCTTCATCTTCTTCCTCCGTGATGAAACCATCATCGTCTGGAATCTCTCTTGAGGAACCACTAGGAATTATAGTATGTTGTGGGACAGGAGGTGGTGGTAATGGTCTAGGCACAAGAGACTGGATCGAACTGTCTTTCTCATACTCAGAAAGTGTGTAATCTTCATCCTCGTGAGCTCTTTCATCTCTTTCCTGATGTAGCTCGTCATCTCCTACATTGTATTTCTGATCATTTTGTAGTTCCTTATCTTGCGATCTCTGATTTGATGCAATTTGGGCGTTCAAGAGCTCATCAATTTCTTCGACTTGCTTGTAACCATCGTCTAAAGATTTAGACTTAACGTGGCCTTGGTATTTCAGCAAATCTTCCTTGTTAACACCAGACTGGAGAGCTCCTTGCAAATTTATACCGCTTATTGGTCTTCTTGGTGATCTGGAAGGTATTGGCAAGTCGTCATATTTGACACACTTATTCATATCTGGTGCTTTCTTTTCCACCACAGCATTACGTTTTGTGATCAATGTGTCACCTTCTTCGTAATCAAAAGAGTCTGTTGACTTGATGGATAATCTTTTGGATAGTCTTGAAACTTCTTTCAGCTTTGAAATCTCTTTCTCACTAGCAGTAGACCTACCCAAAGATGCAGAAGTATTACTTTCATTTGAAAATTGAAAATCCTTTCCACTGTAGTTACTACTATTTTGATATTTGGAAGAGGAGGAAGTCTGAACTGTGGAAGGATTTGAAGCCATGGATTGTTTCTTTTCGTGTAATGGTAAAGATCTTGAGGATGGTGATTGGATTCTGAACTGCTCAACAGAAACACCCATTTTAGGCTGGTTCAAACTGGTGGCTCTCTTTGGGCTGATATTTGATATTTTGGGATTGATCTTGACAACTGATGGAATACTACTAGCATCATGGTAATCTGCGTTAGCTTGATCATCATAGTCTGTGACTTGAGATTCACGTTTCTTTGAATCGATTACATATGCCACCTGATCAAACTGTTGAACCTCATGAATAGACGGAGCATAATCTGAAATCATAGATTTTCTTGTACCTACAGTGTTAATGGATAGTGGGGTCTGTTGAAAATCCGGAATGGATGGTGGATCAAATCCAACTTGTTGTTCCGGTGTGTAGAATCTCTCATTTTTTTGAACTATTGGTACAGACAAAGAGGATGAATCAGAAGATGGTTGCATGGAGCTTTCTCTATTATCCCCCAACACAGGATCTTCTGATTGGTTTTCAGAAGTTGTCAAATTCCTGTTTTCCTTCCTTTCTTCTTTCTCCTCTTCATGTGATTCGATTGAGAAGGTATTTTCAGTTGTTGATGAGTGATTATTGGAACCTGCACTTTTATTGACAATAAATTCATCAGCATCATCATAATCGTCCAAGTTGGAGATTGTACTATCAACAGGGTCCATCAAGTGACCACTTTCATTTGTGCCTTGACTTAAGTCATCCAGCATATTGCTTAGTCTTCTTCTGTCTTTCATAGCACTTTCCTGTAAATCTCTCAGAGCATCAAACTCTTTCGATTTACGT
This sequence comes from Komagataea salicaria, assembly GCA_003707885.2. NCBI lineage: Eukaryota > Fungi > Ascomycota > Saccharomycetes > Phaffomycetales > Wickerhamomycetaceae > Komagataea > Komagataea salicaria. The sequence goes on from PPMB02000014.1 coordinate 232,078, forward strand.
ATGAGGCTGGAATTAGATGAGCTCAGAGAGCCAGTGACAGATCCTATCGAGTTCCTAGCTGGTCTCTGATGATCTTCCATAGTCTAATGTTCAAGGAAAAGCAACTTCAATAACTTCACTATTTATTTATACGTTTGTTCGTGTGATAGCTCGTTCCCTCAACTGAAATTCGGTGCAACTGATGTCAGTTTTATTGACTATTCATGGAACAATTCATTTATATCCCAAAAGGGAAAAACCAAAACAAACTGTATTAGTTTAATTTGTCGATTTTTTTTAGATGAGAAGGTTCGGTTCGGATGAAATTGATACAGTGGTGTGTGAAAGACGATGGATCCTACGTAACGATATTAACTTTATACCAGACTTTCGGTAAATCGCTTTTTGGATTTTTTATGTACAGATAATTTTGTTCGTTTCTATGTGTGCAAGGTGGTTCAGGTTTGTAGTCAGTAATGAGATGATCTCAAGATAGACCACTTGACATGATATTTACCTTTGCCTCAGGTAATCTTCCACTTACAACATCCCAATCAATAGCTTTCCAGACCTGCTCCAGATATTGACGTTTGCCAAAAACACCATAATCATGTAGCCAGACTTTTGGTGAGACATCAATAGCCAACAGAGGGAAGTATTCAACGTTGTTGAACATTGTAAATTCAGCTTCTTCAAAGGTAGGAATTGATGAAGAATTAGCTACAAGGCCTTCTGGGTTCACCTTTTCAGCCAAGACATCAATTTGACCACTTTTATCACTATTTTGAGGGGAACCTGCATTGTATGTGTTGAGAACGAAGAGTTTGTCAAAAGTATTACTTCTCTCTCTTGGTACTTCTTCCGTGAAATAAGCACTGTTTCTGGCAACCAGCCAAGTAAAACCATCGCCGTTGATGGCATTGGCAGAATTCAACAGTAAGGTCTTGAACTCGATCAGTGTGCCGAAGTTTGTTGTTAAAAGATTGGACAAGTGCTTGTCTGTTGGTTCATTATGCACAGCAGTTGATAAATCTGGTGTTTCTAAAAATGATAGAGCATTTGGCTTGTAGATACCTTTATTGGCATCTGGTTCTCTGACCTCACCAACTGAGCTCATCGCGTATGTGATATTTTGCAACAGCGAAGCATTCTCAAAAACTTTTTTATGTTTCACATTACCAACGCTCTCTGAAATCAAAACATCTAATGCAGCATTTCCGCTCAACGACAGCCTTGTGAGCTCAGCATTAAGCCTCTGAACGTGATTCTCTGCTCTATCAAAGAAGGCATTCTTCAGTCCCTTCTCCGAGAGCAATCCTGGGATACCTGTTGATTCGTATTTGGCCAGAGACGAAACATGAGGAACTGAATAATGCTGAGGAATCGGTGATGGAGTCCCCATGTTCTCCGTAGACTGTAATCTTCTTCCAATCATCTGTACCACGCCTCTAGCGACTCTGGAACTGCGCGACAGCATTTTTGAAATCCCCTGTCTTCGCTTTGTGTTTCTCAACGCACTTTAATCACCACCTTTTCTTTCCACTTTTCATGAATTTTCTGGTTTTTTTCATGAAACTTCTTGATAAATTTGTTAGTAACGATGTTTACGCTGAAGTTAATCTCCATTCTCATAGTTACGCGTGGTGTTTGCTCTTGAAAAGGAAAATTCCTTGATCCGGATAATTACGATAGTAAAAAGCAGCCATTTCCCTTGTAGTAAGACGATCACTTTGCCTTTATCTTATCAATTAATCCTCAGTGATTGGGTGCAACAGTATTATAAATATAACCGAAAATTAAACATCTGATCACAGGGAAGCATATGACAGAAAGCAGCGTGGTCAGGTCGACAAATAGCTGTGGAATGATGGAGACAGGGGCTTTCAGCTTCTCAAAGAAACCGATTCCAACAGCAGCTCAACATAGACAAAGTGTCATCTCTACAAATTTGCCATCTTCAGAAACGGGATCCAATGGATCAGACCGGGGTCAGAATAGTACCAACGGCAGTCTGAAGTACACTAGCAATAGTGCGTTTTTTGAAACTTCACAGTCCAACCTCCTCATAGACTCAGATATAGTGACAGATGACCCATTGACAGATTACAACGAGCAGATCCGTGCTCCAAAGTTTAGACATCATAGAAGTGTTGGGGACATAGGAATGCTTTTAGAGCAGAAGGAACCGGATGTTCGTGTTGTTTCAACAGCAGGGTCGCAACGGTTCGATGACTTAATCCATCAGAAGAGAGCTGGCGCCAATGTGGAGAACAACAACCCTAGAAACTATCAACCTGCAAAGGCTGATGTTTCCAAAATCAGAACATCTGTGGCATCGAGCATTTCGGATCATCCGCCATCATCAGTCATATACAGCATACATGATTTTCTGGAACACGTCAGCTTTGGAGAGAGCAACAATGTTATTTGCAATTTGAACATGGAATATACTCACACAAATAGCAGCTCGAGTGGGCAGACCACAAGATCGAGTGCTACTGCAAACACATCCCCTATATCTTCCAAGAAAACTTCAAACGATTCGATCAACTACAATTTCATTGAGTCAACTAAACAACCTCGCTTCAATATGATACCCATTAAGCCTATTGACGAACTGAAGACACCGAACTATCTTCCATGTGTTCTGCGAACATCCATATCCAACAATGGGGAGATGCCCCCTGACTCGTCTGGCACGTCTTCTGGTACCATGGAGGAACAATCGGATATAGGCTTCAAGTCGCATTGGAAACCTAACAACTCAAGATCGCAGTGTTTAGATTGCACACGACCTTTTTCACTGATGAATAGACGACACCATTGTCGTAAATGTGGTGAGATTTTTTGTTCCAACTGTCTTCTGTTCAAAGCGAAGCTGAAGTTTGATGAGAAGGAGGAAGTAGCCAAGTTCAGTGTCACCAACGGAACACTATGCAAGGTTTGTTTCCAATGCGGGAAGAAATGGAGCAGTTTCATTCATCAGGAATTTGAGCAAGATCAAGAACATCGTAAAAGTCAATCTACCTTCCCAAGATTCAAGAATACTGAAATCAAACCTGATCCCGTCCCACCTTCCTCAAATCTTAATCCAACGATAAGCGAGGGAACTGCTGTTCCTGCAGACTGGACCTGGAGTTCATTCTGAAGACTTCACGCTATGATTCGTTTTCACATCGATATTCTTAGTTGTCATTCTCTAGAACAATAATCAATCGAACACAGATTGTCACTTGTTCTACCATTAATATTGTAATTTGTGCCTTTACTTCATTGAACTGTGTGTTGCGGTTCTGTTTTTTTCTGTTTTACTTTTTATGTTTATGTTTGTGATTCTATGGGATATACTGTGTGTTTTAGTTTTATTTTCATATGGGTTTCGTCCAAGTTCTTCGTGTAGTCACTTAGAGTCATTCGTGATACAATCGTTTCTGTGGGTAAATCTGTATTCGACTTAATTAGACGAGGGTTAGAGACTTCTAGATTACGTGGACTGTAACAACTGTATGTAACAAATAGAGATGATAAATAATTAAATTAGTTATTGCAAAAGTAAAGCTCCAACTTGACCCGGACGTTCTGTTGCTAACAGATTGAAATTTCTGCAGGCATTTCTCGTATCACTTACCTCAACTCTAATCCCAACGTCTCTGAATAACTTCAACGTCGAGTCACTCAACATTCTGCTCTTGTTCATTCCCAGTCCTACTACATAGAGGTCTGGTTGTGGGTTGATGGCTTTCAGGAATTCCAGGCTCTTTGGATCGAAATCCACTATTCTACCTCCTATCAGACTGTACCTTGGCTTAAACTGCAGTAGCTTGTTTCCAACAAGAAGAGCACAATGTTTGTTGTCAACCTGTATTCCTGACGTGAATATAATAGAACTTGGAGTTATTCTTTCGATACTGTTATTTGGTGCCTTGGAGTTTGCCAATATATCCAGTGAGGATATAAGTGACTTTTTGCCAACAATACCTGATGAAGAGAACGTTCTTCTTCCAAATCCTACAAACATTGGTCAGTCTTTCACAGCTTTTTCGTCTAAATCCCCAGGTTGCAGCCTTGTCTGGTCTCTAGTCTGTAAGTTAGTGATATTAAAATAAATTCGCGGCTTTCCACTGTAAAGAAAAAAAAACTTGAAAAGTTTGATGTTTTCATAGTTAAATACATATAAGTAGTAGTAAGCCAGAAGGGATAAAAATGCCAATCAAACCAGTTTCCCGTGTCCCAATCATACAGAACGGTCTGGGTGCCTTTGTTCTCAACTGCAAACGTATTGTTCTACAGTTTGACAAGGCTGGTGGTTCATCACAAGGACTTCGTGACTTTTTAAAGCTAAGACTGGACAACTATGCTAAAGCAAACCCAAAGATTGAGTTCAGAGTTGTTCAGAAGACCGGTCACCCAGTAATCAAAGGGGAGTACATCAACGGAAGAGAAAAGGCCATCTGTATAAGAAATCTTAACATCGACAATGTGCAGAACAAGCTGAACTTATTGAGAGAATCGAGCGGTGAACAACTAAGAAAGAGAAACTCTAAGGTTGAAAGTATTAATGAAAGTGTAAGAGGTATATGGTCACCATTGCATGTTGATCCCTCTGTTAGAACCAAGATCTGATTTTTGTAGACGGTGTCCTCGGTGGTGTGTCTTTGTATATAGTTCGAAATAAATGTGTGTCATTATAAATGATATATGGGTATACCTGGTACTGTATGTGGATGTAGATACAGGAAGTTGTTCGGTGCAACCATTCAATGGTGGCTCTTGATTTTGCCTTTATCAAGCAGCTTTCTTTCCCTCTCCAGTCTAGTTAAAACTGCGTTTTCAGATTGTTTTCTCAATTTCAAGAGTTCGTCTTTAGAGAGGTTATCAGTTCCTTCACTTTTAGAGTTATCAGAGTTGAATGAGTCTCTTCTTTGCTGCAGGGAAGAGTCAATCTTCAAAAGTGTCATTGACTGTTTCTTTTTCAACGTCTTTACAGGTGACGTTGATCTTGAACGAGATGAAGATTGAGGTCTGGTGCCAGATGTGCTGGATGCTAGTGATGATAACGATGTTGAGGAATGGTTCAGATCCTGTGCTGCTTTAACCGAATACGGCGAGTACGGTGGTTTCAATGGAGTAGAAACAGGTGTCAGCCTGGCTGATTGAGCTGCTGACATTGAGGATACCTTAACCGGTGAAATGACTGGTGATCTGGTTGGATCAATGGAGTGGTGGGCTTTCGAAGGGGAAATTGACATGCGCAATGATCCATCATTGGATATAGGTTCTTCATGCTCTTCGATATTATTTAACCTAGTATCGTTGATGAGCCGGGATGCCCCTGTTTTCAAGTCGTTCTCCACTCTGGAAAGTAATGATGCTCTGTAAATTCTTTCTATTTGAACAACTGTACTTAGTTTTTCGACATACTTTAGAATAATTGCAGCTTTATCGTCTTTATTGAAAGCTCTCTTGTAACTGGGTTTCAGCTCCTTCTGCTGTCTTATTATCTCTAGTAAAATTTGGGTCTTTTTTTCAATATCTAGCGCATGTTCCTTGTAAATTCCAGACTTATTTACAATGATATCCACGTAAGTCTCCTCATCACCATCAGGTTTCAATATCACCAGTTTGAAACCAGATGACGAGTTACCCAAGTAGTCCAATTCCTCAGCATTAGCCACTCCTGTTGGTAATTCCGAAAGAATAAGGATCGACCTGAATCGATTTTTCACCCAATCGACCAAAATTCTATGCTCATTCCATAATATCAAATCTTCAAACCCTTTCTTATTGTAAGCTGTATCCAGCTTCTCAAATGAGCTGTTATTGGTGTCATATAATTTCTGTTCCAGCGTGTATCTATCAGATGTATTTGATACAAAAGCTGGATATCTTTCAATGTTAAATCGTTTGAAGAAGTACTTCAAGGATTTCACTTTTAAGTCTACATCATCTTCCTTTTCCCCCTCGAGATGACTTGGAATGGATATTGTCGTCACAGACGGGGCCGGCCACAGTGACTTGATTATGTTCATTCTGTGGCAGGAAAGGATCTCTCACTTCACAGCTTCTGGTGCACAAGTACACTATTTATGATATGATTCAATTTGTATTCCGTATTCAATTCTCAAATTTTTGAGAGATGTAAACAAACGTCTATAAATGGTATGGTTAGGAGAATGTGTGCTCACTTGTAACTAAGGACTTCCTGCCATTAGCATAATCATGGTTAGAGTTGTGTAACGTTGGTTCCAGTTGTTTCCGGAGAGCAAATGATCTGTGATTCCCTTTATGAATCACTTTTCGAACGCTCTATGGATTGTTCCATTTAGAAGTTCCAATTTTTGTTTCACTATATATTTAATGTATGTGATTATGAATTGAAAAACAAGTTTTGTCTCAGCCTCAATTGACATATCAATCAGCATATCTCATCAGTTGCGAGATGGAAGAGCAAGTAACGTCATTAGACGCAGATCTTCGAGCTTTGAGACAGTCTAAATATAACACTGAACTAGCAGAGCAGGCCAAAACCTGGATTTTTGGGCATTTGTTGAAAGAAAGTGTTCCCAACGAAGATTTAGTAGTTCTGTTGAAAAGTGGAGTTGTTCTATGCAGGTAAGCACAAACGTCTCTGCATTGATTGAGATGAGAATTATACTGACCTGGAGGTGAAGGGTGGCAAATGCTATACAGCCTAATGCAGTAAAATTTAAAGAAAGCCAAATGCCTTTCGTTCAGGTATGTTGATGATGATACTTTTAATGATACCATATGCAAGAAACTTCATTTACTAACATTGATATTGTAAGATGGAAAATATCTCAAAATTCATCCAGTTTGCTAAGGATGCTGGTGTTCCTGAAGATGAACTCTTTCAGACTGTTGATCTATATGAAGCAATGGATCCTGCTAGTGTACTACAAACCATCATTTCCTTTTCAAGATACGTGCATGAGAAGTATCCAAACTTTCCAGTAATTGGACCAAAATTGAGCAAGAAACAGCCACCAGTGGTTCCTAAAAAGCCTCTCCATTTGAACGGTCCGCAGTGGAGCTCTGTTGAATATGGATACATGAAAGGTGCCAGTCAGTCAACTCAAGGCGTGGTATTTGGTAACAAACGTGATATAACTGATAATAAGACCACGAACTGAAAAGCATTGAAATTACGCACCGTGTTGCATGGGACTATGTATTCACTCTGCCTATGCAGTAATACATGACAGAATTCTCTCGTTGATCTCAGTGCTGTTTTGATCCAACTCAACAATCTCATGTACATATCTAGCAACATCCTCTGGTATTCCATCGTTCAGGTCATCAGTGACAACAAATAGAACGTCACTGCGCAAGTGCTTGACTACTGACCATACTCCTTGGTCTGTGCCACACTCTATAAATTTGTACTCGATGCTTTTATCGATGTCCTCTTCTACATCCTCGGTAGATAAATCTGGGGGTATAACCAGCACCACATTCTCAGTTTTACTCAATATCTCGACTAGTGGTATTTTAGACGAGAGGATGGACTCTGTCAGTATTATAGTTACCGGCTTACTGGTATACTTGATAGACTCTTCCAAATGCGTCGAGGACAACGAATCAATTTCTTCTTCTCTTTTGAGTTCTTTTAGGTATTCATATAGACCATAGGCTGCTACGACCCCGGCTGTTATAGCCACTACTGGCCAGTACCGGCCAGTCCCTTTGCGCCAGCTTGATTTACTCATCCTTATAACTGAACAAAACAGTAACACACTCTTAACACATCCACAATTGGCCGCAGTCTGCTGGTATAAGTATATAGTTTATTATTTTCTTGGTATATACCATCAAAGGCAGCTCATAACATTTCCCTTTATGGTAACATCAAAATAAAAGTTTCTCACGTGATCCTTTGATCTCATATATACCAAATAGCATTGATTTGTTTATCAGTTTGATGATTACAAGAAGTTGGAGTACTCCGTCAGTCCAAAAGGGCGGCACATAGGTGGTATACAATGAGAGAGCACTTATTCTCTGCAACTACATTTGCAATCAGTCATATCGCAAATCTTCTGCGGGCGATTACGCCAGTGAACAGCACTGTCTTAGTGACCATTGATAGTGAAGGCATCAGGTTCATGACAGAATACTCGCACATATGCAGAAGTGAGTATGATATTTCCACTTTTAAATTTCACTTCATTGAATAAATAGTTGCTAACTTCTAGCTCCAGTTGATATGACACTCGATAAAACCCTTTTCACAACGTTCAAGTTTAACCCATCTCAAGATGAAGCAGGTGAAACATCTTCTGTGTCATTCACAATAGACCTGACACCGATAGTGGAAAGCCTGAGCTTAGCACAGATAAACGTAAACAACGCCCCAAATAACGCCCATGGAAATGCCAATTCTGTGGCCCAGTGTACAATATCTTATGAAAATAAGAACTCACCATTCGTAATGATATTTGAAGATTCTAAAGTTTCAGAGCGTTGTGAGTTCTCGACGTTTTTGAATGTTGAACTGGCGCATCTTTTGAAGGAAAGATCTGCAAATTTTGAAGATATTGCAGCTAATGCTGATGGAGATGAAGAGGCGAGAGACTATTTTGAAATTGACCAAATAGCCATAGAGCTTGAGTGTATCATCAAATCTGATGTACTTTTTGATGCTCTGAAAGATCTGAAGGATCAGGACACTGAAGAAATATACCTCTATTTTTGCAATGATAAAGAAAAAAATGATCACACTGAGAAATCTAACAAGGTTTTTGCTATTGTGTCTAAGTCAATGATGGGGAACTCTCTACTTTGTCTACCTTCTGAAATCTCTATACTTGAGAAGTTGAAGATAAACTCAAAACAGCGTAACAACAAAAGAGGCTTTGACGAGATAATAGCGGTATTCAAATTCAATGTGTTTCAAATGTGTTTTAGGGCAATTCGTCTTTCGAACAAATGTAAGATTCAAAGAGATTTTCATGGGTTGTTGAATCTCAATTTGTTATGTTTTAAAAATGAAGTAGGCTCAATATTGCCCAAAGTCTATTCTGGGACAGTTATCAACTTCAAGTTGTTTGAAAGTGTCAATGAAAGAGATGATGCAGATACAATACGAGCCTTCATAGAGAAGAGCTTGGGTATCAAGGACACCGTCGATGAAAGGCCCGCAAATAGAAAAGCAGATGAGCCACACCTGTTACCTCAAGGTATGATACAGGACTCTGGAATCGATGTTCCGATATTTTTATAGTTCTACGCCTGGGAAATGAACAAGAGAATTATCTGTATTTTAAAATAAATCACAAATTTCTACAAATCTCTTACCTTTTTTTCCAAACTGGCAACACACTTCTATTGAAGCATTTATTGAGAGTTAGCGAAGTGATCAATTAAGATACCTCTTTCTTCAGAGTCAACACCCCAGTTTTTGATAACAACAACGGAAGCACCAACAACTTTTCTGGCGTTACCTTCACGGTCAATTTTACCTAAACCGGCCCATTCACCTAATAATTTGGCATCAGAAACTTTAACCAATGGAGTTTTTTCTTCACCTTCGTTACATAAAGCTTCGATCAAAGTGACGATAGAACCTTCAGTGACAGATTCACACAAAACAGCTAATTGAGCTTCACCTTTAGATAAGGCTTTTGAAGATTCTCTCAAACCTCTAGCCAAACCGTCGTGAACTAAAGCGTTTCTTAAGACGGTTTTTAAAGCATCTTCAATGGTGATGGAGGTTGATTCCTCAACGGCAACTTGTTCAACTTGTTCAACTTGTTCAACGTCAGACATTTTTATTTAGACTTCTTCGACGGGTTAATACCTGCTCAGTTCTTTAATGAATGTGTATAGATGGAAACCTTTGAAAGAGCAGTGAAAAAAAAATTTTTCAGCTTTCCAATGTCTTGTGATGTGGCCCTAACACTAACGTATTGAGTGGTTTGCCAGATGGTTACCCTGTGTAAGTACACCCAAACACCATGATTACTGAATACAGCATTTTAGTTAGATATGAGAATAAGCAGGGAATTCTCAGAAAAGGTTGACTGACTGGAAGACCTTGTTGTTCGATTTTCCGTCCAAATGGAACATGTGCTAGGTCTTTGACTACTGAAATGTTAAGTACTACCTCAGAAAAATTCTCTAGTAATGGTCTCCTGTCCTTCTTGAGGAAGGGTAAGAAAAATAGTACAGAATTACTGGGAGATGACCTGGAGGGAAACATGACGAGGACTAATTCCAATTCCTCCTTCAGCTCAATACGGAGTAAACTCGACTCGTCATCATATGGAAAGAAGATATGTTTTCTGGGCAGTGGTATATCGGGAAAGGTTGACCTGTACCATAAGAAACAAACAAATCAATATTTTGCAATCAAGACCTTTCAGCAAAAGGAATCTTATGAGTCTAAAGACGAGTATAGAAGACGTTGCTACAATGAATTTCAAGTGGTTGATAATCTCAGCTCTTCTCATGCCAACGTTCTTAGGGCTTTGAAGTTCATAAGTGGCTTCACAATACATCAAATAGTTTTTGAATACGCACCGTATAACTTCTTGAAGGTGATGCAAGTCGTAAAGCCAGGTGAACTTGAGATATTATGTTTTTTCCGACAAGTTTGTGAAGGTGTCCAGTTTTTGCATTCTAACTTCGTTGCCCATAGAGATCTGAAGATGGAGAACCTGATGTTAGACGAGAATGGAGTTGTGAAAATTATTGATTTTGGTGCTGCATTTTACTTCGGTCCAAACAAGTCTAAATCCTCTGGATTAGCAGGAACCGAAGCCTTAATTTCTCCGGAAGCCTTCAAGCAGCTGAAGTATGACAGTGAAGCTAACGATGTATGGTCTTTGGGGATATTCCTCTATAGTTCTCTTACCATGAAGTTTCCTTGGAAATCTGCTAGGGAGTCTGATCCTGAGTTCAAAAAGTTCTTACAAGGAAAAAGTGAGGTTGCGAATGAGGTCCCTAAAAACATCCGATTTATTCTCTTATCAATGCTTGAAACAGATACTACAAGCCGCACAACAATGAGTTCCGTTCTTGCTGTTGTTTCAGGGATGTCTGTACCACATACCGAATGTTCAAAACTTCACAAATTAACTTTGAAAAGTTGCGCCAGAAGGCTCAAAGTTAAGCTTAAAGAACAAATATAGATTGAATAATACAAATAGAGACTCAATGGTTGTAATCCAGTGATAACTACTGTGGCCGAAGTCACTCTTATAGCAGTGACTCCTTCTTCAAACATGACTCGTCTGCCGGAGTCAGTGGCATTTCCTATCACGTGACTCATATAGTCCTTGTATCGACAGAGCTTGTATAAATACAACCCACTTCTTTCTCTCTTTCCACCTGCTTGCCAAACTGATTTACTTCTCTCTCAAGAACAATGCTTCGCACACAGCTACGCTCAGCAGTCACTGTCAAGAGACAGTTCAATTTTCTTACCGTAAGTCAGGCACAGCAGGGGATTAATTCACGATGATACTAATGTACATTCAATAGAGACACTATGTCATATCTGCTAAATCCCAAGAACTTCTATCAAAACCAGTATCTGAGGTTGATCCAGAAATGGCGGATATCTTGAGAAAGGAACGTCAAAGACAGAAATCATCCATTACGTTGATTCCTTCTGAAAACTTTACCTCCAAAGCTGTTATGGATCTTTTGGGTTCAGAAATGCAAAACAAATATTCAGAGGGTTATCCTGGAGAACGTTATTATGGTGGAAATGAGTTCATTGACCAAGCGGAATCTCTATGTCAAAAACGTGCGCTCGAAGCGTTTGGCTTGGATCCTGAACTTTGGGGCGTCAATGTGCAACCCTTATCAGGTGCACCAGCTAACTTGTATGCTTATTCCGCTGTTTTGAACGTTGGTGATAGATTGATGGGTTTAGACTTACCACACGGGGGTCATTTGTCCCATGGTTATCAAACAGCAACTACCAAGATCTCTTATATCTCGAAGTACTTCCAGACTGTTCCATACAGGTTGAACGAGGAAACCGGTATTATCGATTATGATGCGTTAGCCAATACTGCCTCATTATTTAGACCTAAAATCATTGTTGCAGGAGCATCGGCATATTCCAGAGTAATTGATTATGAAAGAATCAAAAAGATTGCAGACTCCGTTGGTGCATATGTTTTGTCAGATATGGCCCATATTTCGGGTTTGGTTTCTGCTGGTGTAACCCAGTCACCATTCCCTTACTCCGATATTGTCACAACAACAACTCACAAATCATTGAGAGGTCCAAGGGGTGCTATGATTTTTTTCAGAAAGGGCTTGAGAAGCACAACAAAAAAAGGAAAAGAAATTTACTATGACTTAGAGAAGAAGATCAACTTTTCAGTTTTCCCTGCTCATCAAGGTGGACCACATAATCACACAATCTCTGCATTGGCAGTTGCTCTAAAGCAAGCCCAGTCGCCAGAATATAAAGCCTACCAAAAGAAAGTTGTTGAAAATGCAGCTTACTTTGCTGACGCATTGAAACAAAAGGGTTTCAGCTTGGTCTCCAATGGTACTGACACCCATCTAATTTTAATTGATTTGAGATCAAAAGGAATTGATGGTGCCAGAGTAGAAGCTATTTTGGAAAGAATCAACATAGCTGCCAACAAAAATACTGTTCCAGGGGATAAATCTGCTTTGTTTCCATCAGGTTTGAGAGTTGGTACCCCAGCTATGACCACTCGTGGCTTTGAAGAAACGGAATTCAATAAAGTAACAGAATATATTGATAGAGCTGTTCAAATTGCTACCGATCTGAAAGCAAAAGCTCAAGGTGCTGATGCCAGATCTTTGTTGACTGATTTCAAAAAATTAGCAGATGAATCTGCCGAAGTCAAAGCTCTGAATGAAGAAGTTTCAGCGTGGGCATCTCAATACCCAGTTCCTGGAGACTATAATTAGTTTTTCTCTACATAATAAATCTTACAGCTCTGCCTTTTCAGTAATTTAGTAATGCATTGATTCAATGCTGTTATATGGGATGGCTATAAGCTTCAGGACTTATCCAGATGCTGAAACTTGCAATCCACGTCTTTACATCGACCATTTACTAATTCCAGTGGACAAAGTTGGTCGTTGCCTTTGTCAATTCTATGTTTTGATTGTTTTCCATTTACATATCCATACGATTGGTATGGCTTGAACTCTTGTTCCGTTGCCTGAAAAAAATATGTTAGTATTTCGAAATCAAAATATTTCTTTGAAAAAATTGAAATTTCTCTTCTTGTCTTCAGAAAGGAAGATTTTATAGAAACATCTTTTAACTTCTTCATTTCGTACTCCAAGAAGTTGAACAAATTACCTTTGAAATCTTATGAATTGTCTCATCTGTGAGGAGTTGTGGAGTTTTAGAAGCTGTACTAGTGTCATTAGTAGAATTCTTGATGGTGGTCTTATTCGCCTTTTTATCGCATTTTTTCCTCTGTAATTTTTCTTGTCTAAGCTTAGTCTCTTTATCTGTCAAACTCTCTAGCTCAATAAGACCATTGGCTAATGACTCTTTGAGAGACCCAAGCTCTTCTCTACTCTTTGTCATATTGGCAAGAACATTTTGAGCCGATTCCAAGTTGCTTTTTATTTGGGATAAATTGTTTTCAAGCTCAATAACCTTGACTCTCAGCAATTGAACATTCTTTTGCTGAGCCCTTACCTCGTTATCAGTTGCTGTTTGTGCGAATTTTTTAATCTTCGAAGCTAGCAAATCCACTTTCAATTTGGTTTGTCTTTTCTTCTGTAAAACTGCCTCCAATGTCTCCTCATTTATTGTTTTCAATGTTTCCTCATTTTCAGCAGAGTTCAATTTCATCTTTTTCACTATGTCTTCATGAGTATCAACACTTGTTGATCTCTTTAAAGACGTGTGAGTTTGCTGAGTCACTGTAATATCTGATTCCTGTATCATTGCTTCTTGGTCCGTATCATCTTCCTCTTCTTCATCCGTAGTTTCCAACGAAAAGACTAAGTTATCTAACCATTCAGGTCTGTGAGTTTCTCTTACATACTTATTGTTAAACTTAGGTCTCGAATTAGCCACTGATGAAGGAACAGGAGGGGAGTAGCGGTTTTCATTTATGGCTTTCTTGATTACAGGCGGTGGTTTTATTATAGGAAACTTCCAATGTGCATAACACAATTGTAAGAACTGCCTACTAACACCCGATTCTGCCACAATTCTATCAAAAGAATACCCCAGCCTTCTAAGATCCAGTACGGCGTCCAATAAAGATTCCATGTTGGGCAGCGCTACTTCTTCTGTCTTCGGTTCGTTATCCACTGAAGCGGACGAATCGGCCTCATCAATTGTATTGGGCTCCACAGATGGTGACTGTGATTGAGACCTGTTTTTTCTTAAGGAAGCGAGCACCGCACGTCTCTTCAACGAGAGCTCTGTTTCCTGCATTGTGCTCATTTCACACTCAAGTTCCACAGGTGACACCCCTCCCCAGCAGATGATTCGTATATACTGTTTTATTTTGTTGTATACTTATAGACGAAGAAGAAAAGAAACAAATAAAAAGAGAACAAACCAATGATCTGTCACGTGACTTGTGTATCTGTACACCAACAAAACCAAAACAAAGTGAACCTTCATATGAACGAAAGGGATTTCACAGGTCAAGAAACGGGACGTGTAGTAAGATGAGTACAGACAGTGAAGGTAGTATCAAGAGGAATAGTGAGCCATTGGCTTCATTTAGTACCTCTTCATTGTCACCTAAGAAGAAAGACAAGGGACTACATCTTCGCTCAATTGACAGGCCAACTGTAATAGTGCCATCGTATGTATTGTCTGCATCGAAGAGGTTTCATGGCATGGTACAGAACTAACAGGAAAACCACTTCAGAATATCAGAAGCAATCTTTGGAAGCTCTATTGCAGCAAGGACGACAGCATTGGCAACATATAAAGAGCTTGGTCCTCCTGACCTCGTTCATATTTCGAAGTATAACAAACATACATATAAAGAACAAGGGGAATACCACTTCATTACTGGGCTTGATGTCTCCTCGACTGTTGCGCCCATAGGGTATATGACGACCCTAAACCTCAACCAAATGACATCTTCACTTAAACATCCTAGCATATTCACCTACTGCACCTTCAATATGTTTTCCAGATCTGATATAAGAATCAGAGTCGAGCTACCTACGAAGACCCCAGAACCTGCCCAAGTACAACTGTTTCCAGCTGACAGGGCCACCAAAATTTCAAATGATATAACAAGTGACGTTTGGAAGGAGGTTTTCGTCAGCGCAATGGTCAGATCTATAATCATCAATGGGGATTTTGAAAGGAAAGTGCCTGGCTTAGTTGAAAGAGCTCCATTTCAATCAAATTCAGTGGTTAAGGATATAATTACCACGTTCATAGACTTTTTGGACAGAGGTTATCAATTGGGTGCTTCCCCTACTGCTCAAAGGCCTAATAATCGGGAAAACTATCTACTTGATGCCCTCTATAAAGTAATTGATTTGGCAAACCTCCATAATTTTGCAATCAAGTTGATCGAGAAAAAATGTGATCCGTACTATAATTTCCTTATTATCAAGTTACTGTTTGAAAACGACAGAGAAATCGAGGCGATCAAAAGGTTACACGATGCGATCAAGTCCAATCCAAGAGACGCATTTCTGTTGAATGAACAGGTTAGATTTCTGATATCTAAAAACAATCCCCAGATGGCCTATAAGATTGCCCTAAGATCTATCAGGGCGAATCCAGTAAGTTTTGAAACTTGGTTCAATCTTGTCAAATGTCAAATACTCAATGAAGATATTGGAGGTGCCTTATCGGCTTTGAACTCTGCACCAATGAATAACGAAAGACCAAAAGATCTGATTTATCCTAATTTGAGTGATTCGCTAACTTTACCAGCACCTACTGAAGGTAAAATCAATTTTGTTTGGTCTAGTAATCTTGTTCAAGTTTACGGACTTAACTCTGACAACATGATCAAGTTCGCCTCAAGATTTGAGCTGCAAGCGGTTGATCCAGCATTGTTAAGGATCAATAGACAGACGCTGAAAGGGACATATGCAAGAGCATACGATTTGCTAATTCTGATCATCAATAAGATAGGCTGGGATGGCCTTTTAAAAGCTAGATCTGATGCATTCATAATGGACGAAGAATACAAGAAAAACATGTCTGTTGTGTCACTAAAATCTGAAAAGCTATCATCAGAATTCAGCTTTAAAACCAAAAGACTTTGCGAGAAATGGCTGGATGATCTATTCTTAATAATTTATGAAGATCTCAGAGTGGTGCTTATTGTGGCAAATGAGCTTTCAAGTGAAAAACAAATGAAACACAGTGCTCTGGAGTGGGAGTTGATTGGCTTGACTGCACTTCGCACGGGACATTACAAGAATGCCATTGCCTCTTTGAGAACTGCAACTAGCGCCAATTTTGATATAATCTCAGCAGTAGAACTGTTGAAGTTATGGGAGAGAAATCTATTCGATAAAGATTTCCAAATGCTGAACAAGTTTAACTCAAGTGGTGAAATTGAGATTTCTCTAGACCAGATGCTGGACATTCTGCTGAAATGTATTAGTTACAACATCAGATTTTACAACGAATTACAGCTTGACTTGCTTCTGTTGCTAAAGAAAATAATCACAGCATTTGATCCAGACTACATCAAAAACAAAGTACAGATATTCTTTGAGAATGACAACAACGACTTCGGAAACTCTGGTATCATTCCTACGTTCGACAAACTGGTTGCTCAAGTACAGTCGCTATCCTTTGCCTCTGTCACTACTTCTACTTAATATCTCAGAAACTGTTGAGTAACACAATTAAATAAACCAAATAGAAAAAGCATTTCTCTAATCTCGTCTAATTAATAATACCTTCACCTGTAACAATCGAAAGAGAAAATGGAATAACTTACTGGTTTGTGCAACACAGAAGAGTTCACTAACAGAAAAAAATCGGCGAGCAAAACAACGAAAAAAACCACAATTTTGTGAGAGAAGAATAGAATTTCTGGATATACTCAGAGATCTCTGAATAAACAGAGACAAAACTGGCAATTGCATCAACAGTTGTTGTAGTTTGCCCACTACAATTCAGAACAGTCGTTGTCTTTTCTCTAGTCATTGGGAGCCGGTTGAGAGAGTAAATTAGACCTGTTGCATCTACTAGTACAGGCGGTTTATTCATCGGTTTGATTTCACAAGTTACACCTTAAGACGGTTCGAAAGCGCTCTTGTTCTTTGTAAAATATTGAGGAACTGTGTGTATTCTTGCATCGGTAATTTTTGAGAAGAAACAGCACATCTGTCATGTCTTCTTCTTTTTGGAGATTCAATGGAGGGTATGGTGAAGGATCGACAATCAACGCCCTACTGAAAAATAGCTTCATATATAGCCCACAATCAGCTTCAGCAGATAAGGAGTCATTTGATTCGAAGAAAGGGCGCAAGCAGAGGAGCTATTCCTCTTCTTCTAGTGACTCTGACACTTTCTCTTCAGAATCTGAATTCAAATTTAATACTGGTGCCGAACGTGATGACGACGATGATGATGATCACCATAGAGATATGATTGGGTATAACCGAGAGGAAGATTACACACCAAATCTAGAGATCTTGAATGATTTGTTAGATGAACAGGATCTACTTGATGAAATCACGGGGTCTAATACCAAGCTTATAGAATATTTGAAACACAGAGTTATCCTCGAAACTTTGGTAAACATGATTATAGCAGAAGGAGAAGATGTAAGCCCTGACCTAGAAATCACAGAAAAGCAACAAGATATCCTGTCAGATTCTGAATCAGAAAGTGACACTGATAACTCTCCAAATCAAATGGACCAGAAAGAAACCCCTGAGGAAGCCAAAGCTAGAAGAGCTCAAGTGGCCGCCGAGATTTTATCTGCAGATGCCTGGGCTTTGACTGATTCATTCATGGATAATGCTGATCTGTTGGGTAAGCTATGGGAAATTTTAGACAGACCTTGTCCACTATCCATGATTTTATCTACCTACTTCATGAAGATCAACGAGCATCTGTTGGATATGAAAATGGACGAAATGTTGAACTTTCTTTTGGAACAAGACAAACTGGTTGATCGATTTTTGAGACATATTGACAACCCACCTTTGATGGATTTCTTACTAAAGGTTATTAGCACAGATAAACCAGATAATCCGACTGGTGTTGTATTCCTGTTAAAGGAGCAAAATTTGATACCTAAGCTGATTGAATTTTTAGAACCAGACGTTGATCCAAGTATCCAATCAGCAGCTGGCGACTTCATAAAGGCATTTGTAACCATCAGCGCTAATTCTAATACCGATAACTCAACAATCGGTCCCAATGAGCTGACCAGAGAGCTGGTTTCACCACCAATCATGGAGAAGCTATCCGATCTAATGTTAAACGGTGGTACCAGTTTGTCCAATGGTGTGGGCATTATCATTGAGATCATCAGAAAGAATAACTCAGATTATGATTTTGTTCCTGTCTTGTATATTACCATTGAATCACACCCTCCAAACTCAAGGGATCCAATCTATTTGGGTCATCTCATAAAGATATTTCAAAAAAAAATACCCGAGTTCACCAAACTCTTGAAGAATTCTAAAACACCTGATTTGGAAACTCCATTTGGTAAAATCGAACCTCTTGGATTTGAGAGATTCAAAATATGTGAACTTGTTGCCGAGTTACTGCATTGTTCAAATATGGGACTTCTAAACGATGCCTCAGGTGAGGAAATAGTTCGAGAAAGAGACATTGAAAGAGAAAGGGTAATTGCAATTGAGAAACAACAACAGCAAGAATTTCAAGAGGATCTGGATTTGAGTAATGAAGCTTCAAGAAATATTGATAAACTGAGTATCAATTCTCAGACTGAAAATAAGGAAGTTGATGATGTTGATTTCATCGAAAATGAAGATATCGGGAATGACCATGATTCAGAGGTTCTTGAAAATAGAGAAAATATTCTTGAAGCAGTGCAATCAACCAGCTCCAAGAATTTAGCTGATGTAACTGAGGAAGTATCTGCTCATCATGATGATGAGAAAAAGACAAATTTGGAATCAGAGCCTGATTCAGACGATGTTGATGCAGTTCTCCAAGTAAAATATGACGACCAAGAAATGGAGATTAGGGCAGATCCAGTTGTTGGAGATCAACTAAAAATTGCGCTTGCTGATAAGGAAGTTATATTGATAATATTACAGATGTTCTTCAGATTTCCATGGAACAACTTTTTGCATAATGTCGTCTTTGATATCGTTCAGCAAATTCTAAATGGTTCGATGGAAATTGGTTACAATAAGTATCTAGCCATTGATTTATTCGGCCGAGGTGATATCACCAAACTGATTATCGAGGGCCAGCAGAGATGCGAAGACTATGAACAAGAGACTGGCTTGAGGCTAGGTTATATGGGCCACTTGACTTTGATTGCGGAAGAAGTTGTCAAGTTTACAGCACTATATCCTCCAGCAACAATTCACCAGGTCATCTCTGATGCTGTGTCGACTCACGATTGGACCATCTACGTTACCGAAACTCTTGTTGAGACAAGGGAAAAGTATAATGCTTTGTTGGGAGGTGTGGCCCAAGGCCAGGATGACACAACCAGGGATGATGATGATGACGACGAAGAAGAAGACGATGATGACTCGAGAAAGTTAATACTTGATCCGAATGTAGATCATGATATTATAGGGTCTGGCGCTGATGTCGAAGATACTAAAAGTAACAAATTTTCGCGCTTCATGTCGCAGGAGTTGACTAATGATTTACCGGATAAGTTTGGTTCATCCGATGAAGATGATGATGATGATGTATTACCTGGGTGGGAGAATGATCCATACCGTGGCTTGTCAACTGACGAAGGCGAAGACGATTATGTTGATCCAAATGATGACGGCCAGTCTTATGTGAAGAAGAACCACCCCCTCTATAAAGACTTGTTGTCACCAATTGAAGATAGCCCTGACTATTTGTATGGCGGTGAAGATGACGAATCCTCCTCTTCTTCATCTGATGACGATGCCGATGATAAGAATTATGAGGATGATGAGACCGGTTATACTCTTACGAGAACTAAAAGTAATGGCGAAAATAACTGGGCTGATAATTGATGAAAGAATCACCCAGTGACTGTAAAGAAGAAATTCATTCACGATTGATTAATGATTAATGAGTTTAATGGTAGTTTTTGTTTTCGCTCATGACGAAAACTGGTTTAAGATCTTGCCCGTTGAATAAATTTATGATTTCGTCGTTAGATAGCAAGAGTTAACTTTGCGAGCTTCTTGTACTCTATCCTAAATGTGTATTGTAAGTAATGTTTTATGTTCAGGAAGTTTAGTCCCTAGTACACTATGTTTGTGTTTTTGTTCTAGTTCCTACGGCATTTGAACCTAAAGTACCTGCAGTTTGCGTATATCTTATTTTCATTGAGAGTTTATCTCCTTATTGCCTCGTTTGTTATATACTATTTGCAATTTTTCATTTTCAAAACTTATCTTTTTGTACTTTAACTAGATCCGACGGTATCACAAAAGGGACACTTGTAAATTATATGAATGTTGCAATCTATATGTGCGTATAGATTACTTATTGTGAGTAGAAATAGCAAAGGAAAACATCTCACTAGTTGATTGACTAGTATTCAAATACGAAAGAAGCTTTCGAACTTATAAAAGTGGTAATAGACTCTGAAGACTAACGACACTAGCATATCTTACAAAATCTCACTTTCCTCATCATTAAAACCAATAGACTATACAAACACAACAAATGACCCCAAAGATACAAATACTGTCAAAATCATGAAAAGAGAAATCAGTAGAATCAGGCTAATGACCATTTTCAGTTCTACATCAGGAAAAAGTGCAGGCTACTTCAGATATATTTTAGATTTTGGAAAAGAAATGCTTCCTGGCTCAGAACACTTCCAAAGGAAGAACATTGTATTCTGTGTATAATTACAATAGGACTGACGCGATATGAATCCTCTTTGACTAATCTTAGTGTTATAATTGTCAGTTATAATTTTGGATTGCTGAATTGTCTATTGTCTTGAAATTAAAATAACTCAATAAGCTTTATCTTCTTTTAGCTTTGGCTTCTTCCTCTTCCTCTTTCTTTAAAGCACTTAGTGCTTTTCTTCTTTGTTTGATCATATGGGTAAACAGAATATAAAATCCTGGAATATAGATAACAAAGACAAAATAAAACAAATATCTGTACCATACACCGAAAACCTTTTCAGCTTCATCCAGGGACAAGTACATTATGGTGAGTTCGCTTGCAACACCCGATGGATACAAAACAAAAAATAGGTTATATCTCAATCTTGTCAAGTACTTTGGAGGATGACCACCTGTAACGATATTTTGGGCATAGTAGAAATATCTGATCATCTCTGTAATAGACCATGCTAGTTGAACTGTACTGTAAGTCCAATGGTAGTTACCTGGTGAGTTTGGAAGAGCTATGAAGATCCCCCAAACCACGAGAATTCTGGAAGAGACTTGAGCAACGGTGGTAAATAACGGAGACTTGACAATGCCAGATGCAGAGTTGAACACTTCCACTAGAGCAAGTGTTTGAACACCTGTGGTTATGTTTTTAGAGGCCTTGTACATCTCAGGCTGACCCAGCAAGAAGTGCATCAAGATTGTGTTGAATAGAACAATGCTCCATAGTGATGCTGAGAATTGGTTGTACATTACCAAAAATCTGGCATATTTTGCCTTTCTTGGGTCTTTGGTGGCCCTTTTCACATCCGAAGAGTCATTCATTATAGACACGTTATAGGTACAGTCCTTCTCTTGAGATTCTGGAGGGTTAAGTTTAGATACTGTCAAAACAACGTTGTGGTTTTCAGTGGAAAAACGGTAATGAATTTCAGCATTGAGTATTATGTTCATTCCACTTTAGGAAAGATTCCTAATTGGGGATGATATCCAACTTTTTTTTGAATTTTTTTTTGAATATTTCTTATGAAAAAATCAACGAACAATGATGAAGCACTCGACTTCAGGAACACAAGTTGAGAACTGTTAAAATGAACTCGCTGCTCACCCATCTTGCTGTCAAGGCACCACTTAAACAATTGGCAGCACAGCGTTTGCCATTCTCATTTATCAGAAAGCATGCTGTCCCCCTATGCCTCTTTTCCACCAGTGCGCTCAGATACAATCAACAACAAGTAGCTCCCAAGCCATCCATTCTTGATAAAGTAAACCTCAAGAATGTAGATTTGACTCCCCTGAAACTTGAGGGTGACATCTATGCCGTCATCAAAGTCCATAACAATCCATTTCTAGTCACCAAAGGTGACAAGGTCATCTTACCATATAACCTGAAGCATGCTCAAGTTGGTGATGTGTTGGACTTCCATCACGTTACAACAATAGGTAGTCGCAACTATACCTTTACAGACGAAGTTGTTGATCCATCTCTCTATACCATCAAGGCTGTCGTGTTGGAAAAGACCAAGTTGCCAATGAGAATAACAAAAGTCACGAAAAGAAGACAAAGAAAAGTCCGTCATGCCATCTCCAAACCAGAAAGAACGATTCTCAGAATCACGGAGCTTAAGCTGAACTGAGAAATCATACTACCTTCCCTGTAAATAAACAAAATGTGAATGTCTTACACTCAAGATGCAGATTTTCAATTGTAGTCATCCGTTTACAATGGTCTATAATTATAGAAAAGTAGTGTAAATAAAACACAGTAAATGTAAAATGTAAACATGAAAATCAAATATTATGGCAGATCAAATCAACACAAAAACGCAAGTATACTGAAAGTCTCCATGGGCGACCAAAGCGACAGTTCCCGCTTTAGCTTTGAAACCACCCAGAATCAGAACTCTATTAGGAAGACTTCTACACCCACGGCCCATGCAACTGCGAACGATAGCTTACTTTCCACGCCTGGTACATCCTCTCAACTTTATAATGATGTTCTTTCAAGCCCTAGTGCTCAACAGTCGTTCCAGACTGCGAAATCAGATAGTTTCATATCACAACAGGGATCAATCGGTCAAGTCATTACCTCTACATCAAGACACTCGTCGCCTAAGGTGAAATTGCATGTTCAGACATCCACTCCTAACAAAAATGACAACTATCTATCAGACTCATCCAAGGAGTTCAGTTTTCTCAACACCAGCGGCGCACAGCCTGAGGGCTTCCCCACAAATCTGCATAAGATGGTATCCACCTCAACACCAACAGCAACACCAGCCTCCAAGAACTCTCAGCTGCCTAAAACATCACCACATAGCAGAAACAGTTCAATATCTTGGTCAGTTGAAATACCGGAGGAATGGACAATGGACAGAGTACAGCTGTGGCTAGAACTTTACCAATTTAACAAATCGTGGATTAGTACTTTCAAGAAGTACAACCTAACAGGTCAGAGATTCCTGAATTTAACTAGCTATCAGAATTTGAAGAAGTACAAAAACGAACTGGAAACTTCTGACGACTCAACTCAGTCGAGGTTCATACATTTGCTGAGAAAGACATTGGATAAATCGAGTTCGATAACAACACTAAGCTTTGGGTCACCTCAGTCGCCAAACTCCAGTCTCTCATCGTTAGTCAGTGTTAATTCCAGTCCTGTCGCTCCAACTCAACCTAAGACAAGAAACAGATCGACTTCAGAAACAGAATCATATGTAAACAAGTTAACGACAACATTATCAACACCAAACTTTGAAAATTCTAAAGAAGAAACAAACTCACAATCCTCTTCATGTTCCCAAAAAAGTAGAGCCGGAGCGAGCTCCAGACGAAGACCCGTTTCAACAATCGAAGGCTCATCATCAAGGCATGGTTGGCCTTCATCACCAGCTTCAGCTGGTACATCTCATCATAGTATATTCAGACGACAACACAAAAAATCTAGTTCCTCAGAATCCTCATTATTCACTTCTATCTTTTCTGCTAGCTCATCCCACTTACCGCAAACTTCAGATGAGAAAAAAACATCCTCATCTTCATCAAAAGAAGGCGATTCTAGGAGTATACTAAGTAAATTTAGAAAGAAAACAGATAAGACAAGAAACAACGGATCGAGAATCAAAGAACGGGATATCTCATCCCCTATCAGTCCGGTTTCAAGCAACGATAAACATACCTCCAAATCATCATCATATGATCACTCGATTAATGCCAAAAAAAGTTCTTCAGGAAGCATCTCAAATTCGTCTAGAATACCTGATAACAGACTTCTTATTCATAGGAGATTTCATCCCATCTCTCAGAATAGAAATTGTGACAAGTATATCTTAGCTACCGCTGATAATATCAACTTCAGACCAGTGAATGTGGGTCAGGTTACGAATAATTATGACTTTAAAAGAAAGCTGATAGAGGCAATCATGCCCCATGCGACAAATATCACAATTCATTTGACTGATTTTGGATGCTTGACCGGTGAGGCTCTAGATGAAGAGACAATAACTGAGATCGTTAACTACAATTTTGATGTTGGTTCCAGAAAATTTTTGATTTCGTCCACTGATACTCTATCGACCATTTACAGTTCCTCTATAGCAAGTTCATCAGATATTCAGTCTTTTGATAGCAAAGAAGGTAAATTCCCCAATACCCCACAACACTATTATGATACCCTTGACTCCAAGACACTGGAAGTCGATTATTGGAACTTCAAAGAGAGAGATATCGGACCAATTGCATCCTCCTCAACATCTACATCTAAACAGTTACCTATCAACAAAATGCAAGAGGTGCTCACCAACCCGGCAGGACAAACGGTTGGTAGTTCAAAGTCAAACATTGCTACATCTAGAAAGAAACCTCAGTTACCAGTAAACAATGATACCATCAGTTCTTTTCGAGTCATCAGACCAACTGAAAAGGGAGAAATCAATTTTGACAACAGGCGCGAATCTCCATACTCAAGACCTAGTCTTGTTGCCAAAAGAAGTGCACCACCTCCACCCAAAAGACCTCAGGATGTACCTCTCAATATTTTAACAAACCCCAAGGACTTATCGAAATCACGGCTTGAACCCGTGCAAGAGTCAATAAGCAGTGATAGATCATATATCACCTCGTATACACCAAGCTCATCAAACACGCTAATTCCAGAGCCTTATAAGGGTAGTTCAATTTCCCCAATATCCAGAAAAGCTCTTGACGAAACTCTGAACCAGATCAGCAACTCCACAGATTCCACAAATACCAAATTTCAGGAAAGGCCAGTTCTTTTTGAAGAGACAAAACCGACTTTGATCAAATCATTTTCATCAAATTCTGCGACTAGCAAATTCAAGGAGAATATCATTTCCTTTGACAATGCACCAGAGCTAGAGGATAGCAGTGAGGAAGACGACATTTCAGATGAAGATTTCTGGGCCAAGCCTCCATCTGATTCTAAGAATAAAACTTCCCTTATTTCTGAAATGATTGTCAGACCAGCACCTGAAGTCTTATATGATAACTTAGAAAAGTTTTTCCCAAATGCTGATTTGGACCGACCTGTGATTGACGTATCGACACCCCCTACATCTCCCTCTAATGATAAACTCGTGTCAGCGAATGCGTCAAGAACTAACACATTTGAAAACCTACCACCGAATATAAAACGTGTTGTCAGTAGTTCAAACGGGGACCTAGAAACTTTGAGAAAGCCTCAAAGAATGAAGACTATACGTGCTGTTGCAAGAGAGGCAAGTGAGGCAAGAAAAAGAGAATCAGTTAAAAGAGACCCAACCTCACATAGTCAAAGCTCTCTGGTTAGAAGGCAAAGCACCAAGATGTGGGGTAGAAAAGTGATAGAGGTAAAGCCAAACCAAAGGCATTATATTTCGAAGCTGAGAAAAGATAAGAACGATGATATCTCTGAGTTTTCCTGGATTAAAGGTGAGTTGATCGGAAAGGGTACATTTGGAAATGTTTATATTGCGTTAAATGTAACTACTGGCGAAATGATAGCTGTCAAACAAGTTCAAATACCAAATTTTACACAAAAAAATTCCAGAGTTTCCGATGTTCTCGATGCTTTGAGATCCGAAGTTGACACACTAAAAGACCTGGATCATTTGAATATTGTTCAGTACTTAGGATTTGAAGAAACTCAAAGAGAATATAATCTATTTCTAGAGTATGTTGCTGGTGGCTCGGTCGCATCCTGTCTAAGACTACACGGAAGGTTCGATGAACCTCTGATAAAATTTTTAACCTCACAAGTACTAGGAGGGTTGGCTTATTTACATTCTAGGGGGATCTTGCACCGAGATATGAAAGCCGACAATCTTTTACTAGATTTAGATGGTATATGTAAAATTTCAGATTTTGGTATATCGAAAAAGTCAAATGATATCTATGAAAATAATGCAGGGATGTCAATGCAAGGAACCATTTTCTGGATGGCACCTGAGGTTGTTGATAGCCGCGGTGAAGGCTATAGTGCGAAAGTCGATATATGGTCTCTTGGATGCGTTGTGCTTGAGATGTTCGCTGGTCGTCGTCCGTGGTCAAATCTTGAAGCAATACCTGCAATGTTGAAAATCGGTAAGGCTAAGGCAGCCCCACCAATACCCGAAGATACTCTACCATACGTCTCAATGGAAGGGAGAGCTTTTCTGGATAACTGTTTCACAGCTGATCCTCATGATAGGCCCACTGCTCAGAAATTACTCAAAAACGTATTTTGTTCCGTGAGTCCTGATTTCAGTTTTTCAGATACTCGTTTAGCAAAGTTGATCAAGGCAAATGAGAAGAAGGTAAGTCTATAGATATGTGTTACTTGATTTTTTTGTTCTCTGATTGTAGGTCATTAGAGCTATCTTCCTCGTTAACTTCTAGTTCGATGTACGATTCAATGATTTGGAATAAAACATGTAAAATATAGTCCGACTCATTGATTGGATAACGTAAAGGGGAGGCCTCACTCAACCAGAACTTTTTGTTGCTAACCGAGCTAATCTCTTCGTCATCTAATTCAATCAACTCAATCAGATCTTTCCAATATTCATACTGGTATTTTTTGGTAGGCGAGACTTTTGTGTCCTTGACAACCTCCTTCATAGTGTCCAAAATTTGCTTAGCTTTTTTGGTTTTCCTTCTTCTTTTGTTTTTCTCGGCTAAAGAAGGAGTACCTAGTATCTGATCAACAGTTTCTGTACCTTCATCTTCTAAAGCATTCTCAATTTTCTGTTCATCTAAAAGTATTCTATTCAATCTTTCAGATGCTAATGAATCTTGTGAGGTTCTACTAAATAGTTTTAGTATATATGACCTTGATATCTCTTTATTTGAGATTTCGAATAACCTATCAGCGACGTTGGAGATCAGTACAGTCATTAATGGGACAGCTGATAGTGCCCAAACAACAAAAAAAGCTCTCCCTGCTGCAGTTTCCGGGGCAAGATCACCATAACCGATTGTCAACAAACACAGTAACGCGAAGTAAACAGCATCGAAGTATCCCCATTTCTCAGTAAGGTGAAAAACTAGAGCCCCAACTAACCAGAAGGCCAACCAAATTACGATAGTGATCAATGTATTTAAATTAGATTGATAAGTCTTGGCCTCTTTCTTCACAGCTCTCATCAAATTGAAAGAATCTCTCATTGTTAATTTCACATTTTTCTTCTCAATCTTTTCCAGAAGTTTTTGACGAGCCCGTTCAAGTCTATTCCATGACAGAATAGGAACACTAGCTGACACGATAATAGAGCGGATCGTGTAGACAATTAAACCCATGATGAAAAGTCCAGTAAAAGAGTAAACTAGCGTCAAGCCTCTCGCCAAACTGGTTCTGGGTACTACATCACCCAGACCTATAGTCAACAACGATTGGACACAAAAATACAGGCCATTTCCATATGACACATCACTGATAATATTCGAAAACAAAGCGGCTCCCCACGAGAACCAAATGGCAAGAAAAAACGTGTAAATGATAAGCCCTCTTTCTGAACGCTCTAAATTGAAGTCAGGCCCATATTTCCCCAGGATGTACCCTAAAAAGTTTACTAAACATGATAAGAAGCAGCAAAAATACAATACAACAGTTATTACTGCAAACCATAAACCCTCTGTATAAACATATTTGGTATCATCCATATCATAGTTGGCACTTATTGTTACAGCAGTTAACAAAAGCAGAGATGCTATAAGGAAGCCAGATACAGAAACCACCTGAGATAATTTGTAGTTCAAGATTTTGCCAAAGTTCAAGAACACACTCAAATTAGCAATAATTCCGAAACCTAGTGAAACTGAATTTACTGTAAACACGACAGTTGAGTCAGTCACATGAGAGTCATTGGGTAGAGACCTCCAACTAGTTACTAGTGCAGCAATAGAGATCATATTAGTTAGGGGGCAGATACAAGCTGTGAATATAGGCAGATACACTGATATAACAAACCAGAATGCAAAAAAAGTACTACCCTCAGGAATATTCATTGCGTTCACCTTCGACTTGTCAAACTTCCATATTAGCTGGGGTAGGTCGTTGTATTGATCCATCCATTTCTTCTGTACATCTGCTTCAGAACCATTACCATCATTCGTGCCCTTGGTTTGTAGCGCTTCCATTTTGGGACATCTCAAGTATCCACTGCAACTTTCAATACCGAAACTGGATGATCGTCAGTGTAAAGGGTAAACAAGATACAATGCTGTTGTCACAACAAATTTGTTTATTGGTTCTTTTTTTTTTTTTTTTTTTTTCTTTTTTTGCTTCTTTCATGTAGTAATGGCGTGAATTAATCAATTATCATGACAAAGGAGGCCTTCTTCTTACACCAAGTGTTCTTCTCTTCTTTGGCTGTACTGTAGATCTTTCAATTTGAGAAACATGGTTAGTTCCAATTACCGGATTTTCCACCGTTTTAGGTGCGTAGTTCGGAACAGGAGGTCGTAGCTTGACTTTCCTTGAACTGGTAGCTGAGATGGCCGTCGGAGCATATTTGGGGACTGGAGGGTTTGAGTAATCTCTCTGCTCTATGAGACAGTTTGCAAAAGGCATTAGAGGCTCTTTTTCTCCATAAGTATTGCGGACAGCATCAGTTTCAAGTCTTGATGCGTAAGCACTTATCTTGGTATTTAAAATATCATCCGGTGGGATTTGGAGTTCAAGAGTCTTGTAAAGATTTTTCAGTTGCACTCTATTTTCAAAAGCGCCCTGACTGTTTGCCGTACTCCTCAAGAGATCAGGTGTCAAGAATTGTGAAATATCATTGAAGAGAAACTTTGGAGAAAAGCTTAAATATAGAAGGTGTTTCGCCCTTGTAGTGGCTACATAAAACACTCTTCTTTCTTCATCAATGGACTCGTCAGTTACATTATTAGATGGAATTATCCCCTGTGTGAGACAAGGCACAAAAACAACCGACCATTCTAAACCCTTAGCAGCATGAATCGTACTGATACTGACCTTGCCATCTTTAAGTTTTTGTTCCTTTTCCTCCATTTCAGCAACAACGTACAGATCAACTGACTGAATAAACTGATCGAGGAACGATTCATCAGGTCCAACATTACCAGAAATGGTTTGCCCACCTTCTGGAGTAAACTCCGTTAAATAAATCTTCACCTCCGCTATGTTTTCTTCTACTTCTGGATTGTCTTTCATTCGTTGGAAAACTTCTAATGAGCAAATCTCATCGAATAACTTCAAAACAACGTTCTTATCATCTTGGTTGTTGTTGTATATGCCAAAAAGACGATCCAAAACGGTGAGACAGTTTTTGATGTTGGAACCATTTTTCACAGTTGAAGCCGGTTGATAGTAACCTTCAACATACCCTTTCAGGGCATCGAGTGGTAAGACACCATCCTGTAACTTTTCCTCCAGAAATAACGTCAAAACTTGTATGCCCTTTGTCCCTATTCCATTTGTACATTGTTCAACCACCCTAACAATTGCTCTTATATCATCTTTATAGGCAAACAAACGAAGAAAATCAATGATTAATGCAACTTCCTTTCGTTCCCAGAATTGTCTACCCCTAACAATAGTATATGGAATTCTAGCTTTAACAAGGTATTTTTCGATGGTTCTCGACAAATAAGCAGCTCGTATAAGTATGGCAAAGTCTGAGAATTTGAACAGGCCAGGTAAACTCATTATATGTGATATTTCTTGTGCTATTCTTTCCGCCTCAATTTCAGATGAGCTGTGTTCAAAATAGACTGGTTTGAAACTGATTCGGCTTTGTGATTTAAGATCTTTTACGCTTCGTCCTTTCTGTTGTCTCATGAACGTCTCGCTAAACTTAAGAATATCTGTAGTCGACCTGTAATTCTGATCAAGGGAGATTGTATGACAACTTGGGTATACGTCTTTCATAAGTTTGAAATTCTCGGTAACAGCATCCCTGAAAGCATATATACTTTGGTCAGGATCACCGACGATGGTAATCCGGGAAGGGTTTGTTAAGTTTTGTCTACCTAACTCACACATCAGTCTGAACTGGATTGTATTTGTGTCTTGGTACTCATCGACTAAAACGTGTTCTATATTTCTCAGATGTTTGTGTGTTTTGAGTAAGATGACAGTATACACCAAGAGGTCATCGAAGTCAAGTAAGCGTAGGAGTTCCAGCTTTTTTGAATACTCTTGGTAAACTTTGGATAAGATGATGTCAGACCCCTGAGACATTGAATATTCACTACAAAGCTCCCCATTCGATTTCAACTTTGAAATGGCCGATTTGAATTTATCAACATCAAATTGTCCATTCTTATTTTGACAAATATGAAGCCGATTAGAGGAATTGGTTTCATTTTTCCACAGCTTGTGAAGTTCTTGATCATGCTCCATCAAAATGCTTTTTAAAATTGAGACCGAATCTTTCTGATTTGCTATTCTAAAGTCTTTCAGGTCGATTGATCTCCCATAAACTTTCAAGATCCTGACACAAATGCTGTGAAATGTACCAATCAGCAACTGACTCAAGTCAACACCACTTCCCGCCATCATGTGGATCAATCTATGTGTCATTTCAGTTGCAGCCTTCTTAGTAAATGTTGCAATGACAATTCCTGAAGGATTCACACCATGTTTAATCATCATGTAAGCAACTCTTGAAGTTAGAACTCTGGTTTTACCTGTACCAGGTCCTGCTATTACTTGTAGTTGGCCATTTGGGGGATATGTAACTGCCTTCAATTGTGCGTCATTTAACCCAGCGAGAATCTTATTTAATGCCTGTTGCTGAGCCATTGCACCCAGAGTAATGTTTGAGGATATACTTCAATTCGCAGACCAACCGAGGGGAAACGACTTTCAATGTGCTCTCTGATCTATTTGCCTTTATTTTGAAAAGTTGTTTGAAACCAATTATATGACTATGATAACCCAAAAGAACAGATCTCTTATAGAAAATCGAGCAATTCAGTGCACAGCATGAAAGCAAATCACAATCCAGGCTTTTCGATGACAGAGTCGAAAGAGAAAAGCTCTACAGCTCGAATCCCCTCTGAATCTCATAGTAAGTAAGTGAAGATCTGATTGTGATGTCTGGGTGTTATCTTGTAGAACTGTAAACAATTGCTTTATTACGGTAAGAAACGAACTTACTTTCAACTACATATATGGTTGAATGATGATGTTTATGGGATTTCAATGTCTATAATTTGATGAATATTTTCTTGTAGTACAGAATCAATGAGACTATGGAGACCCATAGGGCATAAGCAACTAGGGTCGCCATTGAGGTGGCTAGAGATGCATCTAACGTATTCATAATAATGTTGACACAACCTGTTGAAACATTTGCCAACAAGAAAAGAATCATCCCATTTGAATTTATGGCGTCTAAACTGATTGGAATTCTGTCCCAATAGTCATCATCAGGATTGGCTAAAATTTTTTCAACCAAAGCGTACAACAATAAAAACCCGCTATTGTAGGAACAAACCCATAGAACATAAGGAAAATTGGCGAGTCTTCTAGAGACAGTAAAGTCATGCTCGGATTGAACCAATCTAAAAAATGCAGTGTAGAGTACAAATGATATTGTTAATCCTTTTAGGGGTGTCATAGTCGTTAGTTTGTCAAAAAGAGACATCTTGTGGAGTTTTTGCTGTTCTTGAATTTCTGATTTGGTTGATAGTTTGTAAATATTGTTCTTTGTAGCCACTGATGGAAGTAAATAGTATCCCGTGGATTGACCTGCTAGAAAGATAGCCAAATACCCAATCAAAGAAAATAAACCCTCTCTATTTGCACTAATCATATTGGTCCTTGGTGCTGCTATAAGGTATGGCAGAAACCCTTCTTCATATACAATGAACCACTCATAGACTAACGAAATAATGATAGAAACTAGAAATCTAGGAACGAACCGAAAGAGAGGTTCTAGCAAAATGGACAATGGCCCAACAAGCACTAATGTGATGAAGAAATTCCAATGAACACCATACTCACTGACATGTTCCTGGTAGTCTAATTGTTTAACGAAAAAAATTCTCAAAAACCCCATAAGTAGTGATGTAATGGAACTAGTGGCTGACTTCCATAGTCTTTTGCCATATGGCTGAGTTGTGTTATTGAATTTGTCCAAAATAATTGATCTTGTTGAAACGATTCCCATGGAGAATACAAACGATCCAACACCAAGGTCCATTAAAGATGTTCCCCAAGTCTCAACTTTTGCGAATCTTCGTGGAAAAACATTAAAATCAACGGCAAGAATAGCCAGTGCTGTTATGATCAGCATACCACCCCTGTAAGCTGTAATGAAAGCTTTTCTAGGGAGAAACATCTTGGCTGAAAGTTCACGTTTTGCTCTAGCTGATCTAGCTTTATCATTTGTTTTGGACTTTTCTTGTGATCTTGATGTTCTTGAGAATAAGATTGATATGGTTATTGATGGAAGAAGCATTAGGACAGCCAATATACCTGTATGATTCGAATAGAGAGTAATAGATAGTAGCAAGCAGATCCAATTAAGTACGAGGTCCAATGAGATACTAAAAGGCTCCCATTTGTTCTTCCTGAACAGCTCAGTTTGACGGTTCACTAAACACCATGAAAAATACCCTATAAGTGCAATAGAGGTAACCTTGTTTATCTCATTCACATCACCCCCTGACAATCCACTTACAAAAGCTTCTTTGCGAGCTTTCAACGAGCTCATTTAGTCTAAAATAAAAATTTCTATGTTAGACCAAAATGTTCATAAAGGTGTTATAGTTATTTCGCAATTCCGCGTTCTGAGTTCTACTGTTGTTATATAATCGCATATACAAAATATGTTGACTTTGACATAATTGAAAACAATGTTTTCGCTTTATCAAAGGCAACAAAAAGCTACTTGGCCTGGAGACTGAAAAGTATCTTCTGCCATAGTCAGCTAAACACGCTCTTTGCCTAATTTCAGTCTCATGGGAACACAATTTTGAATAACCTAGCAAGTTTGCTGTGCATTTCGTGTTACTATGTCATTGTATACTTATGATGTAGTACCAATCATAATCTCTTTTTATTATTACTAGCTGGAGAGAAAAAGAGATATGGGAGCTGGTGAACCGCTCACTGATGTTTGGTTGTATATACCATTATGACCTATGACATTAGTGATCACAAATATGTTAATTTTGAAAACTATAGAGTTAAAGGAGCAGCGACACCAGGATCAGAAACACCATTGACAATCATGGAGTATTCCATATGAATCGCCCCTCGCCATACACCCAGTTTATCGTCGGGTAATTTATCGAGGTTCTCTAGTGTCCATTTTCTTAGTTGATATGTTTCAGGTTCAGTAACGTAATCTCCTTTTAGTAGTTTGTTCATCACCTGCGGGAGTTCTGCTAACAAATAAGCCACGCCATAGTCGTATCTTGTAAGAACAACAAGGACTGCAACAAGTTCTAGGTATGGAAGTCGCAAAATCGCATTAGAAGAGAGCTGATGTTTGATCATGGTAAATGAATCCTCACTTTTGATAAGGTTTCTAATGATGGGGATATTGTCTATCGTCAATGTTATGGTCTTGACAAGTTCAGTATGGTTTTTTGCTAACAACGTCGGATTCAAAGTTGATAATAGAAGGCCGTCCTTTGGTGAAAGTCTGAGGTATTTGGAGTCAATTTCTTCAAAAATCTCTGGAGAAGCAAACGATAAGCTTTTAAACAATTGAGAGATTGCACTTCCGGCATACTGTTCGATATCTATATTTTCAGAAATGTTTGAGTAAAGCTCTCCAATTTTTAACAGTTGCTTCTTTATCTTCTGTAAAATCCATAGCCTGTTAAACTGCTCACCTGAAATATTTACCAAATCATTATAAAACTTGATGAGGTTCAAAGTGTAAATAATATCCTCATGGCTGAGATCATTGTGTATGTACAACCATTCAGGTACCTCATGCTCCTGTACAAAAGGCATAAGATTTACAACAAGATCAAGCAGTCTCGTGTTCACCGTGACATTGTTAGCTTCTTTCATCTTGCGAAGGTCCATCAGAACATGTTCACTAAGAAGTCTTTTCCTTATCAATTGATTGCGAAAAAACAAGCCCATAGCTTTTTCGATTTCATTGACCAGTGTTATTGGTGTTCCAGGGTCCGATAACAGGGAAATAGCTAATGGGACAAGTTCTGTATTTGAAAGTATATCCAATGGATTAGCCTTCGTTGCCACTCTGAGTGATAGTATTTGCAATTGAACATTTTGCGTTTTCAACCCTTCAATCAAATAATCAAAGGAGAGTATCGAATTAGTGACATCCTCAAAGTCCAATTGTGATACAACCACATCAAGCAGTTCAATAACTTTATTATAGTTTATTTCAAGCGACTCATTATGAAGAACAGCTATTGCAGAATGCAAAAGTGCTTTAGTGGCTTCAGGGTGTTGTTGAACAACAGCTTTATCAATAGATACCCTGGAAATTAGTGCGTCTAGCAGCGATTCTTCCAATACATCAGTGATGCCGGAGCTCAGTGCTGATAAATGCTCCTTTACAATATCGAATTGAGATCCGTTAGTCATTTGTTAATGGCTCTTTGTGTGTTTGGGATTCTAGAAAAAAAAATATGGTTTTATTTTCGTATGATTCAATTTCAAGATAGAAGTTATACAATATTGTAGTTGCTTGAGGCCAGATCGAGCGCCAGATCTAAAAGATGTCACTAAGAGAGATAGTACAAAGTCATGCATTATTCACGAAGACCCGTCTTTACTCGCTTTACTCAGATTTTCGCAAACTCAAAGAAGCAAATCCAGAGGGATATGAAGCTAATCTCATCGCTTGGAAATCATTGATCGATGAATTTTTCACTAAGGCGAAGCTTTCACATACATTTGTGCTAGATACAGAAGGACTTCTTGAGAAGTTGACCTTGCCCGAATATGGCAAGCCATTAGCAGTTGACCTTGTATTGGAAGAAATGATAAAAACTAAAGACTTGATACCCTGGAAAGTGTTTGAGTCAGAGCCAATTTATGCCACCAAATGGGTCAAGCCAGTTTTGAGTTGGGCTGTAAACAGGTTTATAATGGATACTAGCTATAAGCTTGGGAATAAGAAG
The DNA here is from genome assembly GCA_003707885.2 of Komagataea salicaria. Lineage (NCBI taxonomy): Eukaryota > Fungi > Ascomycota > Saccharomycetes > Phaffomycetales > Wickerhamomycetaceae > Komagataea > Komagataea salicaria. The sequence continues at coordinate 267,598 of PPMB02000014.1, forward strand.
ACCGGGTTGAAGCCAGAAAAGTTGATTTATAAAAAATTGCTTGAATCATATACGTTTGCGCTGTTAGAGAAAATGGGATATCAAGATGGCAAATTATCTATCTCTAGCACAGTCTTCACCTTGAGCCAGCTAAAAATGTATATAACGTCTTTGAATCTTGAAATTAACTGCGCCAGAACGCATTTAACTGACCTTGACTTTGATATTTTGTTGAAGTATCTTGAAAGGGACGCACAAAAGATACAGAGAGACGGTGATTTTGTCAAATTTGGGAATTCTCAAATCACAGAAGAGGACAAGGGAGTTGCCCAGTTGAAATCCACAATAGAAAGCTCACGCTTGAAGGGAACTGAGCTTAGTGAAAAGATTGATCATTTGGATTCTAATATTAAACTATCACTAAAGACGAAGAACAGAGAGATGTCGAAAATTCTTTTAAGATCAAAAAAACTTGCTCAAGAAGCCTTGAATAAACATTTAATTTCTATAAACCAATTGGAATCAGTTTTGTACAAGATTGACGAGGCTTCTACAAATATCCAAATCTTGAACGCGTTAGAAATGGGTAGCTCTTTATTGAAAAATTTGAATACTGAGATTGGTGGTATTGACAGAGTGGAAGATATAATGAACAAATTGGAAGATGAGAAGACCAAGGCAGATGAAATTACTAGAGAAATAAACAGATTTAGCAGTGGTGCGATCAACGATGACGAAATAGATGAAGAGTATGAGGTAATGTTGAAACAAGAACAAGAAAAACAGAGCATCAAAGAGAAGAAAGAGCAGCAAGAAGTTCAAGAGCAGCAAGAGATTCAAGAGATAAGCGACAAGTTGGGCAAGTTAGAAGTTGCGCCATCTATTGTCAAAGAATCCCAAACAAAAGAAGCTGTACATCCCTACTGAAGTGATTACGGGAAAAATGACTTTGCAGAAGAAACATGGGTCTTTATGAAAGCACCAGGATAGCTATGTTTAAACCATCATCTAATAAATAATACAAACTCGCTGGTAACTGCAACGCTTCTGAACTAGTGTGTAGTGTTAACGCGAAAATTGCTCTTTTAAGTCAAATCAAAACATGTAAACAAACCAACCATACACAATTTCTGGAACCAGCTAAGGTTCTGTTGATTTCCGAAGTCAAAGAGATATCGAAGTAGTTGCAAAAATAATATCCAGGGAGCTATCTAAAATCACACTTTGAAGCACTCGTTACTGATTTGTATATACCACTTAGTTTAAGAATGAGTTTCAGATTATCTCAATTGGACCCTCTTCCAAAAATCCCCAAAATTCACACTGGGAGTACCATAGGACAAGGAGCATTTGCAGTGTAAGTTGAATGTAATTACTACTCTCTTTTGTCCAACATCCTCAAATCATATACTAACTGCGTTGTTGAAGGGTCAAAACAGCCTATCATGAGAAAAACCCTAACCAGTTATTTGCCATAAAGTACATTCATCGTTATATATGCCGAAAGAGTGGCCAAACTGATGACGACATAGGAAAAGAGGTTCTTATCCACAAGGAATGCACAGGACATCCTAATGTGATAAGTCTACTGTTTGCAGGTTCCCATCCCACATGGATGTATGTTGGTCTCGAATTGGCAACGGGTGGTGACTTGTTCGATAAGATTGAACCAGACGTCGGCCTGGAAGAGGAGTTGGCGCACCTGTATTTCAAACAGCTCATAAATGCTGTTGATTTCGTTCACACCAAAGGTGTTGCGCATAGAGATATCAAACCTGAGAACATCTTGTTAGATGATCGAGGAAATCTGAAGTTGGCAGATTTTGGATTGGCTACTGTATTTAGAAGGAAGGGAAGTAACAAAAGAAAGTGCAATACTCCTTGCGGCTCCCCTCCATATGTGGCACCCGAGATTGTTTCTCCAGATGGGTATGATCCTGAGTTGGCTGACATTTGGTCTTGCGGAGTCGTGCTTTTTGTCATAGCCTCTGGTCAAATTCCATGGGAGGAGCCTACTAACAGAGATGCTGACTATGCAGAATTTCTGAGGAAGTCAGGGAAAGTTACCAGTGATGGATGGAATAGGCTGCCCTTTCAGTTGTTGGCCTTTTTGCGATTTGTTTTGAAGACGTCTGTAAACGAAAGACCTGATATGAACAGAATCAGACAGCATGTTTGGGTAAACCGCTCCAACACTTTAACCACGGATGATGGTTTGGTGAAGGACACAGTTTCACTTACAGCTAGACTTCTAGGAAGACTACATATTGGATTGACAGATGAACAGTTTGAGGAAGATCAAAGTTCACAAGCCAGATATGACTCAATTCAAGACCATTTTACCACATCGCAACCCGTTGCTGATATAGCTGCAATGATAAACGATGAAGAGGACGACTTGATGAGAGGATATTCCGCAACTCAACAAGTATTCACTGAGCATAACAGGTACCTATTGGACGAAAAGATAAACTCAGAGAGGCAACTTATCATTGACATTATCTCCAAAGATCCTGCCGCTCTACAGTTCTCCAAGAATAAGCATCTTGATATCAACTCACTTCGTCTAGATGTCACAGGTAGACTCACGAGGTTCTTTTCTATTCTGCCGATTGAAACTCTTCTACCGATATTGACCTCATCATTGAACAGAGTGGGTGTTTCAACATCTGCCTTTGAAGACAAGATGTTGACAGACTCATTTATCTCACAAAATGTTGTTCATATTTCTGTTCATACTACAGATAGAAAGAAGATGGTTCTTCGTGGACAGATCAAAGTCTCACAAGTTCAAAACTTGAGCTTGAAGCAAGTAGAATTTATCAAGACACGTGGGGATCCATTGGAATGGAGACGTTTCTTCAAGCGCATTACAGTTTTAAGTAGAGATGCTGTTTATATAGAAGATTAATGTATGTAAATACTCTCAAACTTAGATTCTCAACTTTTTTTCGGTAGCAGTTCGCGGAATATCCATTATTTAATTTGACAGCAAATATGGAACTGTGTAAATTCATGTAACAAAACTTCTGTAAGGTGACACACAAATCTCGTTTCACAATACAGGAGAAAATGTCAGAAAGAGACAGAGTGTTTTTGCGATCTGTTGAGACAGCAGTGAACCAGTCTCTGGTTCAAAACAAGACGTTGTTTGTGTACATCTCCAGCTCAGAACAAGATAACGAATGGATTGATGCATTATTAACACCAGAAACTCTGGAGCTGATCAAGGAGCAGGCTGTCTCTCTCAGGTTGGTCAAAAACACATCAGAGTTCCATATGTTTGAACAGTTCTTTGCCAAAGTTGTCATTCCAAGTTTGTATTGTATCAAAGCTTCCGTTATTTGGGATGTTCTTTACGGCGATTTGACCTCTGATGTTTTTGAAAGCAGGATTTCAGCTGTTATCAGCGGTGAGAGGCATCCAGACGCCCAGCCTACTCCGATCATAAGAGAACTTACTGAACAATCTGTTGTGAACTCCCCTGACCAGAGAAGTGGAGCAACTTCAGACAGCGATTTGCAGGTTTCCAGCACATCCATATCAGGATCCCCTACACAAACACCAAACCAACCAGCAATCAAACATAGAAAAACACTCAAAGAGGAGTCTGCAGAGATTGTTGCTAAAGTATATAGAGAGGAACAGCTCCGGAAAGCTCAAATCGCCAAAGAGGAGAAGGAACGTATTAAGAGACTATTGAAGGCTGACCAAGAAGAGCGCAGATCTCAGAGTAAGAGACAAAATGAAGAGAGGGAAAGGCAAAGGAGGTTGTCGAATGATGTTGAAAGCATCGATGATGAACACTGTATCGATGAAATCATGCTCGAAAACAAATCGTTGAGAGACAACATACGTCGCAGACCTGCCTCATCAAGTGGCGATATATGCGCACTTGCAATCAGATTGTTGGATGGTACTTCACTAAGACATAACTTCAAAACTACTGACACTTTGAATGATGTGAGAGAATGGCTTGATAACAACAGGACCGATGGTGATGAACCATATTGCTTTCACAGAACAATTCCAAGGACTACCTTTGGCGTAGTTGACGAGGAAAAAACACTAGAAGATTTAGAACTGACACCAAGATCTGTACTGATTTTAAAGCCACACACAACATACTCCAGTGCTTACTGCAATTCTGGGACTACTCAAACTCATACAGGACTATTTTCAAGAATATACAATGGGTTAACGTCCCTATGGGGTAATACTGGACCAAGGCAACCAGTTACTCGTTCAAATAACACTGAAAATTATGTTCCCTACAGGGACTCAGTAATGGAAGATCCTACATCCACCTCATCCTCTCAATTTGCATCACCTCTTCAATCACCAGCGGAACAAGAATCACAACCAGATTTGAATATTTTACCTCCCTCAGCTCTGAATCTCAACCTGCAATTTGGTGCCGAATCACAAAGGCCACACACTCCGAGCTCACATACACATACAGTAAACTCAAGAGTGCAATCTCCCAACCTATCCAGAGTTAATTCTAGCCAGGCAAGAATAAGAACACTGGTAGACCCAATTGCTGGAGATGATGAGCGTACAACTTACAACGGAAATCATGTCAATTTAGAAGACGACTCTGCCGATGTATAAATTTCAAATGATCGTATCGTTCTCCCCTAGATATCAAGCATTACTCGAATAATCAAATGGTATGAATTTGTTTTTGAATAACACAAGTAGTTGCTGTACCGTTTCATTCTGATTTCCATATTCGGAAGTCGAGAAATAATTGAGAAGCGCGAATAACACAAATGAAAACATCAACACACTGAAAACATTCTAAATAAAGAAAGAACACTGCCCACATCAACGAAAATGCCCGAATCAGGTCAGCGGATTCTATCTGAGTCATCAGTTACATCCAGCCAGCCGATTGGATCTGGGGTGGAAAATATAAACAATTCTTCTACTGTACCACAAACAGAATCACCTACATTAAGTGTTCCCACATCATCGGTAGTTAGTCCTGCGTCTCCATCAAATGTGAACATCACAGCTGAGCCCAAGAAGATCATACCAGCTTCTTCCAGTGGTATTTTGGAAGAGCAAAAGATTGTGCAGATATTGAACTCAGACTCAGCAATTGAATCGTTGTTATCGAGATTGAAGAAGTCAATCAATACTTGTGAGGAGTTCAGTAAATATATTCGAAAACGCGCTATATTAGAGCAAGACCACGAGGAACATTTTAAAAAGATATCGAGAGCAACTATAGAGACCATGAAGAACTCGTCAACATTGAAGAATGACTCTTTCATTCACAATTTTGACAAAATTCTAAAATTGGACGAAAGACTTGCCCAACATGAATCTTCATACGCAAAACAGTTATTTCAGATGAATGAAGAATTAAGTTCGCTGAGCAACAATATATCAAGAAACAGGAAGTCTATCAAAGAAAACTTTAAAAGAAAAGAAAAGGAGGTTGTCGATGCCATAAGTAGTGCTGAAAAGGCAAAGTCAAAGTATGATTCTTTATGCTCCGAATTAGAAAGGGTCAGAACAACTGATCCATCCAAAAAAACTTTCACATTGAAAGGATCTAAGACAACTAGTGAACAGGAGGAGATTTTACAACGGAAGATAGATATTTCAGACTCAGATTACAGACAGAAAGTCTCTACGGCAACTGGGCTCAGAAATGTCTTTATCAATACATTTAGACCCAACACAGCCAGCCAATTGAAAGACTTGATTGTGGAAATTGATATTGCCATGAGTGTTCAGCTTCAGAGATATGCTACCAGATCTGAAGATTTGATTCTTCAGAAGGGTTTGAGTATTAACCCTATTCAGGGCTCTAATTTGCAGAGTGCCAAGTCCATTGCTTCCTCTATCGACAACGAACGTGATTTATATCAATATCTGGTTCATAATGTTAAACCAAATCAAACTAACAAGCAATTGATACCAGTAGAGTACAAGCAACATCCGTCAATATCTTCTACTTCTTTCAATTCATCACCTTCATCTAAGCCCAAGAACCTGAACTCCATTAACATTGGAATGAACTCCTTACCAAATACAAGAAGAATCTCCACTCATAATGAAAGCCCATTTCTTACTTCAAAATCAACGAATAACGACATGATGATGTCATCGCAGGCATCCACCACTTCATCTATTGCCACAAGCCAAATAAACGGCCCAAGGCCAATGTCAGTCATAAATAATGAAAAGGTTCCATTACCACCGGGAACAACATCTGGATACAAAACTTTTGGCACTCCAATAGGCGACTTGATTGAATTCGAGGGTGAAATGGTTCCTTCCCTAGTCAGACAATGTATTTATGTAGTAGATAAGTATGGTTTGGAGTTAGAGGGAATCTACAGAACAAGCGGAAACCAAGCAACAGTCAACTCATTGAAGGAGCTGATTGACAAAGATCCAAGTAACATCAAACTAATTTTACCAAACCCAAATGCAATAACTGATAGTGATATCTACGCTGTGGCTTCCTTGTTGAAGCAGTTCTTTTCGTCTTTACCAGAAGCGTTATTGACAAGTGAATCTAGTAAATTATTTTTAGAATACTCCAAGATTCCTGAACCAGATGTTCGTTTGAAAAAGATTCACCAAGTTGTTTATGAATTACCAGATGGTTCCTATTGGACTTTGAGAAGCTTGATCTTCCATTTATCTAAGGTGACATCTAAACAGGATATAAATTTGATGAACTCAAGAAATCTAGGTATAATATGGGGCCCAACTTTATTTGATAAAGGGACAATAAGTGCAAGTGATATGAACTACCAGGGGAAGGTTATTGAAGAATTGATTATTCATTCAAATGACATTTTTGAAGCAGAATGATCTTGTTTCGTTATTCCCATTTTACTTTTTAGTACACTATCAATATCTATGAATGGTTTTCTGTCATGAACTTGACATGTATTCAACTGGGAATGTACCTGTAGCCATCACTACCTTCTCTTAAAATGTATTCGCTTTCAATCAAAGTCTCGATATTCCTCTTAATGTCCTCTTTTTCCGCAATGAATTTCTCTAAACAAGCCTCGACAATATCTACATGTTTAATAAACTTCTTGAATTTCAGGGTCCTAACAATGAAAGCTCTGAGTGCCTCATCATTAGTGAATGTTTGTTCATAATCTTCATCAGAAGCATCGAAATCGTTAGAAACATCAATTTCAGCCCCCGCCCCGTCTCTCTTGATCAATTTCATTTTTACTTGTTTGATTCTTAAAACTTCTCTGTGTGTGTGAAAATCTTTATTTGGAGAGTAGTAGCCTACTTCATCTTTTACTAGAATTCTGTATTTCCCTTTACTCAAAGAATGTAGTACACTGGAAAGAGTCCTTGAATCTAGTTTTAAGTGGTACTTTATCTCAGTAAATGTTAATCTTTCATTATCGTTGAAAAGCAAAAGAACGACACCTTGGAAACTGGAAACCTCAAGATTCCTTTTTGTACCAGCTATATTCCATTCGAGAGTCATAAAACTCTGTCCAGGGCACCATTGCAGGACTTTTTTGTCATGATTAGAAAGATAAAATCTCTGGAATTCTGTCAGAACATGAGCAAGATCGTCTTTGAAGTTTACAGCCGTTTTAGAGACAGGCCATGCAGAGGAATTTAGTATCAGCGGCGTGAAATCAATTGATAAAGAGTTATGTTTGATAAAATCAGATTTCAACCGTTGTGAGTCAGCAATATCTTTGAACATAATATGCAGTGGTCGTATGAGATCAGGATTGATTTCACCCTCCAGTAACGTTACGAAATAAATCTCCAATGGAATGTTAGACGTGGTAGATAGGATCAGCCTCTTTGAAAGATCTTTCTGATATGTTTTGGTAAATTGCTCTTTAGACTTGATGGATTTGAGTATTATGATAACATCAGAGAGTGTTTGCTTATCCTGATCAGTAATCACACTGGCTGCAGATTTAAAAAAGGAATCTAGATACTTCAAGAGTTTTGAGTTTATTAAAGAGGATTTCTGATTCTCAACCGAATTTATTGCCGATTGAAATGCATCTCTCAATTTATATTCAACATCAGGATCAGAATCAATAAAATTTTGCACTATTAAGTTTAAATCTTTTTTCGCTTTGATGAGGACCTCTATGAGCTCTTTGCCATCTTTATTTTCTTCAATTATGCTTCCGACATATATTGTTATGTATTTGAACCAGCTGTTGAGAAATGTCAGGAAATATGTGCTTTTCGATGTCTTATTCCGATCATCATCACTATGTTTGACGAACTTGAATAACAGAGAAACCGATGCAAACTGTTTCTGCATCAATAAGTCTGTTATCAGCAAGTCACTGTTCTTAGAAAAATCTTTCAACAACAGCTTTTCTATCGCCAGCTTTTTGAATTTGTTGACATGTTGCACATCTAGCAACATCCAGATCTGAACTTCTTTGGTAATTGAGGAATATATAGAATCAAACAAATGAAAGCCTCTATTTACATCACATAGTTTATCTTGAACTAATTGTCTCTGTCTATTCTGAAAAAATAACACGGAAGAATTTGTCAAAAGGTCTTGTAAATAATCATCTCTAACAATATCTTTTAAGTTAGAATATTGTGAATTTAGCAGTTCTTCCTGTTGTGAATCAGTGTTATTCAATCGCAGCTGATTCAAAAGATGGGTAAACGAACTGATAATTGCATCATGAAATTCGGCGCTATTGGAAAATATCTTATCCTTGATCAATTGGTTTACATATGCCTGTATAGTACTCTTCAATGGATGATTTAAAAGATACGTTCTGTCCAAGTAAAGATATATTCTTTTCAATACATCAATTTTTACCTTGGTTCCCTCCATAAACAGCCCAAAACATCTCAGTCTCTCAATATCATCTGATAATTTTGAGAATCCAGATCTGAACTTCTGGTATTCCGAATCAATAAACACATCAATGGCCTCATAGAGAAAAGATGTAAGCTTGGCCTGATATTTATCTCTGCATAAGAACTCAACATATTTGTACAATTTTTGGGACGGAACAGTCAAGGATTTGTTTTCTAGCAGGCTGACAGTTTCTGACTGCAATTTATCATTCACAGCCAGCAGACCAGGCGAAAGCCGCTTTGGAATCATTATTTAATCCTCACTTTTCTGCTACTTTCATCATACAGATCAACTCAATAAATATTTAGCCTTCGCGAATATGTTACTAGATAAACTATCATCAACATTAACATCAAAAAAACAGAGAGGAGTAAACAAGCCAGAAAGGGACAGCGGGGAGAACAGAATGTCAGAGGAAGCACGGGCGATTTCAATACTATACAAACGTAAGGGTCATTTTGACAGTCAGCGCGAGCAGCTACTACGCAGTTTTCAGCAGAGCGATAAACATGCACAACTGTTGGAGGAACTGAAAAGTATAGTCACGAAGATAATTGAAGAGAACCCAGAATTGCTATTGAAGAACAAGGGTCAACTGGCAGCGCTAGTAGAAGGTGCTATCTCGCGGAAGAGCGGTCAAACCACCACAGCTGTTGCAACGGTGGGTGTTGATGTGAATGTTGATGTGAATGTTGATGTTTACGAACTATTTGATGAGGAAGTCAAACAAAGCACAATTGGATCTGAAGAACTCCGTGAGAGTATTCGTCACACACTGAGACAGATCAGACAACAACAAGATATCGCAGAAAGCAGCAAATCATCATCGTAACAGTATGTTTCTTTCTTATCAACATGCTGGAGAACGCCGAACTAGGTAAGATTCCATATTGGGATGTTTTTTCTTACTTCTTATCCACAGAAGCCAAAAAATGTATATAGGCTCTACAGATTTCTTATAAAAAAGGTAAAGGCATGTTTTTTGTTATATCTATTTCACCACATTTATTGAGACTTGCCTCCAGCAACCGTACTGTGAAGAAAAATTGAGAAAGATGAAACTTTCAGTTGCTGTGGGTTTACTACCATTGGTATCAGGGCTGGTAATTCCATCGTTGGATGTGTTTGAGCTGCAAAACACATTTTCCCTGAACTCTGCATATTCATATGATAAGCTACCCCTTATTGATTCAGAAAAGCTTCAAGAACTCATTACTTTAGAACAGCTAAATGCAAGTGCGCAACATCTTTTTGAACTAGCCAACGCATCTCTAGGTCAGTACGACCATCCAACTAGGGTGATAGGGTCCCCAGGTCACTGGAAAACAATTGGTTGGATTTTGGATAATCTAAAAGACTTGAGCCACTACTACACTTTTGAAACTCAGGAATTCAATGCATTAGACGGAAAAATCTTCAAATATTCTTTGGCTGTAAACGGTGAAGACACAAAAGCGAAACCATTTCAGTTGACACCACCAGCACACGTTGTTGATGCCGACCTACTTCTTGCTAAAAACAACGGCTGTACTGAAGAGGACTACTCTGGAATTTCTAAGAACAGCATTGCATTGGTCAAAAGAGGCACTTGTCCATTTGGAACCAAATCTGCGATTGCCGGTAAAGCAGGTGCTAAAGCTGTGATTATTTATGAAGAAGGTGTTGAGGATATCTTATCAGGAACCCTTGGCGAACCATTAGAAACCACCGTGGGAACTGTTGGTGTTCCATACTCTGTTGCTTCAAAATTGATGAAACTGAAAGATTCAGGAGAGAAGTTGAACCTCGATTTGCTTATCGACTCATACGTGGGATACATAAAGACAAAAAATGTGATCGCAGAAACCATTCACGGTGACCACGATAATGTTGTTTCATTGGGTGCTCATTCAGATTCAGTCGAAGCTGGTCCCGGTATAAATGATGATGGCTCTGGTACTGTTTCATTGCTAACTGTTGCTAAACAATTAACCAATTTCAGGCTCAAAAATGCTGTTAGGTTCGCATGGTGGGCTGCAGAAGAAGAGGGTTTATTGGGATCCAATTATTATGCCAATAGCTTGTCTCCTGAAGAAAATATGAAAATCAGATTGTTCATGGATTATGACATGATGGCGTCACCAAATTATGAATATCAAATCTACAACGGCTCGAATACTGTTGACCCAAAGGGGTCCGAGGAGATCAAAAATTTGTACATCGATTATTATGACTCAAAGGGGTTGAACTGGACGTTGATTCCTTTTGATGGTAGATCAGATTATGTCGGCTTCATTGAGAACGGTATACCAGGGGGTGGTATTGCAGCAGGTGCTGAAGGATTGAATTCTCAAAACGGCAAAGTGCTAGACGAGTGTTATCATCTACTCTGTGATGATTTGAGCAATATCGCATGGGATGCATTCCTAACGAACACCCAGCTGATTGCTCACAGTGTTGCTACTTACTCTAAAAGCTTGGAGGGTTTCCCAGAGAGAGATGTTAATGTCAAGGCATTCCACAATGAATTCGCGTACAGAGGTGACTTCTTGATCTATTAAATATCTAATGCAATAAAGTTCATATGCACTACACTGTGAATCTGTTATAATCAATATCTTCTTTCCCACCCATAAAAACCAATATTTCAAATTGTAGTGATGATTCATAAAACACGAAAAATTGATTTGCTAATAGTACCCATGGATATATAAATCGCTCTTTTTTTTTTTTCGAAACTTCTATAACAAGAAAGAAGCCATATCACGAGCCATTATAGGAGTTGTGTCCTCCCAAAGATGACCTCTGCCGAAAATTTGCTTCCATTGAACTCGGAGGAGATGGCCTTCATGTCACCAACCCCGCGTCAAATTTTAAGGATATGTCTCAATCTTAAGCACTTGATAGATAAAACAATTCCAATACAATTTGAATTGTCTCAAGTGATGTCTTCAGATTCCAGAATTTTAAACAACAAGGTGGTTCAACTGGCCCTAGAGGCTGCAGGGGGAGAGGGAAACGGAAAACCAGGAACAAGTTCGAGAAACTACAGAGCATGTCTCATATTTGCATTATTAAAAGTTTCTGGTTGGTATTCCGATCTTGCTGCATTTGAGTTACACGATTCTGAACTTTATCTATTGAGAGCTTCTGCTGCAGAACAATTGGCTAAGCTGATCATTGAACGAGAGACAGATGACTCATATCTTTTCATTCAAATGTTATGTCACAGATATGTGATAAACGAGAACACCGTTGATAGTGATCCCATGAATGCTGTGGAGTTAGCAGTTGACATGCATTCGACATCAGTAATTGGCTCATCTGGATATCAACGTTGTATGAAATGGCTTTGGAGGGGCTGGATTGTTCAGTCGGCAAAAGATCCAAGAGAATATGTGCTGTACCGGGATATTGCGAAACCATCTCTACTTGTTCATTTTTCACCTGACAGGATCAAAACACCATTATATCAAAACATTTTGGAAATTGCTTCCTCTTTCATCTACTTAGCCCTGTATACATCAGTGATAAACCGAAGTGACAAAGGCGTGACCCCTTTGTATTATTCCGAGGTTGTATACTATTTCTTCACCATCGGTTATGTTTGTGATGAGATGGTGAAGTTGTACCACGTTGGGCTAGCATACTTATCATTTTGGAATGTCTTCAATGATTTTATGTTCTCTATCATATTCACATCAATGATTTTGAGGTTTGTCAGTTTGTCAAAGCCAGCGGACTCAGATGTTGCCATTTCTTTAGACCTGGCATCTTTCAGAATATTCGCTTGCGCCGCTCCCTTAATGTGGTCGAGATTATTACTTTATCTCGATTCGAAAAAATTTGTTGGTGCCATGATGGTTGTGCTTAAGTTGATGATGAAAGAATCAATTGTATTCTTCTTTTTGTTGACAATCGTCATAATCGGGTTCTTGCAAGGCTTTCTTGGGCTGGATAACGCAGATGGTAAAAAGGATGCGACTTCTATAATCATCACTAACCTGGCAAGAACAATATTAGGTAGTGGTGATTTTGAAGCATTTGAAAGATTTGCTCCACCATATTCAGATATTTTATACTACTTCTATACTTTCTTGGTTTCAGTTATTTTACTAAACATCTTGGTTGCGTTGTTTGCGTCAGCTTATGATAAGATCTATTCCAATGTCAATGATGAATATATGGCATTAGTTGCTTCCAAAACGCTGAGATACATAAGGGCACCGGATTCTATGGTCTATGTTCCACCGTTGAATCTGGTCGAGTTTTGTATTTCACCCTTATACCTTCTAGTTTCGAAAATGACGTATACAAGAATCAACTATTGGGTGATGCTTTTCATTTATTTCCCATTCCTGAGCTACGTCTCAGTCAAAGAGGCCAGCGATTCCAGGAGAATTAGTTATAATCGAATGAAGGGCCTCGCTGACGATGCTAACGAGGTGAACAGAGAGTGGGACCTTACTGATGGATACCAAGATAATACCGAAGGCCTCTTTGCTACTGATGGTTCTCAAATATCCAACCAAGGGAATAATGATGATCTTAGAATGCAGCTGGCTGCTGAAAGGGCAGATTCTGAATTTAGTGTGAAAAGGAAATGGTATGATGAGGTTGATAAGGTCACTTCCTCAACCCAACAAGCTTTCAATGTTGGCATTAAATGTGAACTGTATCCACTCTACCAGAAAATTGATGAGCTGACAAAATTAGTTGAGGTAGTCATTCAGGATAACAGGAGACTGAGAGAAGATCTTAATAGGGATAGATGAAGAACATATACAATTTTATTCATACATAGTTGTTTAAGGGGGTTATCCATTTGAAAGATAGTTTATAGTTCATTTATTCAAAGAGTATTGCTGTAAGTTTGAAAACGATGTTTTCAGTAATATTCAGCCTCCAGTTCTGAAACAGTCTTGACAATCTTTTCAGCAGTCTTTTCAACTTCTTCTTTTGTGATACTGTAGGCTGGAGAGAACAAAACATGCTCACCATTGATACCATCGATAGTCCCGCTACCGCCTAATGCAAAAACCCCATTATCGTACAACCGTTGGGTGAATTTACTCAAGAAACCAAGCTCGACAGGAAAAGGGTCCTTTGTTTCTTTATCCTTGACAAATTCAATGGCCCAGAAACCACCTTTACCTCTAACTTCTCCCACAATTCTGGAAGCCGCTAGATTCTTGGTCAAGAGTTCCCCGAAATACTTACCTTGTTTGGAAATGTTTTCAATTAAACGTTCCCTCTTAACTTTCTTTTGAACATCAAGTGCGACCTGACAATTGAAAGAGTGAGAATGATAGGTCTGTGCCCCAGTGATAGCGGCATTCTTCTCTCTAAAAAGGTTCATCATTTTAGGTGAGATTAAAATGCTTGCTATAGTGGCATATCCTGCCCCCAATGTCTTCCCATTGGTTTGAATATCAGGGCCAGGACCATCCATGAACTGTTCCCATGCATGAAATGACCCCATACGGCCTAATCCGCACATAACTTCATCTAAGTAGAAAAGAGCACCATATTTATGACAAATGTCTCTTACACCATCGAGATAGCCAGGTATTGGTGTTTGGCACCCGAAAGTGGAACCAGTAACAGTCTCACACACGAAGGCAGCTATAGTATCAGGACCTTCTTTAATGAATGTGTCTTCTATCTCTTTTAGTAGACGATCTTTGTACTGTTCCAAAGTCTCATTTTTTTGCTGAAATCTATAAGGATACACCTGAGAAACCTTTGGTGTTATTTCTTGAGGAAGTAATATATCTTGGAACTCAACTTTTCGAATAGTATCGCAAATTGAGAGTGCTCCTAAGGTAAATCCATGATAGGATTGTTTTCTGGAAATAAACTTGACTCTTTTCAAATCTCCATTAGCGATGTGGTATTTTCTTACAATCTTTAAAGCATTTTCATTTGCCTCAGATCCAGAGCCAGTAAACGTTGCTGCTGCAAACGCTCCTTCAGGTGAGTTCTCCACCAAAAATTTGGCCAAGTTCTCTGATTGTTGGTTACCAGTTAACAAGGGAAAGTTATAAATGGTATTTTTAGCTGCATCTGCCATTTTTTCTATGATTTCCTCATCACCATGCCCAACTGAAGAAACTGCTGCCCCAGAATTAGCGTCTATGATCTCTCTGATCTCTCCGGTATGGGGATCTTTGACTGTCATATAGATGCCTCTACCAGACAGTGCTGTTGGTAAGGCTTTGATGGCAGTTTGCAAAATATAGGATGGTTGGTCTGCTGTCATTAGTGTACAATGTCGTTCACTGCTGGTTCCACTATAAGGTGACACGTTCACATAGCAGAGAAACGTGCCTTTATATAGCTTAACATATATGTACTCAGTGCAATATGGAAATGTTCTTTGTGATGATTAGACGGGAATCGAATCCCTATACAGTTCACTCACACAAAATGAGGAAACCGATAGCGATAAATCTACCAACTACCACAGAGTCTTGTTCACTGTGCCCAGTCTTCAATAACTGTCTAGACTAATTACATAATTGCGCTATATTGTGACAGGGTTAGCCATGTTAGTTTATTCATGCGCAGTGATCTTTAGCAGCTTGATTTTCATCATCTTTAGTGAACATGGTCGTGTCTACAAGTGACAGGTTGAAAACTGTAATATTATGGATCGGGACCAGTGAGGGAGAGCCCGGAATCTCCCTAAAAACACCATCTGCATTCAGTCTTGTATCTTAATGCCGAAATACATACGGCTATTAAGAACGAAAACTATATCTCAGACCATATATTTGAATCTTACAACACATCTAGATAACAATCCTTGACACAAAACAAGATAACGAAAAAAAAAAAAAAAAAATACAAACTTTCAGGACCATGGAATAATGACAGCTAAAGTCATGTGACTCTTACATAATACATAATATCACATGACTGCGTTTCGAGATTGTTACATCCACGTATGGTATAAAGACAGAAAATGGGTTTGCATTCAGTCTGGAATTGTGACATATGGGATATTCAAAATACTGAAAAATTTCTCGCAATCAACAGATGAGACTATCGTTTTGTTTGCTACTTTTTAGTGCAGCTAGATCATGTGTAGCGAGCTTGCTCAATGACATTTCTCATCTGGATGCTCTTCAGACTACAGATGGGCCATCACTAGATCTGTTGAATCGATATGATTCTGTGATCAAAAAATATCCTGAGGACCCAATGCTATTTAAAGCATATGAGAAGCTTGGGTACTTGCAGCTAATGGTAAAGAAAGAGACTCAGAGTATTGAAAGCTTCGAAAAATCTCTGTCCCTCAACAAAGACAACACTTCATTGAAGAAAAACCTATTCGATTTATATTGGAAGTTTGGTATGTTTGACAGATTCAAAAAGGTGCTTAAGGATCTAGATGTATCTCCAGATGATCCTCTAGCTAAAGAATACTTGGAAAAGGTTAACGAGATAAATGCAATGATTGACAAAGGTGATTTGGACCCAGCTATTAGTATGTGTCCACACAATTCAAATTTACGAATTCTAAGGATAGGGCAAATTAGTTCAAGTATAGGCAACGCTGAATTTTCTAAGCAAGCAGAACAGTTTGATAATTTGATTGACGATTATTTGAATTTAATACAGTCTTCGGCCTCTGCATCTAAAAAGTCACAATACCTATTTCAACTGGCCCAAATTTATACATTCAACAATCTTGAAACTAGAAATGCCAATACACTTATAAAGAAATGTCTTCAATTTGACGTTGAAGACAAAAACTGTATAAAGTCCTCAAAATTTCTGAACAAGTATGGCTCTATATTGGAAAGGTTAGCAAAATACAACAGAATTTTCAGAGGATGGGAGAGAAATGACGAGGAGAATGAGGAGATAACAGATATCGACGAAAACGAGATTTCTGAGCTTCTTCTTGATCTCCACAGCAAAGAACGGTTCATAAAGATAAGAAGGTTAAATGACAGCTTTAAAAGTAACATGGAGTTCATCCAGAGCCTGGCTAACGAGTTTCAACAGTATTTCAAAATAGAGAACAGTAATATCAACTTAACAATATTGAAGATAGAGTTACTAAATTCCATATTGAAAAACAATCATAAGGCATGCAACAAGTATGCTACTGCCTTATTGAAGTTCGACAAATCCCAGGAAAAATCTTTACCGTACTTGATCCATGAGATAGACGTAGCATTGAAGAAGAAAGACTATCAAAAAGTCCAAAGTTTGTTGGGTGCTGCATCTGAAACTATGAAAACGTCCAAATTATACAAGACTAGATACCAAAAGTTCCAAGAGAATCAACGTCAGCAACAGCAACATCAGTATCAGCAGCAGCATAAACAGTATCAAAATCAGAATCGTCAAAGACGTCAATCGAAAGCTACGCCGAAGAACGATTACTATAAGATATTGGAAGTTCCTAAAGCAGCTACCCAGCAAGAAATTAAGAAGGCATATAGGGAGAAGATAAAACAATTTCATCCAGATAAGTATACCGGGGACCTATCTAAAGAAGAAATTGAACATAAAATGACACAAATCAATCATGCTTACGAAGTTCTGTCAGATGAAAAAACAAGAAAAGACTACGATCAGTTTGGAGATGATCCAAATGATCCTGAGACAAATAGAAATCCTGGAAACAGACAGCAGGGAAATAACCCATTTGGAGGATCACAACAATCAGGGTTTAACGGTGGCAGTGGAGGCTTTGGAGGCTTTGGGGGCTTTGGAGGCTTTGGGGGCTTTGGAGGCTTTGGAGGTTCTCCTTTTGGAAGCAATGGTGGATTTCGTTACGAAAATATGAGATCAAAACCAGGAAAGAAAGGAACTAGAGGCAGGTAGATAAAATTAATATAAAAACTACAATCAAGTCTCGTTCATAATTCATTAATATTGTTACAATGCTCTGTAACATAGATAAATGTAGTCTATATCCTATCCCTAAAAGCCTGTCTATTTTCTCAAAAAAATGTTTCTAATACATGATCATCTTTTAGATTCTCCTCAACAACATAATAGATCTGTAGTAGTAAGTTAGGAAATTTTCTGTTGAAGTACTGATAAAACCCGTCAGGTAATGGGCTCATTTTAACCATTAGGTCATTAGGAAGATCATTAAAGTGATGATACTTATTCCTTAGGGCTCTCAAAAGATCCATTAGCCGGGAGGGGTGGTACTTTCTAAACTTCCCTAAATTCTCCATAAATGATTTTTCAAAGTTTACACACCAATCATCGCCAAAAACATCGTGGGCAACAGTTTCTAAATTTTGTAGTAATTCACTTGGAGGGTCTCTCCTCTCAATTTCAAACCTATCACTTACCTTCAAAAGAAATTCTAGCTTCCGAGCATTCGACCAAAAAAAAGGATGTTTCAGAACTTGTTGGGTATTTGGTCTCAATTTCGGGTTCCTAGAGATCATTTTTGAAACCAGATCTTTAGCTTCTTCCACATTATCTGGAAGAAAGTTCAGCTGGTCCAAAGAGTATACGTTTTTGATAACATTGCCTTCACGTAAATATCTATCACCAAATGGATGAAAGCCGTTAGTTAAAATGTAATAAAAGCAACAACCCAGTGAAAAAATATCAATAGCTCTTGTCAACTTCCTGTTTGTTAAATAGTCATAAGCCAGCGCCTCAGACATGGAGTTATTGGTGTTATTGGACGTACCAATTGAATGTTCACTGCCAACTGAATTTCCGTTAGCATGTGTATTCTCCAGTAACAACTCTGGTGCCCTCCATCCTGAAGTTCCTGCAGCATGTTGAGTAGTAGCCTTAAATGAGCTTTCGTCTGCTTCTAACTTTTTACAGAGACCAAAGTCAGAAATCATGACTCTAACAGGAGAAAAGGCGGGCTGGTTTTTGGCTCTTAATTTCTTCGGAGGAGCAACCAAGATGTTTTGCGGTTTAATATCACGGTGGACGATTTTGAGGGAGTGCAAATGATGTAACCCATTTGTTATCTGTTCCAGAACCTGAACAGGGTTCATTAAATTCAACAGATCCTGATGTAAATGTGGTTTCTCAATTACATCCTCTAAACTGGCTGAACAAAGCTCGAGCGCTATATATAAAAATCTATCATTTGTTTCACTGTAAAAGTATCTGATAACATTTGGATGATCGTCACTCTCTGTCAGAAGGTTTATCTCTTGAGAAGCAACATCATAGAAATCAATTAACATTCTTTTGATTGCAACGTCTCTGTTTTGAAAAGTGCCTTTAAAGACAACAGTACCATACGAGCCGTATCCTAACACAAAATCTGATAGTTTCAGTTCCGAAATAGTTCCCTGAGATGAAGGCGAAGAAGAACTAGGCGCTGAGATTTGATTTTCTTCGTAGGAAGTTTGAGGTGAATCGGAACGTTGTCTAAGTTCTTCAAGATTACTTTGTCTTTTTGTTTTCTTGCCACCTCTTGAACCTCTTTTCCTCTTTTTAACTGTTCCATTCTCAGCCTGCTGATTAGGTCCAGATTCAGATTCAGGTTCAACAATCTTTACTGTCTTTTTAAGATTTTCTAAAGTATTGTTTTCATTTAATTTTTCTTGTTTCTTCTGTTTGTGATCACCCTTGAATAGATCATTGGCAAATCTGTGCATTGTGTCTTTGTCTTTGATTTCTTTTGGTTCAATCAGATTGTGTTGTGCTGTTTCATCTATATGTGTTCCAGCTTTAATTACTGAAATTTTATGATTAACCCCTTCCACCTCCAAACTTTGACGATCTGTTATCTCTTTCATTTCTTTGATTTCGGCATTCTCGACAATTTCAGACTTGCTTTCTGAAGACTGAACCTGAACAGATTCACGATTTTTTAGCTCTAATTGTCTCAATTCCAACCCGTTTTTTTGTAACAGGGTTTTTAGTGATGGAATCCATCTCATTTTGATTAAGAAGTAGCCAATTCCACCAAAGATCACTAACATCATCAGGTTTTCCAAGCATCTAAACAGAAACCTACCGAATACTGTATCTAAGAACTCCTTTCTAACTGGAGTTGGGCCAATTTGAAGTACAGGACGTTCTGAAGCAGGTGGCAAACCCAAAACACTTGATCTATATGCTGAGCTCCATAACTCATCTTCTGATTCATCTGAATCATCTGTGTGATGATATGGTGCCTTTGCATCAAGAAATTTGTCTGTTGATGGAAAGCTCGTAGGGTATCCTAACGCTGCCTTGGTTGGAATCAAATCTTCTTGCTCATTCAGGATATGTACTCCAACTATAGATTCACGAAGTTCTTCCATAGAAGAGAATTTATTGGGTGCCGTTTTATAACGTTCACTCAAGGAGTATCTTGCTGCAGGGGCTGATTGGACTAGAGATGGGAAATAATCACTAGACATGGCATACCATGAATTGTTGTTGGTAACATCCAGGTAAGTACCTTTTATTTCATTTTCGTTAAACCCCTCAGGAGCCTTCAGAGGATGAGGAATAGTCACAAAAGAGTGAGTATCAGTCATTTGGTCGTATTCACTGAGAACATCAAATACATTAACAACAGTGTTGGGAAGCTGGCTCACCCATTTAGCAATTTTAGAGTTGATATCGATTGCCAAGATAGTGGAATCGTGAAAGGGAGCAATATATGTTCCATCAAGGGGTTGTTTATTTTGATCAACCAGATCTATATCCATATTATTTGGTCCCCAAGTGGAAAATGAGACATTCCAAGAAAAATCATCTTTTGAGTGAATAGTAAGTTCATAAGTAGTCTTTCCTATCATAACAACATTAGAACAATCAAAACTAGAGCTATCACACATAAACGGATCCTTCTTGCAGCTAGCTCCATATGACTGCATGATCTCACCTGTTGTCAAATCGACTGTGTGAAGGGATGATTTTCTAATTCCTGTGTATATTTTATCATCATTGTTTATGGCAAATGGACTTTGAAGAACTAGTTTGCTGATTGAAACAGGCAGTTTGTTCAATCCAATCTTCTTATTGAAGAAAAACAAATTTCCATCGCCATACGGTTCGACAATCCATAGTAAATCCTTTTCAGTCTCTTGATTTTCATCATTATCTGTCTCGGAAGAATCCATATCGAACAAGAAATTTGATGAAACCTGCACCAATGGCTCTTCGCCTTCAATGCTCCACAACCTCTGACCAGTATCTCGATTAAGTGCATGTAGCCCACCTTCTATATCTGAGGCCAAAAGCAGTTTAGTAAGTGTGAAGTCCTTGATGGGCCTCTGCGTTAAGTAGCCCGGCTGTGTATTTTCGGTTCCATATGGTTTTCCATTTTTTATGTCGGTGTCGACTGTCCTCAAGTCCTTGATCTGCGTGTGTTCATTGCTGCTCACATCAGCTTTCTCAATGGGTAGATTCTCAGCATCAGATTTGAAAAATCTTTTAACATTTGGAAACAGCGCTAACACAGACACTAATTGGATTATACGCACCAATAAATGATGCAGAAGCATTCTGTCTCAAGGGACACAATCAATGAGCTTTTTGTTTCCGATAGTACCTAGAAGACGGTCAGCAAATATTCCCTGTGATCCCAATTAAGGCTCTTTGACAAGTTTTTATGCGCCCTTCTACCTCTTTTTCTATTGTTGGTATCTCTGGCTGGAGATCTGGAATGTTCTCTATTTTACAATTGATTTTTTTTTCTTCTGGTTAGTACTTCATTCTGGGCTTGTTATGATAAAAAGTGCAAAGCCGGACATTTTCCTCTTTCGGTCATCTGCCGTGAAAATCTGACAGAACAAGTTTTTTTATCCTCAATGAACTTAAAGGTCAAAAGGAATGAGATAATGGGGACCGAAAGTTGAAAGAAACAGGGTATTCTTCGAAAGCAGGGAAGGAGAAGACAAAGGAAGAATCCAGAAAATGTACAGATAGTGCGCTGTTTTAGCTATCTTCAATTGCGATTAGGAGTGGTGAAAAAAAAGCTATTTATGCTGCAGACGACGGACTTTAATCTAGTGCGTGAATTTCGCTGGCTGAAGTAGTACATGGATCACTACAGATATGGGGCATTCGAAAGAAATGCAAGGCTAGCGAATATCGCTCACTGGCAATTTTCGGTATCAGCGATATGCACTCTTGTTGTTGAACAGCCAATCAGCAGTGATATTCCCACATGGCATATGCTGTAGATGGTTTTGTGACCTGATAGTGTATATAGCAAGCGGTTAGGACACACCAGGTAGAGTAAGATATAAAAGGAAGATAATCTCCATGTTTGTTGGACAGTTGTTAGTTTACTTTATTAGTTTCTACACATAATCAAACTTTAACTATAACTATCATAATGGCTTGCACTTGTTCTACCTGTTCCTCTTCTGGCTGCTCCTGTGCCGCTGGACAATGCAAATGTGAAACCTGCAAATGTGGTTCTACCCAACCAGCTCACACATCCAATGACAACTGTCAATGCTCTAGCTGTAAATGCGGTAGCACCTGTGAATGCACCTCAAAAGAATGCAACTGTGAAAAGAAGTAAATTGATGGTGGCTTATACTTTTAGCTGTTATTGAAGTTTTCTAAGTTTTTTGGGTTTTTCTTAATTTCTTTGTTTAACTTGAATGTTTAACTTGAATGCGATATTATTTTTTCAGTGACTGAGACAAAATGATTCATTGTAGTAGTTGTGGTGGAAAAAAAGTCTGTTGTGCTGTCTTAGTATACCTCCCTGCTCAGGCGTAAACTTGGCGACAAGTAATCTGGTTTATATGGTACTTCTTTCCCCAGCAATAGGTTCATCAGCCCTGATCCTTGCTTCCCCAGAAAAATGCTACAGTATTCCCTGTCTATAGATCTTTCACACTAATGAAAAAGGTAGAATCTACTGAGCTAGTCATTCCTTCATTATGAACTGTCGACTTTCGATACAAATGTTCGCCATTTACCAAAACAAAACTCTAGCTTTTCTTCCTCATATTTAAAATTTTTGAGAGAGAAACCATTAATGTGTGCGTGAGCTATAGTTACAGCCTCAGCAGCCGTAGCCTTGACCCATTGATATGATAGGTACATAACATAAGTTTCCATGTGTTTTGGGAGAGTGCTGCAAGTCATTTACATATAAATGGATGATATATAATTAAACCTCTTGGACAATCGTAGAAATAGCGGTCAACCTTTACTTTTCTTGTCACATATTAGTTCTCCATCAAACAGTCGTTATTCATCTCAGCTTACCATTCAGAGTTGGATCGTTAGTGAAGTTGTGATCAAGTCTGTTATTCACTACTAGTAATGAACGATACTTGGAAATCACCAAGTCCTTACGATGTTGAACAATTCCTGGGCCATCATTCAAGATTAGACTCATGAGTATTATTTGATTCTCAATTATCGAGTTCTTTGTTACACAGACTAATTTGATGCAATTGGGTACATGGTACTTCCATACAGAAGTTTATAGTGGATTAGTCAATCATTAGAAATGAATTTGTTCAATAAAACTAGCAGCTGGATATGTTAGTTTTTGGTGGTTCGAAGTTTTAATTTTTTATACGTTTCAATTCCATTGTTCTCTCCGAAAAGAGTAATAAAATGAAGTGTGATGCAAGAAAACCACTAGCCTCATTTCCATTTGACAGATATATAACGAGTAACGTCCTTGTTTCATATGATGTCTTGATGAAGATGGCTTACTCTATCTGCTAATTCTATCAAGTAACAGCTACAAAAAATATACTATTGAGATGAATAATGACATCAGTTTCGAGATGCCTGATCTTCCTGAAGATTTCGATCCAAAAACCCAACTGTTGAACTATATCACTGCGTTTGGTGAATCTTCGGTGACGTTTGAGGAGTTAGATGTTTATTTCACAAATCAAATCAACAATACTATTATCATGGGTGTCAGAATTGGGTCTGCTATGTTGGCTATTCTAGCTTTGTTTATGATAACTCGTAATAGAAAAACACCAGTTTTCATGCTGAATCAAATATGCCTCTTTTTAATTATCATCCATTCTGCCCTATACTTGAGTTATCTTTTGGGAGACTATGGAAGTCTAGCATTTCAGTTTACTGGATTTCCGGACTTGATATCATCCACTAGTGTCAATATCAGCATCTGCACGAATTTTTTCTTGGTTTTACTTGTGGCATTCATTGAAGCTTCACTCGTCTTCCAAGTCCACACAATTTTCAAAGATCCAAACAATAAAAGGTTTGGATTTCCGTTCACAAGTGTTGCAATTGGTACTGCAATAAGTGTAACTGCTTTATATCTTTACAATTTTGCTAAAGCCACTTCCACAATCCTTGAGGATAAAACTGGTGTGTATTCAGGTCGTGCGCTTCAAGCCCAACCAATATTGTTTGCTTCTTCCGTCAACTTTATGAGTCTCTTGCTGATCGGTAAACTGATAATGGCTATCAGATCAAGAAGATATCTAGGCTTGAAACAATTCGATGGTTTCCATATTTTACTGATTATGACAACACAATCTCTAGTCATTCCATCCATTCTACTAATTGTTAGCTATGCAGTGGATGGTCTGGAAAGAATCTCATACCCATTATTAGCCCAGTTATTAGTTGTCTTATCTTTACCATTGTCTTCAATGTGGGCCGCATCCGCAAACAACGCCGCATCACCTACGTCCTCTGGTTATCATTACCCATCCTCAAGTTTTAAGTCACCTTCGGGCGTTGGTTCCTCTTTTTACTCCTCAACTTTGAGAAATATTGGAGATGATCGTAGTTCCAAAGGGCTTGATCTTGAAGAAGCTAGGATGAATAATGACAACTTGACGACTCCATCTACAGAAATAGGTGATTCAGCGAAAAATTACTGGTTTGATGGTAATGCTAGCGAGAATATCGATTATGAAGATGGGTTTGTTCAGAGAACTGTTCATGAGATCTCTAGCGAGAGTTCAAGCTGATGTTTCTTATTAAGCTTAGAACTACTCTCTCTTCAGTTCCAATTTTGAATTTTGAAGTGTCTCTAGCTTTAAAGGACTTTTTTCTATAGTAATGTTTACGTCTTGTTCAATGTTTTTGAAAGTTGTAGCTTCTGAATACTATGAGAATCACTGTCTGATATCCAGATCCATATGCAGCAATGATAAACAAACTCAGTATCAAAAGCACAGAAAACCCATTAAGTCAAAGTTGATTCCAATATGATGAAATCACCAGCCATGCACAAAAAATATTAAAAAAATAATGAATATAATACAATGACCTAACACCGTAAATCAAGCTAAACCAACTGAACCAACCCAACAAGAACATGGTTATGAACTTCTTAAGTCTGAAATAATCAGAGTATGGCATCACCTTGTTCGTCTGCGGGCCATTGTAGAGGGTCTCAAGAAATTTTGATTCATACCTAACATGATTTGATATAAGTAGTATGATAGGTATGATAGCAAGGATATTATGATGAGAAGTAAAAGGTGTTTTCCATCTAATTGACATGTTATGAAAGAAAACAACCAAGATTGGAACATTGATAGGAATCAACCAAAGCATTAGAATTAACATTGATTTGCTGTAATTAACAAAGTTCAGCTGCAGTGGATTTTCAAACTTCTTTTCGGATTCCTTATTCAACAGGGCAGAATCCTTGAGAACTATGTAAGATTTGGCTGTAATGAATATCTGAGTGACAGTACATATGACAACAGCAAATTGATAAGGAATGTAAAAGTTGACAAAAATCGAAAGAATTATTGAACCAACTATTCTTTTCTGCGTCTTCAGACTTTGTACATTAGCGACCTTATGTGATTTATTCTTCTTGTTTAAAGTCGGTGCTATCAATCTATAAATCTTGAATATCATGATAAGAATGACATTGATGAGATAGCAAACAAAAAGCACCAAAGAGATAGTCACAATGTAGAAGAATGGAACCAAAACCCAAAGAAATGTTTCCTCCGTACCCAAAAAATACGGGTTGAGCGTGACATTGGGAAGCTTCAATGGATTGGTTTGAGCAACAGGGTCAAGAAAGTACATCAAATATTTCATGACAGGATTTGAAGACATGATTGATAAAATTGATAGCAAAGGTAGGATAATTGCTGTTTTCGAGCAAAGATAATCCAAGGACTCTTCAAATTCTGGAAAATTTGAAGTCTTGAAAAAATAATTGAACTGTATCAACAATACCATTGTGATAATAAAAACAGGAAAAGATGCAATGATCAATCTGTACCTCAAAACGAGCAGCTTCAAGCTTTTGAAGATGCTTATCCGCAATCTAATGGACATGTTTTCCATCTCTGGTTTCCAAACCTCCAAGTGTAAATTGTTCTTTCGTGAAAATGGTGTATATGGTGCTAAAGAATGGAAAGATATCATTTTTTGCTGATTCAACTGTAAATGCCATTTTGACTCAAACGGACTGTTGATGTATTGTCTGATGAAAGGAACAAACGGCCTCGTTACAGCGGAGTTGGCAGATAATGTGGTTGTCAGTTCATATATAAGTAACGAACTCCAAGCATTTTGAATCGAAACGTCTGTCACTAAAGTCCCTGATGGAACATCTACACTACCACCAAACAACAATCTGAAAAAAGACCATCCAACCAATAAAGAATGATGGGTAGAACCAATGCTAAAGTGTAGCTTTGGATCAGACCTTTCATAAATGATGTAAGTGTATGAATCTAGCAGTGAAGCTGGTATTACTGTTCCATGAAATGGAGGTAAGGAACCACTTCCTGACGATGATTTCAGAGAATTTTCAGGTGATAGAGTATTGGGTAGCAAATTCAAATTAATTGTTAGACATTGGAACTTGAGCTGAGATTGAATCGAGTTCGGAACTGGATTACATGCATAAACTTTCAAGACAGTATCAGAAAGGAAAGTGAAGGACTCGTTGATTGGAAGCATATGGAACTTCCCCTTTGGATTGAACTGTATTATATTCTCCTTCTCTATCTCTATTTCATTTATCCTATCATGGTCTGCAATTGCATAGTCTTCAAACCCAGAAAGAAAAACCTTTCTGAAGGCTTTCATTCGCTTTTCTAGGGGGATTGTTTTTCTGGGTGAGTTGACATCTGCGATCTCGTACAGAGCCTGCGAGATCCTTTTCCTGAGCTGATCACACCAGACTATTGCCAAATGATCAATTGGAGTCCATACCTCTGGTATCGTTGTTGTGTAGACGGTGAATCCATTGGACAGGGGTATCAAACCGTCTAACGTAGTGTAGTCTGCAGGTAAAATTTGATCCAAGCCACCACCCGTGATTGAGATTAAAGAAACGTTACCTAACCTCTGATCTGCAATAGAGTCAACATCATCAAAATAAGCAGACCTCCAAAATCTATCTGCTTGTGAATAAAGGCTTATTATATCACCATCAAATGTAGCTGGGGCTGCGGTATGGGGCGCAGCCAGCGTAATGATGGTATTTATCGAGTCCTCAACGTAATTAGGAAGTGTCGGCATCACTCTAGATACAATACCACCCATCGAATGGCCTATGATTATTACAGATGTTGGCAAAATCTGGTTATGTTTCCTTGAATATAGTGAGAGAATAAACCTAATTGCATCATTCAAGTATTCGGCTTGATCTAACAAGGTTCTTCCGTGAAATGCAGTGAAGTCCTCATTGAAATGAGCTGTAAAGAAATCAAACTTTATATCACCCCTTTCGGTGTAAGCTGTCTCCGCTGCAATGGACCTTGCCTGTTTATATGAGCCAGCGTTTCCTGGAATAAAGAGGACAGGAATTCCACTTAACATATCCAGCTCATCCTGGGGCCTCCCAGGTCGCTGCTCACGGTAAAGATACAATTGATACTTAGAGGCAAGTGGGCTATGTGTCATATCAAGTCCTGTAAGTTTCAAGTAGGAAGGGTGCATATAGATTCCCTCACAGTGGCTCTTATCTGCATCACTTCTGTAACTCCCAGCTCTAGAGTCATGGAGTAGCGAAAGTCCCAAAAGTGAGAGAAGTAGCAAACCAATCAAGCCCACTCGGTGGATGTGGCGCATATTTACCCCGTCTCGAACAAGTTCTTTTCCTCAACCAACTATTACGATAAACGTAAGAGCTTGTTTTCTACAGTTTTTGTCTTGTTTTCATTGTTTTTTTTTTTGTTTTTCAATCAATTCATGCTTTGAATTCACTTACGTCTTGTTTAAAAATAGAAGTCAGTATATGGTGGAGGACTGTGTAATTGAGAATGGTGATGGAGTCGATAATGTTGTGAATCGAGTAATTAGTGTTGTGCAGCGGCAGTTTCAAAATGCCAACTTCGAAGAGCTGCTGAGAATTCTTAATCAGACAATCACATATATTGATTCACTCAATGAGGAATCTATCGTGGCTATCAGGACCCACTATAAACTGAACATACGGCCTAAATATTTAAAAGAAGGCATGAAAATCCAGCATCCTAAATTGATCACCTTGTTGGATTATAGAGCTACAGTTTTTGAGAAATTGAAACGAATAGATGAATCCATCCTCGATGCTAGGCGTATCATTGAGATTGAGCCGTATAATTCCAAAGGGTACATTCGATTAGTGAAACTCTACCGCAATATCAAAATACAAAGAGCTCTAGAAGTTGGGCATGCTGGCTTAAAAAGAATTGAACATGGTATCAAGAAGTACAATATCAAAGTGAATGAACGAAATTTAGACATATTGAAGAATATACTCTCTGAGTTAGACATTTCAATCAAAAAACGCAAATCTGAACAAAAAAGAGAAGCAGTGTTACTGAAAAAGGTCAAGACAGACACGGGTGAATCATGTTCAGATATCTTTCAAATCTTTCCACTGGAGATATTGGAATTGATTTTTGCAAGATTTCAAACTAAAGATATCATCAAATTATTAACTGTCTCTAGAAAGTGGTATGAATCACTTACTCATATGAATATTTTCAAAACCCTTAACTTTAGGCATCAGGCTACTGCTAAAGATCTTCAAAGTTGTCTGAAGTTGTTGAAAAACAGAAGAGTGGACGAGTTAAGAATTGCCTCCATGAGAAGATCTGATGAATTGAAAATATTGAAACTACTAGCCTCAAATAATTCAATACAATTACAGAAGAAACTGGAATTGAAGTTTTTGGAATTAAGCAGCAAAAAGATATCGGAAGTTCTTTGCGATAGATCACATGGATTATCTGCTATTCAACATCTATCTCTTAGTTGTATATTTGATCAAAATTTTGAGTATCAATTACTGGATAGATTTAATCATTTATCAGTTCTTTCTATATCACCATCTGCTTACACACCATCATCCCTTACCCAACCAAAATTTGACAAGGTAATCTTCAAGCACTTACATACTCTTGAAATAGAGGGTGACTCAAAACGAGCAGTGCCTTTCCAGATGTTATTTGAATGGGATGACAATTCATATCCTAACATGAGAAATTTGACTTTCAAATACTGCAATTTTAGTAGACTTGCACAGATAAATCAGCACAACAATTTTTTGAATAAATTTCCAAACTTGAACAGACTGGTATTTGAGAAAAACGAGAGTTATGGCTTTCAACAAATACTTACAAACTGCGATGTGTTCCAAAATCTTCAGTATTTTCAAATGAATGAGCGTTACTGTATAAAGGACTCAAGACTCGATTATCTATTGAACCAACAAGAAATTTTTCAGCCGAACATACGGTTTATGTTTGAAAATCTTTTATGTTTGAATCTAAATCATTCTTCAATTCAATTCAAGTCACTATTGAAAATATTGAAGGTAACTTCGAAGTTACAGAAACTGAGTATTGGACAGTGTCCAAATCTCTACTTTAAAGCTGGCCCCTTTGACTATAACAGTGAAGAATCATTTCAGTTTGCTGAATTTATTGCTTATATTCCACAATTGAAGACGTTACAACTGAATGAGGCTTCCAATTTTAATGATTATGCAATAAAGGAATTTGTGCGAGTTTTGAAGGAATTCAATGGCTTGCTTGCACTAAAAAACTTGGATATTAGTAACAATTTGGGAATAACTGGTTATACGTTGCTCGAGCTGGTGAAAATAAGACCTCTTGATCTTTTGGTCATTAATGGTCTTTCTATAATGCCAGAAACAATCAGATTGATGGAAGGTAAAGGACTGGTGAAGAAAGTCGAATGCCGAATGAATGCATCATCTGCGGGTATTTAACATGTGACTAGAGAGATATTCTTTAATTTTGGGTGTCTGGGACATTTGTATGCGATGTGTGTGATTTAGAGAGATCTTGCCTGAGCGGATTGTGCCTTAACGGGTTGGATTTCGGTGGTTTGGGCTTGGATATTTTGAATGTATTAACTTTTCCTGTGCTTGATTTTAGTAATGGTTTATTGATTTGAAATTTAATGGGTTTTGTATCTTTTGCTTGCTCTTCAACTGTAGGTGCCTCTGATTCTCTATTTATATGCTGCTGCTTGTCACGTTGAATCTGCCTTTCTATCAGTTTCGCCGTCAGATCAATACTCTCCTCTGTGTTTTTTTCATCAGGTGTCGTTATTTCTGGGCCACTATAGATAATATCCAAGTTGTTCAAGCTGTGATCTTCATCTTCAATATCACCTTTGCGAATTCTTATTTTCCCTTGTGAACTCATATCTTTTATAAACTGACTCAAGGAATTCCACTTCGTGGAGTTTAAATGAATATGATCTTTGTCTGAGATCAACTCATTATAGAACCTATTTGCATTGATGTAGTTCTTGTGAGATACTTTAAGATTGCCTAAGAATTGGTCCTGAAACATTTTGGAATATTTCTCTATATCCTTGTAGGAGACTGTTTGGATTTTTTGATTGTGAGATTCTGATCTGATATGTGATTTGAAACCATTTGCATCACGACATTGCTTTTGACATACTTGACAGTAGAACTTCAACTTTTGCAAGCCTGATAGCTTTAGCTGTTTCGAGATATACTTAGGGGAGTTTACATCCGATTTGTCCATTCTGCTATTCCACTTACTGTCTCTGAACTCTACCGGCAGCAACTGACAAGTATCTCTCTTTCCTACAAATTTTTGTCCTTAGTAACATCATCACCAACTCTTTTCGTAAAGGATGATTACAGTCACGTGATAAAAGTACTTTCACAGATGGTTTTAATGGAAGTGCTGCTATTTACCTTCCTCTCAAAACTTATATCTCTATACTCTGACCATGTTCAAGTCAATGTTTCAGGGTAAACCAAATACGCCATTCAATACTATTTTCAAGAGACATGCGACGTATGTCAGGTTTGGTAACAGAGCACCTACATTTCAATTGACACCAACCAAGATACGATATATGATGATCCTTGGAGGATGCGGAGGTGTACTCTATGTTAGTAATCTACATGAGGCACCAATATCACGTAGAAAGAGGCTTATATGGGTGAGTGAAGGATTGGAGCGCAAACTAGGTGACTACACATATCGACAACTACTCAGTGAATTTCGTGGCAAATTACTACCGGGCTCCCATCCAGTTTCTCGAAGAATAGAATCTGTGTTTCAAAGGTTATTAGCAAGTTCAGACTTGGCTGACTCAAATATCGACTGGGAGATCAATGTCATAAATGATAGTAGTCTTCCTCCAAATGCATTCGTATTGCCTAATGGTAAGATTTTTATCTTTAGTTCTATGATATCGATCTGCGGCAATGATGACGGCTTAGCTACAGTTTTGGGCCACGAATTCGCACATAAGTTGGCCCGTCATACTGCCGAACAGCTTTCTAAAACCCCAATATATCTGGGTATAGGCCTACTGCTGAGTGGTATTTTTGGAAGTTCTGGTAACCTAAACAGTTTGTTGGTCCAAACCTTGTTCAAGTTACCTGCTTCACGAGAAATGGAAAGCGAGGCTGATTACATTGGTTTGATGTTGATGTCAAAGGCCTGCTTCGACCCTTCAGAAAGCATAAATTTATGGAGAAGAATGAAGAAATATGAACAATCACAAGGTGGGATGAGAGTTGCTGAATTCATGAGTACACATCCTGGAAATG
Organism: Komagataea salicaria; assembly: GCA_003707885.2. Classification (NCBI taxonomy): domain Eukaryota; kingdom Fungi; phylum Ascomycota; class Saccharomycetes; order Phaffomycetales; family Wickerhamomycetaceae; genus Komagataea; species Komagataea salicaria. The sequence continues at coordinate 299,367 of PPMB02000014.1, forward strand.
ATCGGAGAATACAAAATTTAACAAATTGGATGAGTGATGCCAGCTCACTCAGAGCTCAGTCGTGTACGGATTACCAAAACTTCAGAGACCTCAGGTTTTTTTAACAGCACTCGAGCTATATATAACTAGTATATACAATCAAATTACAAAACAACACATGGAGTAATAGCTTAAACATTGGTACATTAATTAGTACATTTACATGGGAAAAAAATAAGTCATAATAAAATAAAAAATAAAAAAACAAAGAACTTGAAACGTTCCTTATCACTAGAGTTGTACATTAGTTACATCTCGAAGGTTAACACAGGATGGAGACACAAAAGAAAAGAAGCCACTTCAATCCGTTAGATATAACAGAGTCTTTGGGGTACCAGACGTTTCGTCGTGATTCCAGGAAACCGTGGTCCAAAGAAGAGGATCAGCAATTACATGACTTGATCAACACTAATTTATTGAAACTGGGGTACCAAAGTGGGATAGAGCAACTCAAACAAAACGAGAAACTCATTTCTGAGGTAAACTGGGATGAGATCAGCGAGGCGATCAGAACGAGGAAGGCCAGAGATTGCCGCAAGAGATGGGTGAATTCCTTGAATCCAAATTTGAAGAAAGGAAAATGGACTGAAAGCGAAGATGAGAAACTACTGGAAAATTTCAAAAGGTATGGTTCCAGTTGGCAGAAGATAGCACTGGAGATACCAGGTAGAACAGAAGACCAATGCGCGAAGAGATATATTGAAGTCTTGGACCCTAATACAAAGGATCGGTTGAGGCCCTGGTCCTTAGAAGAAGACTTAAGTTTAATAAGGAAAGTAAAAAATTATGGTACTAAATGGAGAACTATTTCGCTAGAGATGGAAAGCCGGCCAAGTTTAACTTGTAGAAATCGTTGGAGGAAAATTGTTACTGACGTGGTTAGAGGAAAGGCAGATACTCAAATTAAAAAGGAGATTGATTCAATACAAGGGGGTCTTTCCAAAGTTCAGGAAATAAGCCAAAGTTTCCAGTCCAAGAAGATCAAGACAGAGGAAGAACAATCTAAAGATATGAATGACACACTAATGAATGGCAGACATGCCCCGCACAATACGGACCTTCACACCATGCAAGTCCCCCCTCTTCACTCAGACCCAAGCATTCAGCATGGATCCTCTAGTCAGATTTACAATGAGCAGCATTCTGTTCACTCACAAAACTTTCAAAGCTTCGCAAATTCCTCCGGAAAGATCAACGAACAAAATGATGAGCGAACTGCGCCAAGGGCAGCTTCTGTAGAAATGGATTGGAAATATACTTTAAAGGATACATCTGGGCTTACAATATCAAATGGAAATATTTCCTCTGACCAACTAGCACAGCAATTGATTGAAAATGCAAAGAAGTATGATCTGAAAATCTCGATTCACCAACACATACATTATCATTATGGCATGACAAATATGACAGGAGGAGCCAATCCTAAAGTTCAAAGTCCTAATGATTCATCAAGTAACCAAAGCGGAAATAACACAGGAACTGAAGAACTGGCCTATCGATATTCACATTTCAATTACCTGCCACCAATGGTTCAACCGCAATTACAAAGCTCCAATCTCATACCAAAAGATAATGATCTTAAAAGGCTGTTGAATCCGTCTTCAACCCACAATACACAAGAATCAGGTAACCACCGTCTCAGTGAGCCGAAGAGAAGACTGTCTAATAATAACGATGGAAGTAATAACAAACAGCGCCACATTGAAAATCAGTATCAGCATCAACACCAGCATCAGCCGACTCATTCACAGCAACAATTGAGTCAGAAACAACATCAAAAACAGCATCATAACTCGTATGAAGAGATAGAGGACGAACTAGACTTCTGGGAAACGATGAGAAGCCTCTCCCAGTTTAATACCAATAACCCTATAATGGGTGAATCAAAACCTGCCAGGAAGAAGTCCACTTTCAGCGCTCTTGATGAAGAAAATGATGGAGATGAGGAAGAAAGTGATTTTGGGATGTACTATCAAATGGAAGTGGATAAAGACTTAGGGTTCCCTGGTCCAATTCTTCCTTTCAATCCCTCTTGATGGTAGAACCATAAAACAAAGTAATAATAGTCATTGTGGAAGTAGCATGCACACATATGTATAAAAGTATGTATAAGTCACTGTTACTAGTTAAACCTACAAAATCATAAAACCTCATTCATTGCATTTTGACATTAACTTACGGTAGGTGATCCTCTTTAGCAACTCTACTTTCTAACAAAATAGCTGGAAGTATTCATCAAGCCAACAGCGGAATCGTATGTGGATTCTCCTATATTGAGATATCTCGTTACGTATGGTTGAAATTCTTTACCTAATAAATCATCTTTGAAAGTCAGTCCAGTATTGCGTTTGATCCCAGCTAAAGTCGCTGATACCAGCACTAAGTCCAATGAAGCGTGTACCACTTTTCCTAACTATCATGATTGTCAGTAATCTACTTTTCTCTTACACAGCATAGCATCCTTGGACATACCAATGACATTGTAAGGGTGGCGTTGTCTATACTACTTTGCTATTAACATCTTATCGAGATCAAGAAGCAAAACGAAAGCAGAAATATTAAACATCCAAACACCACGGGGAACCTTTCCCTTTTTTTCAGTTCTATTTTCAATAGTAAAGAATATGAGGTTTATTACGCAGCAAAGAGTTAACTGAACCCTATTATCTATGCTTCAATTTAGACAAGTTTTAAGGCTGAATGCCAACCGAACAACTTCCGGTTTTTTTTACCGTTATGGAGCAACTAGAATGAACAGTCTACGTCTCCAGTCAACAGCACAGACAACCTCACAAAAGCCCCAAAAACCAATGACAGTTGATAGAGAACTACCTAACCCTTTGAACGAACGAAACAGAAACCGTGTTCAGTTTGTTGGATTTTGGATTCTTATGGCTGTCTCAGCAGCCTTGATTTTTAACTATGAGAAGACTACTTCTCCTATTGTTACTACTACATTGCACTTCTTGAGAAAGTCTGACATGATTAGAGATGTTCTTGGGGATCAAATTGACTTCAGTAGTGTCTTTCCTTGGATTAGTGGTGAGCTCAATCAAGTCAAAGGTGTTGTAAATATTACGTTTGAAGTCAAAGGTTCCAAAAAATCAGGTATTGTCAGATTAGTCGCTGATAGAGAAAATAAACACCAGGATTTTTTGATTCACGAATGGACTTTGACTGTTGATGGTGAGAAATACGACTTGTTTGAAGATAAAACTGTGGATTTTGGTGTCTAGTTCCACATCCAATGACACTGTCTGTATATAAGAACTGAATGAAAGAAGCCCAACATTGTATATAATGATTATGCTCAAGAAAGACTGTATGAGCAAAGCAATGAACCGTCCTTTTACAACCACAACTTCAGCTAAAATTATGCACTTATAATAGATCCCAAAATAAAGACCAAATCAAACAATAAAATCCCTTGTATAAATGGTGAAACTCAAAAACTCAATAAAAACAGCAAAACGTAGATAACAAATGCAATTACATAAAACACAGCTCCTTCACAAAGGGAAAGAATCCAGAACGCATCTGATACCAGGGACAGGCAATCCAGATAGCGATTCTATATCAAGTAAGTAAGTCACTGGTTGGTTTTTGGTCTAAGGCTTTCTATAAATTCTCTTTTATTCTCAGAGTAGTTGGTGAACTCATTCTCATATTGGTCTTCCTCCTGAATCTCAAAGTCGTTGGAGGCATCGTAATTATTTTTTAGGGAATAGTCTGGATAATCCTCACCATTTATACTATTGCTGGAAGACCTGTTGTTTGTGGGCCTCTTGCTGTATGAAGGAGTTGGTTGTTTCAGTGATTTGGCCAAATCAATCGAGCTGGAATCAGCAGCTAAGGAGTTGGGCGTCTTAGAGGGTGTCTCAGGAGTATCCATCACAGGTACAACACTAGAGTAGAAATGATCAGTTAAGTTAGTATTTGTTGAATTGATCGATGAGTTTGAGCCTTGAAATCCACCATTGTTGTTCAAATTGGAGTAGGATGAGTTTACTGAGGTGTTGCCCACATTTGAAAGAGAGCTTCTCATTTGCTTTCGATATGCTGGGACAAATCTTTTCTTCTTATGTTCTATTGTCTCTTTATTCTCCGGTGAAGAAGCTACTGAGCTGTTCGCTTGCTTTTCTTCCTTGGTATCGTCATTACATGCAGAAGAGGGGTCTGTATTCGTACCCTGATTATTAGGCCCATCTCTCTGTGGTACCCTGAGTTGATAGATATCATCATAGCTCAGGTCACGGTTTATATCATTGATCTCCTTATCATGTTGAAACTCCATGTCTTCCTGTGCCAGTCTCCGTTTGGTTTTAACGAAGAAAAAGGCAGCAACCAGTAATGAAAGAAAAACGGGTACACCCACTGCACAGCCAACTGCAATTCCTGTCGAGTTTGCCATAACTGTGAATTCTAATATTTGTTGCCTTGTCTGAATGAGTTAATTGGATCCACCACTGCAGTTTTTCCAGAGATGAAATTTCTCTGTATGTTATTGTGTTGCTATATAGGGGTGGGTAATAGGTGTTGAGAGCTTTGTCTGCGAACGAGAATGCTGGATCTTGAATCTCAGTTTTCGTCTTGATCACCAACAAAAAAGATAGACAGCTCCTAGCAACAAACCGAAAATTTAGGCTCGCACTAACAAGACTTACGGTTTCAACCAAGACTTGGAAGTAATTGACATTTCTTATGTTACCAACTAAAAAAAAAAAAAAAAACTAGCTTTTATCAAAGATCTTCTGTCACATTCCCAACTGAGAGTTTGCGATTGGCGAAAATTCCCGATTTAGACAAAAGTAAGATTGAAAAGAAAGAACATGTTTATTTTTGGTAACAAATGAAATAGAAAGACAAAAACACAATGTTGTAACTTTGAGTGTAGTGTATGAGCAAATTGATAGTTAGTTCATCATTCAGTGTTTCAGGTATTCGCTTTACAGTAAACTAGGTACAAACTAATGAATAAGAAAAGTTATAGGTGTCACTAGTCACGTGAAAACGGCATGATAGTCACATGCACAAAATCACCAAGCTGAATCCTCTATTTGTGACACGTAAAAATGTTACGTTATCTTCTTGTTTTTGTTTATTGTTTTTTTTTTTTCATATTATTATTGTAATTTTTGTAGTCTTTTACGTGCGTGCGTGTGAACCTGATTTTGATCTTGGAATTTACCTTCTTTTGACAAACTGCCGCCGGCCATTATCGAACAGTTCAGTACGTTCAGTCTCACTAGTCGAAATAAGAGTATAACACTGTGATCAATAGAGCGCTGGCTGATCAACAGGCGGTTCTTTTGAGTACAATCCACTTAGTGTGGTACAACTCAAATGATATTCGATGAAATCGAACTACACACGAAACCACTACCCAATATGAAAACTAGTGGGGGCTTCGAATCAAGAGTGCAGAGGAAGAACACTAATGATGCCATTGCTATCAGCTCTACGTCTAGACTGCAACCGTTGTCAAGCGGATCTGGGTCCAATGACATAGTAGATCTGGGCCTGAACATAGTGGGACTAGGGCTGAATACCACAAAGTCAAAACCTCATGTGTATCAAGATGTATATAGAGATGTTAATCTAGACAACGCTGGTGATGAGGGATCAGTTGACCTTTCACTAGAGTTTTTGAACTTTGACAAAAACCAACCACCTTCATCCGAAATTGTTGAGCGCATGTTCGATGTGCTACTACAGAGAAGATCGTTCACACCCGAAGCATTGAATAATCTAAGAAACCTCTCGTTGGGAAGAAAGTGGACACTGATATGTCAAGATCAATCATCGGAGCAGGACAAGGAAACTCAGGTTGTCAAAGACGCTAAGTGGTTTGTATCTAGAATCAAACACTTGAATACCGGTGACTTGCATCTTTTAGAGAGGCATCTACGGGGTGAGGAGTTTGTGGACCAGTTTTTGGTTATGGATGGGCATGTTAAATTGATAGAGCTGAAACTCAATGAGTTGGATGAAAAGAAAGAATTTCTGTTGGTCTCCTGCTATAAATCCCTGGTCAATCATAAAAAAGGAACAGATCTGATTGTGCAAGATCTTGATTTATTGGTGATGTTGATTAAAATTCTTGTGAACTCCCACAAGCTCAATAACAAGAAAATACTCACGGATATTATGATCCTATTGAGCTACTGGTCATACCCTTTAGGTAGAAACAATGTTTTAAAAGCATTCAACAAATTCTCTAACTTCAAAATGTTGAAACCATTGATAGAGAATTTGGATACTGTTCTAAATGAAGAATACGAAATATTTTCTAGTGTCATTATGAAAGAGCTAATGATTAGCTCAATTTTACTAATCATATCACTCTGTGAGAATAGTCAATCTTTAAACGACAAAAAGATATTTTTGTTCAAGCTCAAGGAACATGGATTTCATAGATTGCTTTACAAATTCAAGCTGCTAAATGATGATATTCTCAACGAAAAAGTTGATCACTTTACCAAATTTGAGAGGTCAGTCTTCGAAGATGACTTTCTGAAAGAGCTAAAACTAGACGACACTTCGGCTAATTTGCTCTCTAAAGGTATAACTCGAAAAATGACAGGCAATGACTCCTTAAATGACCAGTTTTTCTCTTTGCTTAAAAGCCTCGACAATATTTTAGATAAAAACTCCCAAACTGAGTCCATCAAACTTTTCAAATTAATCAATAATATCATGGAAACTATCACGAGCTCTCGACAGTCCTTCCAATATCTGGATAACTCTGAAAGTATTATCAACTCCTCGATCCGAAAGCTGATGGATCAATTAACTACAGATGATTTAGCCCAAAGGGCTATAATGGAGATGAAAGAATACGAAAGACAGAATATGGAGAAAGAGGAAGAGATTCAAATACTTAAACAGTCTTTGAAATTAGACAGAGGTGATCTGTTGGGAAGAAATACTGAACTACAAGATTTGATAGTTTCAAAAGATTCAGAAATAAATCAGTTGAAAGAAACGATCAGTATACTTGAGAAACAAAAGATACAGGTCAAACAACAATCAGATTATAACTATAACACCAAATCGAAAGCTCACTTTGCGCATGCGAATTCTCTGCTGTTTTCCTTGAATCAAAGAAAGCAGACAAATGTTAGCCCACGACAGCCAAACAGTAAGAGCACATTGAAAAGAAGTAAATCGAGTTTGCTGATACCTAATTTCAAACAGATGAATGAAATTTTCAGTACAAACATGTCAAGAGGCGTTACAGCCGAACTTTTTGCAACATCTGGTTCCGAATGTTCCAGTTCATCAAGTTGGGAAGATGCTGCAATCAAAAACAGCACTCCTTATCCTTGGAAAGATAAAAATAAAAACGGTGATGATTTATCAGACTGTTATTCTCGGAACTTGTCTATTGTTCGTGAATTTCAAACACAGAGAGCTGATAACCACTTTTCTGAGATATCTGGTAGAATCCATTCTCAGTCTAGTGTAGATCCAGTCACACATCCAACGTTTTTGGTTGGATTAGGGGAGAATGGGGTTTCCCAATCTCACATATCTCCCATTGCACAGAATGAGCTTACTTCTATCGACTCCTCCAAATCTAGCAACGACCATCCCTTACATTATTATGGCACAGACCCACTTTCTACGACTCATGGCTATAGTCAACCGGATTCCAATACCATATCCTCAGGATCAGTTCATTTAGACTCCTTCATACCATCTCAGGTCTCCAGTTTGAATGCCATAAATAATAATTTGGAAGAGTACCCCAAGCAGTTTATGATACAAAGAGAAAAAGGATATTCTCGTTCCTTTCCTGGATCATACATACAACAGGATGGTGGCGGCCCTCTTCAGCACAACATTTTTCAAAATGGGCCGCCGCCACCTCCCCTGCCCGAATTCTTGCATTTCGATTTAAAGTCAGGCTCATCGGTCATTGCATCTCCTCTGCCACCACCACCATCATGTCTTCCAGTTTCTGAAACTCTCAAATCACCGTATTCAAAGACATCTATGGACAAAGCTAATCTAGTGTCAGGCGAAAATCAGCCAGAAAAGTCTACTGATGTTGAAGGAATTCCTCTCCCACCACCTCCTCCACCTTCTTTGAAACCGGCATGCAAATCGGAAACAAATTTAGTAAATGCGCTGCGTTCTCCTCCTCCTCCTCCTCCTCCTCCTCCTCCTCCTCCACCTGATTTCTTAAAGTCAAAATCTGAAGAAATCTTGTTGCCAGCTGACAGATATGGAGTAGCTCCTCCTCCTCCACCTCCACTGCCGCCGCCGCTACCTACTAAAGAAGGAACCAATAACCTGAAAGTCAATACGAAGTTGAATGAGTTCTCTAAGACCATCCTAACCCCAAATAGAATAGATCAAATTTCGAGGTCATTGTATCCGTCAACCAAGTTGAAACAGTTACACTGGGAGCACGTTGAAGTAATTGAAGAGACGCTTTGGAATGAAGCTATCAACAGTTCAAAAACAAGCGAATTGCAAGCGTTGGGCATCTTAACAGAAGTTGAGAACTTGTTCAAAATAAAGGAAACTGTGAAAAAAGAACACGTTGTGTCGCCTTCTAGAAGAGATCAAATGATCACATTTTTGCCTAGAGATCTTTCTCAACAATTTGGTATCAATCTACATATGTTTGCTAGTATTTCTGAAACAGAACTTATAGCAAAAATCTTAAGATGTGATAGTGAAATATTGAACAATGTTAGTGTCCTTGAATTCCTAAATAGGGACGATTTGTGTGATGTAACCAACTCAATGTTGAAAGAATTCAAACCATATATCACAGATTTTATAAATAACAAAAAGCCAGAGAAAAATGTCAAAGAATTGGAAAGAGCTGATAGACTATACCTTGAACTATGCATCAACTTAAGGCACTACTGGAGGGCCAGATCAAGAACTTTATTGGTAATTAAAACCTATGAACGTGATTACTATGACCTCTTAACAAAGCTCCAAAGAGTTGATGATTCTATAAAGGCGATTAAAAACTCCAAAAATTTGAAGAACTTATTCATTCTCATTAGAGAGATTGGTAATTTTATGAACAGGAAACAGGTCTATGGATTCAAATTGTCATCATTGCAAAAGTTGAGCTTCATCAAAGATAGCAATAATAAGACCACATTTTTGCATTATGTTGAGAGAATTATAAGACGTGCCTATCCAGAGTACCTAGGGTTTTTACAAGAGTTGTCACTATTGCAGGAAACCTCAAAAATATCCGTTGAACAATTGTCACAGGATGTTAGTACTTTTGTGAACAGTGTTCGAAACATAGAGAACTCTATAAAGCATGGTAATTTGAGCAATCCAAGTCAATTCCATCCTCAAGATCAAATATTGACTAAGATCAAACCCAAATTACCTGAAGCAATGAAAAAAACCAAACTTCTCCAAAATCAACATGAGTTGGTTTCAAAGGATTTCGAGAAGCTGATGAAATACTTCGGTGAAAATGCTGAAGATCCTGTTGCTAGAAGCATATTTTTACAAAATTTCCATGATTTTGTCCATGATTTCAAAAAAGCCCAGACAGAGAATCTTGAAGATGAAGAAAAGCAGAAAATATATGAAAAGAGAAGAAGAATATTACAACTTGATAGAGAAGCCAAAGATTCAAAGACAAAACCAGGTGACATGCCCAACAAGCCAGTTGAAGAAGATGTTGTTGAAAACTTGTTAAAAAGACTGAAGGGGACATCGAACGAAAGAAGAAGAACAAGCAGCAGCGGGGTTTCAAACAGCTTATCAAGAAGAAATACTGACGATAATGAACTTTTGAGCAGGGCTCAGTCTATGTTGGAAGGAACTAAAAACATAAATATTCAATGATTCAAGAAACTGATTTAAACGCCTGTGTCTTGTAGATTGTCCTATTGACCGTGATAAATACAGTCAGGCACACTTACTTCTGCTAAAAAGCCACTTGAAAGAAATATTAATTGACTTTATTAAACTAAGGATATAATAATAAGTTGATAAAAAATGTTTCTCCGCTCTATTTGAAAAAATGAAGAAAACTGAAGGGAAATTTAACCACTTGCTGATTCAGACTTTTCTTCCACGATGGAATCTTTGGACTGAACTTTCGATGATGCTTCATTTTTAACTCTTGATGCTTTCTTTGGAACTCTTGCCAAATAGTAAAATAGAACGGCACCAATAATATTGATGAAGATGTACGCAATGAAAATACCTAGATTTCTCCATCTTTGATGAAAACTAATGTCAACTGCAGCCAAGAAAGAATCAGTAGTGGACATCGGACATAACTGACAATTTTCAGTGGCATCGCCATTTATCAAGTAACCAGTTCCAGCGGCTTCAAGATATGGTTCCAAGTACTGTGCACAATTCATTCCGGAAGGTGGGCTCAGAATAGTATATTCGTTCTCAGCACAAACTATATTATTATTACCAACGGCATTGGATAGGTAACCACTGACAAAATATGTCATTGGCGAAATTCTGTACATAAAAATCCAGAAACCAGGTAAGGCTTCACGACTCACCAGAACACCACAGAAAGTTAAACACAACGTGAATAACAAGTAGGAGACATTACCTGCTGCATCGGCTAATTGAAGAGGAGCAATAACAAAGTGTGCCAATGTACCAATGTACACAAAGAACAAAACAGTGAAGAACCAGGCATATGCACCTCTGGAATCCACAGCATCTGTAGGGACAGCATTGTTATAATAACCTGCAGGGTAATAATAAGCAAAGAAAGCTAATGTACCACCGAGAATGTTCCATGGAATTTCAACGATGATCTGGGAGAACATGAAAGCGATCCATGAGAAGGTCTTTGATGGACGTTCCCTGGTTTCATAAAGATCTCTAGTTTCAACAAAATATGGTAAAACTTGTTGGACCAATGGATTCAAAGATGTTAAGAACATGAACAAACCGAACATCTGGTTCTGTAAACCTTGCATAGAGTTATCGGCTTTGAAGAAAGCAAAACCAATGAAAAGAGCAGGCGCAATGTCCAAGAAAAGCTTCGACCAAACAAAACTTGGTGATCTCCAATATTGTTGAAAAACTCTCTCTGTAACAATATAACATTGATACCAAACTGGGGCAGCAAATTCTTTGTGATTAACAGTACTCTCTGTTGGTTTTTTGACCAATTCTCTCTCCATCTCATCTAATTCATCTAGTACACTTTGACGTTCTTTGGATTTCAACCACACCTCGTGATAATCTTGGTTAGCATGAGAACCTGGTGCTGCTCCAATAACATGCA
>PPMB02000015.1:0-98441 GCA_003707885.2 Komagataea salicaria
GAACCATTGGAGTCAGTGATAGTGGTTGGAGACACGGTAGCAGTGTGCTCGTTTCCGTCACTGTCCACTTCAGTAGTGGTGTAGATACCGTTGTCACTGTCGTCAGTTGCTTCAGTTCCATCAGTAGTTGGGAATGTACTGAGCGAAGTAGACACTGAACCATTGGAGTCAGTGATAGTGGTTGGAGACACGGTAGCAGTGTGCTCGTTTCCGTCACTGTCCACTTCAGTAGTGGTGTAGATACCGTTGTCACTGTCGTCAGTTGCTCCTGTAGTTGGGAATGTACTGAGTGAAGTAGACACTGAACCATTGGAGTCAGTGATGGTGGTTGGAGACACGGTAGCAGTGTGCTCGTCACTATCAGTTTCAGCAGTTGGGATCTCTGTGTTACCATTTGACTTAGTTGGGATGACTGAGTTACCCTTCGATTCACTTGAATAATCTGAAGCGGACTGACTGTTTGGGTTCGATGAAGTGGGTCTGTCATTAGCGCTTGTTTCTATTGACGAGGTACTTGAAGACTTTTCCGTTGAGCTTGAACTACTCTTAGAACTGCTAGAAGTTTTAGGTTTGTATGTGCTTGTCTTTCCACTCTCAACAACACCGCTCTCCGTTTTTCCATCACTCACCCAAGTTGTGGTGTGCTTAGGAGGATACTCTTCTTCACATCTATACTTAATGTACTCATACCAAGAGTGTTCGCTATACTCTCCCCAGATAAGTAATTCTGTAGGAACGTTCTTATCAATAACATCTAAAATGAAATCGACATCGTAGAGGAGTCTCCCAGCTCCACTCGCTATCCACCCCCACTTCTTATCATCTTCAAGCAATAATCCCCATTCATAACCGTAGTAGTCGCTTATTGGAACTTTCCTCCACGCTTCGGTGTTGCCTGTATGGGTATTGAGGATTCTGTAGTTATAAAACCTTAGTTGTGAGTTATAATAGATCCCAATATTTCTCTTATAGTCGTCCCTAGTGTACCAAAGCGTGAAACTAAGAGTCACTCTTAGCTCACCATTAGTACCAACAGTCGTGCGATATTTAGCTGTAGGGTGTGGCTCCCCGTTAGACTGAAATGCCTTACACACATATTCTGCTAGAGCCGTACTTGAGCACAGCGCTATAAGTATATGATAAAAGAGAAGCATCTTTATTGGTTCATTGGAATCATATTGTAGCCTTTGTTATCGAGAAGAAAGGCGCATTTTATACTCTTCTTCTCCGCTTCAGCCTCTACATCGCATGCATGCAGTATCATTAACTACCTGTTGGCCGCTTTCTTTCTAAACCACTTAAAGTTAAAGAGAAAAGAATACCATGAAAATCCATCCTCCCTCGTTTCTGATAAAAGAAGATCATAAGAACAGCGTGAACAAGGTGGATAATCGAATTTGTAGAAGTGAAGTGCCACAAACTTGGTCTCTCTTCAACTCTCATGGTTCGTATTTCCTCTCAAATCGTGAGAAACCCCCGTTTACAGAGTGAGAAGTACCTCCGCTGTATACTACTGACATTACCAGCCTCATGCAGACGCGGGTAACCAGGACTTTCCTTTACCTCTCCGGACAGCTCATACTTACCTGATGATTCAAAATATCGAGCTGCTGTATTAACAAGACAGAAGCTACAAATTTTTGGTCTCTACCATCATTTTCGGGACGCGGGAGATTCCTTTTTGTTTATTCTCAAAGTATTATAATGAAGAATTAAGAAGAATATCACATAACTAATATTGTTGAATCGAACTTTTCTTCTTTTGGTGGCACAGTTTTACTACATAAGGCAACATGTGACACAAAGAAATTCTGATATCTGTAAGATATGATCAGTGACAAGATTGACTTAGAGGTTGGAGAAGGGCTGATGACATAGTGAGGGCTGAAAAATATAAAAAGCTTCATCTCTTTATTTTTGACGCAATAAAATGCAATTGAAGTAGTATAGCAAAAGTCGGAAGTCAGGACCGACCCTGTTTATGTATAATTCTAACCACTACATAAAAAGGTACATGAAAATGCATTGAGCACAATTATACGAATCTTTAGAGAAGTAAAATCTGATCCGTAATGTTCAAAATAAGCCTGTGTACCCAAAAGTGATGGAGTCTAGTTGGGGTTTGATTTGAAAAATTGTGAAGTTGTGAATACTTGAATTTAGAGAAGCAGAAAGCGGAGATTGCATCACTCACTCACACATCAAGCTTCGTATGAATACGTGTGATAGTTCTAGCTGCATATTATATTTCTTTGGTTGATTTACATAAGATAGTACTTTTATACTATAACACACGGTTTCTAAGTGCTCGTCAATATAGAAGGCGTTTGTCAATGTTGAGCATAGGGTGTAGGTGCTACGGTTTTCCAGCAAAGAAATGGTCTGTTAGCATCTACTTCCAACAACGATAAATCACTCATCTAACTCACCAGATGTCTCAAACTTTCGGTCTACCCGAGCAATGGTATGTACAATTCAATAACCTCCAATATCTATCCCAAGGCGGATGTATTCTCATCAATGAGAGAATAGCATTGGAGTTGTAAGAGTGACGTAATATTACTAGATAAATTCTGCGTTTCGAAGCATATGTATGATATTCTAGAGCCACCTTGAGTCCAAGCATTTCAGAAATGAGCTTCAACCATGTTTTGATCATAAGTAACATGATGTAAAAATACCACCAATGGGCTTAACCCTTTTTCTTTTGAGCGACTAGCATCAGCATTGCGAGCAGTCTGTATCTTACATTATATCTTTCTTCCGAATAGAGAGGTTTATACGTTATGCTCTGTATAGGCAATTCAGTTCTATAATCATGGGAAACTTCCTTGTGGAAGTTACTGGTTATGGTCGTAATGAAAAGGCAAGTGCTACATGAAAATCAACACCTCAAAAAAGATCATTCAATTCGAAAGTTTTGCCAGACATTTGGATCCACAATATTTGACACCATATACTGGAAATCAGTCTTGATTTCCCACTTCGAACCATTAGTACGTATGATGCATTTCATTTAGCACATAACGCACAACGACAAAAGTACTATTCTATCATTCTGACTTTTGCCGGAGTCTTTCAATATAGAGGTTACACAAAAAAATCTTAACTGTCCTTTCGTATATATGGAAAAGTCTGTGCTATCCTCCACATGATTGTTTCCTTAGCTATAGATCTCATTAAAATCAAAAGCCCTCAAAAACTAGGTATTTCTTATGATTAGACATTCATCTATCTCTATGGCAAACTCAACTGATTCTGGTAGGAGTTGGGGGTATGATTGAACCGGAGGTTATGGAAACTAGAATACGATCCTTCAGTTGAGGATACCTCATTCAGAGCAAAAACTTACTTCTACTGGAAACCAAGAAACAAATGATCGAAAGGAAATTCCTGTACCACAAAGATTTAATGAAATAGGTACACAAACTTGATACCCCCGTCACAATATAAGGAGGGGTCAAGTATCTCGTTTTCATTGAAGCCCTGTGGTCAACTGTGATAAAATATTTATTTGAATAGCACACTAAGAACAAAAAATTGATCATCTATCAAAATCGGAAAAAATCCAAGATATATAAACCTAATCTAACCAAATAGTCAACCCATAGATCCTGAAATGTTTCAATACCTCAGAAATCCAACCATCAAGCAATAATTTCGCATACCATACATAACATCCTCCAAGTCCAAACTTCCAGTCCGGTTTTCAACAATATCTTGGCATGAAATGCAAAAAGTGACGTAAACTCCTGAGATAGTACATATAATTTTTCAACAATCGCCTCAACTTCCAGCATGACTGGGTAAATTTCGCCTTTACCGAAAACATAATTCCTAGGAATTACAGTGTATCCTGGACATCTAACCCTAGTAGTCTTTCAGATTGATTTGGAAAATAGCATATAGACCAGTATAACAATAATTTTGAAGAATTTGAGTAGTACAGGAGTATATCAACATTAAAAGTGGAGCTGCCAATAATTTTGGCTCATCACTTTAAAATGGTTCTAAATCACCTTATTCATTGTCACAGTGATGTAAGTTCTCCAACAGGTATTTTTAACAGCGCATAGAGATCCGCCATAAGTTTTCGATGTGCTTGTACATCTTAATGATATTTATAAACTGATTGAAGAGCAGGCTGAAATGTAGGATGCTAGTCTTGCTGAATTCCATGAAAATTAGGTTGGTTACAAGCACTAATTTCAAGTGTTTGGAATGGTTCATGTTGAGGTTGAGTAAATCTGATCAACTTTTCTCCATTCTGCCTGTAATATTATCCGCTTTCTTATTTCGGAAATGATTTGCTGTTGTGATGTTCGTTTGTATCTTATGATGTCATAGAAATCAGCAACCTGTAGACTTATCTGACTGTTCCGACCTTATGGTAGTTGATTATTCCCAGAAATACAGGTTCGTTTCCTTCAAAATTTGGCATTGGGCCTTCTCTTTTCTTCAAGTTTCAACAATGAAAATGCCCATACCTCCCAAACTCATGATAATCATTGGTAACAATTTATGATACTTAAAATTCAATTGTGCTTATTGGCCATACAGCATGACTTCAATTATAGATTGTTATATTGGAGATCCATTTCAATTTTGAGGTGATACAGAGGAGGGACTCAAGAATATAGTTAACTTAAATAATGGACCAAAAAATTTTGCCTAAAACACAACTATTAAGATTGAACACTTCTGGCTGGAGCTGAAGATGTATGATGTTTTCTCTTTCTCATGACAAATCCTGTAATCCCTTTGACAAACAAGAGTCGCTACTGACAAAATAGAGAAAATGGGGTCCCCCGCAATGTCTTAACGGAAGAGCAAAAGAACAGATTTTGTCATTCATTGAACTTCTAACCAAATACTATATCCTCCTGATGAAAACGCAAATTCGATCATCTAAAGTTGGCTTTGGCCCTTTTCTTCTCAATGAACAAGAGACTTTCACCAATTATGATTCTTCTATCGTGATTTCAAACCTAAATTGGACGGTTGAATTTGTCAGTTTATCAAGGTTTATCGAAATATTCATGAACAACCACATTCTTAAATTCTCTGAAAGAAAAATTTCAACCGGGGAAACTTTCACGATTTATTCTGCTATTTTTTTGGATGGGCTGTCTATCAACAAATGACTCAGAGCTATTGGCTTCAAGGTAAGGGGGATTATACACTGAAGAGTGAAGTTTATTTTCTATGCGGCTCCAAATTCTTCAAAATTGCATTGTGGCGGGCCAACTGTGCTCTTTTAATAAGTAGTCTTAAACTTCCTCTTGTCTCCAATGCGAAAGTCTGTTGTACCTGGCAGTTTTGTCTTCATTTCAAAGCAAGTTGAGCCGACAGATGATGATACGGACATTCTCTTCTTGACTTGACACAGTGTAGAAAGTCTCTTATAACTTTATACTCACCTTGGGGTTTTCATGATGTAAGATACTAGTAAGGAGAGTGGATTTTGAAAAGACCTTCAGCCAAGTAGTGCTAGTTTTCGACAAATTTGTGGTTAATCTCTTGAACCTTTGGAGCTTTCAGTTTTTTTAGTTCAAGATTTGAATTACACTTTGTTAGAAGACTAAGATGTGAGTCCAGCACTGCTTAATTACAAGTCTTCTCGTTTCTTGAGGTTCTAGACTGATAATTTTCGAAACGTTGATCCTCTGATTGATGAATCCTATCTTTTGACTCTTTGCATCTACATCGAGTGATATTTCATCAAACCTGGTCGTAATGTCACCAACCTTATAATGTCCAATATTCAGAGCTTTTACAAAACATTGACATGGTGGCTCCTGAAAACATAAATATGAACCACACCTTCAAAGT
Source organism: Komagataea salicaria (assembly GCA_003707885.2). Classification (NCBI taxonomy): domain Eukaryota; kingdom Fungi; phylum Ascomycota; class Saccharomycetes; order Phaffomycetales; family Wickerhamomycetaceae; genus Komagataea; species Komagataea salicaria. The sequence continues at coordinate 5,833 of PPMB02000015.1, forward strand.
ACAGGGTTCAAGGTGACATCAACGTACGTAAACGAGAAATAACATCGTGTTCAACAACTTTCAAGAATTAAGCAATCTCGGAGAATATCTGGCACGGTGAGATGAATGTTGAGCCAAACGCACTTGCTTAGTTCGAATACAAACGAGACCCTTGTATTAGAGCAAACGAACAGTACATCTCCCCTACTTGTGAAGCAAGAACTATCCAATGATAAATGTCACAAAGTGTCATGTCATTACTGATTGAGGTCTCCGTTCGCATCGATCATGAACGTCCAACTTATGGCCATCTACCCTTGACTTCTCCATGTTTTTGCAAGAGTCACAGCCAAAGTATTTATTCTATACCCATTAACTTAGTTATTTCTCCATAACTAAATGCAGACAGGTGTTGGAGAGAAGAAAAAAATGTTCATAAAACTCATGACAGTGAAAGCGTTCCACATGTTACAATACCTAATCGATATATTGTATGAAATCTTTCCGTGGCGCTTAGTTTGCGCTACCGCATTGTTCAAAACTACTCCTTCAACCACGCAACCATCTATGAAACATGATATTCGAAAAAATCAAAATCAAAACATCTTTAACGATCAAAGTCACTTGGTCGAAATTTTGTCAACATGTGTAGAGCAATTCGTAAGCGTATTTGTAGACAATATAGAGAGCATTGAAATCCATTTATTTTTTCGCTTTATCACCATTGAAAAGACTCGACTCAGCATCAAAATTACAAATGTAAAGATAGCTAGTAAGACTCAGAGAAATGAAGTCGCTAACAATATATCTTATTGAAGATATGTTGTGCCGTTCAAATTAGCACTTCTCCGGCTTCATGTAAGATTCAAAGGTTATAAAGGTAGATGTTTTATTTGCGATTATCCAAAGTTTAGTACATACGATTTTTATGGCAGAGTTCTTTGTCCAGAAGTGATATTTGAATGATTGTCCATCCATATAATTTTTGGTTTGGACCAAAACAAACCAAAAAAACGGCAATTTGGATCCATCCATAATGAAGTCAATGTAAAAAGCTCTACTTCAAAACATGAATAGGTGTAATAAGAACCTTTGTTCCACTTAGAATGCATGTGGAACCTACTTTCCAGTTCTTGAAAACTGCTAGAGCGCAGATTACCTTACTGGATTGATTCCCGTAGAGATGTCAACAAGATATACGTGTATACTATTTGAAACTAAGAGAAAAGAGCTGATATCAATTTTACAACTGGAAGTTGGCAAGCTGCATACTGCACTACATCTTTCAAACCATTCACTTTCACAGTTGCTTAACCTAGAAATAGAACGTCCAATGTTTCTCTCTCCAAGTTAAAACATAGGCCATGGTTTTCAAGGCTTTGTCACAGTTGTTGGTATCTGATAACAATTTCAAATTAAAGGTAAAAGAAAGATTTCAGGATAAAGCCTCTTGAAATAAAATACTGTATAAACTACTGGGAGTGAACATGGGATAAATTTTAGTTTATTTGCTTTCACCAACAGTTTCTTTTTGTCCACATTCTAGGAAAGAGCACCTCATTATGTGCAGTGCGTTATTCTGTGAAAATGACGAATCAAATGAAGTCAGCGATATTGTTCAGCTATATGTTGTTCAGACAATGCGAAGGTGATGGTGACTTTTCCTCCTTGATGAGGGTTGTCCTGGATTGGTCCAAAAAAAAAACGGTCAAATAGTGATAGATAGTTTTGATTCACTTATTTTGAATGTTCTGGCTCTACGATGACTACTTAGATTAAAATCAGTCCTATCACCTTTGCGAAAGCTGTTTCACCATAATACACACAGGAAACTTTGAAAAAGAGAAGCATTTCATTAACGTTGGCCGGAATTTTATCAAGCTGGCCTGAGTTGTATTCCCTTTTTCTTCTTTTAAAATCTTGAGAATGTGACATTGTTGTAAGATGTCAAAGTATATAGTACTTCTCATTTCAAATTTAACTTTCTACTCCTCTTGTCACAAAATTGATCTACGTAATACTCGATTCAGACGTTATAGATTATACTTTACATGCATAGTGGGAATCTTCCCACATAACAGAAAAAGAGATATAATCGCTGCAAAACAAAAGAGGAGGCAGAAAGTCGATATAGTGGTCTCACTTCACAGTGTTTCTTATGTGTATATTAAAATCATCAAAGGTGGCTAGTCTATATCAGATAATCAATTGAAACACCAACAGATCGAAATACACACCCAATAACAGCTTCAAGTAACTATGCAACAAGTGATCACTGCACAAGAAGATGTTCCATTGATTTTCTGTGTTAACTGTCTGATCTTTTTCACTTGATAAAGTACTTTGAGCCTAATTACCACATTCAAATGTTAAGGATAACGGACCAGCCGTTGCAATGTCTGGGTGTTGCATGGAAGTGCATATGATGTAATACGTTAGTAATGGGTAATAAGGTGTTACTTGGTGTCTTGATGGTGGTTTGTGCCACATCAACATTCATATGGATGAAAAAAAAAAAATGAAAAAACTTACAAGCATTTATTTATGATGAAGTCTCAAAGCAAAGTATAGTAAAATGGCTGTCGGTAAGAACAAGAGATTGTCTAAAGGTAAGAAAGGGTTGAAAAAGAGAGTCGTAGATCCATTTACTAGAAAAGAATGGTTTGATATCAAAGCTCCATCTACTTTCGAAAACAGAAATGTCGGTAAAACCTTGGTCAACAAATCAACTGGTCTGAAAAATGCAGCAGATGCTTTGAAAGGTAGAATTGTTGAAGTTTCATTGGCAGATTTACAAGGTTCTGAGGATTACTCGTTCAGAAATGTCAAATTGAGAGTCGATGAGGTTCAAGGTAAAAATCTATTGACCAACTTTCATGGTATGGATTTTACCTCAGATAAATTAAGATCTCTCGTTAGAAAATGGCAAACCCTGATCGAAGCTAATGTTACTGTCAAAACCTCAGATGACTACATTGTCAGAGTTTTTGGTATTGCATTCACCAAACGTCAAGCAAACCAAATCAAGAAAACAACGTATGCCCAATCATCTCACATCAGAGCTATCAGAAAACAAATGACCACTATAATAACCAGAGAGGTTCAAAACTCAACCTTAGCCCAGTTGACATCAAAATTAATCCCAGAAGTTATCGGTCGTGAAATTGAAAAGGCTACTAAGAGTATTTTCCCATTGCAGAATGTCCACATCAGAAAAGTCAAACTTTTGAAACAACCAAAATTTGATCTAGGTTCTCTCTTGGCCTTGCATGGTGAAGCTTCTGAAGAGAAGGGCAAAAAGGTCACATCGGGTTACAAAGATGAAGTCTTAGAAACTGTCTAAATTGATTTCAAAAGCCTAAAAATGTTTTGTTACGATAACAAGAATTACGGAAGAAAGAGTACCATACAGAAACACCCGAATCGTATACATTATAAGATCGGACTAAATGTCAAAATGAGACAAAGTTTCTTTACTCAAAGTATCATAGTTAATTTCCCAGCAGTATGTTTTGTTTTTATAGTTATTTGATGATTTGGAAAAAAGCAGATGTAACATCTCTCTATCATGTAACCTACAAAACAACCTAGCCTAATAGTGTAGCATAAATGTAATACATTACCTATGACACAATAGAAGTGAAAAAAAAAAAAAAAAAAAAAAAAAAAAGAAAAAAGTTGTATCATTTTGAAAGAAAAAATGTAAAGTCACGTGAAATTTGCACTTCAATAGTCTTCCTCACGAAACTGTGGTTAGTATAAATTCATCTAATTCTCACCCATTCTCAGACGATTTTCTTGCTCAGTTTGTTCTTTTGATCATCCAAGCGAGCAATCCTCTAATATATACAATGTCAATTCCAAAACCAGAAGGATCCACTTTAAGATTAGGTTCTAAAGCCCCAAACTTCCAAGCCGACACCTCTAACGGTCCAATTGACTTTTATGAATATGCTGGTGACAACTGGGTTGTTTTCTTTTCCCATCCAGATGACTTCACCCCTGTCTGTACCACTGAACTTGGTGCTTTCGCAAAATTGCAACCAGAATTCGAAAAGAGAAATGCCAAATTGATCGGTTTGTCGGCCAACAACACAGATTCTCATAAAGCCTGGATTAAGGATATTGATGAAATTACCGGTTCTCAATTATCATTTCCAATCGTTGCTGACCCAAAAAGAGAAATTGCTGTTAAATACGATATGATTGATTTCCAGGATGCCACTAACGTTGATGACAAAGGTGTTCAATTCACCATTAGATCAGTCTTCATTATTGATCCTAAGAAAAACATTCGTTTGATCATGGCCTACCCAGCTTCAACTGGTAGAAACACCGCTGAGGTTTTGAGGGTCTTAGACTCTTTACAAACAGGTGACAAGAACAGAATTACTACCCCAATTAACTGGGTTCCAGGTGATGATGTTATTGTTCATCCATCTGTCACTAATGAAGAAGCTAAAACTTTATTCCCAAAATTCAGAATTGTTAAGCCATATTTGCGTTTGACTCCATTAGATGTCAACCAAAACTAATAAGTGTTGTTGATCAATCACTCAAATAATTTGTAAGATAATATATCCCACGTTTTGGCTTTGAAGTAGTGATAATTGTAGTACCCATTTCAAACACAAGAACTGTGATTGAAAGTTTTGTTCACTCATGATACTTTTTTAGACAGTGACTTGTCCGTATGCTAAAATCACTTATACAAAGTGATATATCCAATTGATTTAGATACTTAGGACAAAGTGAGATTGGAACAACGTGACATAGAAGTCACCTCATCTTACAAAATTTTATAGAGGGACTGATCACCGAATAATGAAGCTTGATACTCGAAATTTGGATCCAACAAGCTATCGTTCGTTCTTTACAAAAGCTCTCTGTTTTTATTGTATCCTCGTATTGGTTTGAAGGATCTTAGCATGCAGCTGATATGCTTGATTTATGTAAAAATCATCGGTTAACTAACTAGTTGACATCTTTGGACCGGATTAACTACGACACCCAGATCGCCTCAATGTGACGTCACTTAGAAGTACATATTTTGGCTGCAATATTTTCTTCTATGTAAAATATATTATTAATGATTGATGTGTTTTTCAACATATCAAAATGGGAAAAACTAATCGGTGCATAATCAATACATGATGATGCATAGAAGGTGAAATAGGTTCAATGGAGAAGCTTAAAAGCACTTCTTGATCTCATTTGAGTTACTTTACCAATCTAATATCTGTTTTAAGGGATGTTCATAACAGAGACATATATATATAAATATATATGTATATCATGTGAAAAGAAAGCTTCATTTGCACTCAGTGAAAGACCAAAGCCACGCGCCCATTTGCTTTTTGTTGGTGCCCGTCTTAATTTCAAAACTGTGAATAGATCATAGTGTCCCCATTTCCATTCATTAGTCTAATATTTGGTTGAAGGATTATAATTTAGTTGTCTATGGCTCACAAATGGATGAACACCTAGATCCAACCAATGAAGACTGCTTCCCTTTCACAAATGATGAATACTGGCGAGAAGGCTCAGTTTCATTACAATCAACGGAGCTTTGCAGTACAGCTCTGAATGCTTCAAATGGACATCAGTTCATTCCTAGTGGTTTAGCAACACCAATTAGCATTTGTTCTGAAAACATCAACGAGTTAGATTATCTCGAATTTTCAGATATTTTTGTTAGAAAATGAGGTAGATATAGCAATTGTATGAGGCCTATCCCTTCTTCAGAAGGTTGGATAAATCCACTACTAACCCCAATTGAGCCACTCTCTAATAACCTGAGTGAACACCGTCACTCACCTGCGACTATAGAAGGTTCTGAAATATAAAATTTGGGGTCCAAAATGTTGTGGATAGGCAAGAGGAAATATTTTCTTCTTTTTCATCAGGAAGCCCATTCTACTTGAACACAACTGTTCATGAATTGAAGCCGAAAGGTGAAAGGAAACTCAAAATCAGAGAGGTTAGGAAGAAAGTATCTAAGACATATCCGCAGACGATTGAGAAATCCTTCCCATCGTTACAAATAAATGTGTATGTTCCTGTTTATAATCAAATAATGCAAAATCAGGTAATTCTGGAGAAAGTTCTCACAATTAAGAAGAAGGGAATATACAAATGTGCTCACTGTCCTATGTTTCTTCCAGATTTAATTTCTCTGGCAAAGCACTTGGACGAATTTAAGGTTCATAGACCACATAAATGTCCTTTCAATGATTGTCCTTGGTCTATTTTGGGGTTAAGAAGAAAAGCAGAAGTCAGAAGGCATTGTGCTGCTCAACATGGGTTTCAAGTGTCTGACACTGGTGATTTTGGCCAAAGAAAGTAGCATATTTTGTTTGTCAAAAGGATGGTTGTGAAAGAATCTTCAAAAGAAAAGATTCATTTATTAGGCATCATAGGATCGTTCACCTGACATCCAGTAGTAGATTCAACAGAAGATTAGAGAAAAAGAACATAAAAAAGCAATTAAACTCAACACATTCGGTTACAGGCTAGCCCTCAGAAGGAGGAAAAGAGCAAAACACACAGTCTATTTGTACACAAAGTTATTTGAATGTAACAAAAAAATATGGCGACACTCAAATAAATCAGTAAGACAGTTGAAAAGATAGAACAAACTTCACAAACAATCACCTGAGCAACCAGATATCTGTGAAAAGTTGAAGAAATTCCTTTTTCTTTAATGGACTGATACTAAGAGTTTCTGCAGTTTCTGTAATCAATATATCATCAAGTGCAATTGTATTTTCCTTTTTTTTCTTTGGTTATAACTGGTAGTCCATCAACCTTGAGAATATGCGATGATCCACAGTTGATAGTGCATTGAGATTAGTTCAAATATCAAATGTTCAAATGTTAACGGTTCATATTTGGTTCGCTACAGATCAACATCATTTTAAAACATTGTTATCTGTGAGAGCTACTTGTAAATTTTTAATGCTTTCGGTGTATAAGTATAAAGTCACAAGTCTGAAAACACTGTAAAAGAACAAATCTAGTATATCTAGCAGTAACTTGAAGAATTTCATGCATGAGAAGTACCATATTATCTGTAAAGGAATTCCATCCAAAAATTCAATTAGATTGAAACAGGACAGACATAATACCGGCTAGTTCCGGCGGTCTTTGATAAAAAAATCAAGGACACTTACTGATCCAAGTATAGAACTTCATTTGCGTTCTTATAGTTTGCCCTTTTAAAATGTTTATGGGGATATCATCCCTTTCTCCCCAGCGAATTCCCAGCCAAAACATTCAGGTTTCTCTATTAAGTTCATGTCGTTTACTGCTTACAAAATCTAATGCTCTCTTTACAAAGCGGACAATTCATAACCATACTACATTTGGAAAGATAGAATTTTTTTTTTGAAAGAAAATATGCGATGGAGTTTCCTAGAACTATATATCATAAAGAGCAGATCGTACAAATATGTCAGAAGAAGTCAAAGATAGAAAGAGGAAGTCATCTGATGACGAAGAAAAAGCTCAAAAGAAAAGAGTGAAAAACGAAAAGGGTGGGAAGAAAGAGAAGAAAGAGAAGAAAGAAAAGAAAGAAAAGAAAGAAAAGAAAGAGAAGAAAGAAAAGAAAGAGAAGAAGGAGAGTAAGGAGAGTAAGGAGAAGAAACAAAAGAAAGAGGAACAGGTGAAAACTTCGACTGAAAGTAGTCATAAAGGAACTCAACAACTATTTGAAAACTATAATGCTTTTGAATACGTTGAAAATCCTGAACTTACAAAATTACCACAGTCTGAAGTGGATGCCTTCTATAAAGAGAACAATGTCACTGTTGAAGATTCCAATGAAACAAAACTGAGACCCTTGCTAGCATTTTCCCACGTTAAGTTTGATGATAAGATTCAATCAGAGATTGCTAAGTTCCCAAAACCAACTCCAATTCAAGCAGTTTCATGGCCATATCTGCTCTCAGGAAGAGATGTTGTGGGTGTTGCAGAAACGGGATCAGGTAAAACCTTTGCTTTTGGTGTCCCTGCCATCGATAATCTAATCAAAATTGGTAAACTTAAAGGAATAAAAGTACTTGTTGTGTCACCAACTAGAGAGTTGGCGTCTCAAATCTACGATAACTTGCAAAAGTTGACTGATAAAGTTGGACTCAACATTGTCTGTTTGTACGGTGGAGTTCCAAAGGAACAGCAAAGAAGAGACTTGAAGAAATCCAGTGTTGTCATTGCAACACCGGGTAGATTAATTGATTTAATGAACGAAGGATCTGTGAATTTGAGCGATGTGAGTTATTTGGTTTTGGATGAGGCTGATAGAATGTTGGAAAAGGGATTTGAAGAAGATATCAAGAATATCATGAGACAAACAAATGCCAATGACAGACAAACCTTGATGTTTACGGCAACCTGGCCAAAGGAAGTTCGTGAATTAGCTAGTGGATTCATGAAGAATGCTGTTAAGGTTAGTATTGGTGACGGAGATGAGTTGAGTGCTAACAAGAGAATCACCCAAATTGTTGAAGTTGTCGAGCCATTCTCTAAGGAAAACAAACTTTTGTCCCTGTTAAAGCAATACCACTCTGGGGAGAAACAAGATGAGAAAGTGTTGATCTTCGCACTTTACAAGAAAGAAGCATCCAGAATTGAACGCCTGTTGATAAACAAAGGATATCAAGTTTCGGCCATTCATGGTGATTTATCTCAGCAACAGAGAACACAATCCTTGGATGACTTTAAAAAGGGGAAAACTACACTACTTTTGGCTACAGATGTTGCAGCTAGAGGTTTGGACATTCCAAATGTCAAGACAGTCATCAATCTGACCTTTCCTTTAACTGTGGAAGACTATGTGCACCGTATCGGTAGAACTGGTAGAGCAGGAAAGACTGGTACTGCACACACATTGTTTACTGAACAAGAAAAGCATCTGAGTGGTGCTTTGATAAATGTATTAAAAGGGGCCGATCAACCTGTTCCACCTGAATTGTTGAAATTTGGTTCTCATACTAAGAAGAAAGAACATGGTGCATATGGTGCATTTTTCAAAGATGTTGACATGACGAAGAAGCCGAAGAAAATTACATTCGATTAGTTGCTTGCTTTCCACCTCACTAGTACGATAGTCCCTGCTTGTCTCAAAACAACGAAAGCACTATTAGTTATTATTTGTTACACTTCTCTCTATAAATAGTATATATCAATAGAACCACTTCACCGTACTTCCGGATATGGTATTTTTCGCGATAGTAAATTGGTATTTATTTCCTGTTTAGTAAACCACGTATTAATGAGCTGATTCAAACACATTCAAAAGTGTTCTGATCTCTGCTTATCCCTTTCTGCCTCTACTTAGCTTTAGTCTGCTACTGGTTGTTTGCTTTAGGACTTGAAAAGAAGAAGCATTTTGTTTCTGAGAGGGAGAGTTAGGTTGTCCATATGACGAACACAAAAATTCTTTCTAGAGGAGAGATCGAGCATCGAATAGCGCTAGGAGATACTATTGTGATCTATCAAGATAATGTGTTAAGGTTGAATAAATGGTTGAGAAACCACCCCGGAGGTGATAAAGCTGTATTTCATCTAGTGGGAAGGGATGCTACGGATGAGATGAATGCTTACCATTGTGATGAGACACAAAGCACATTCACTAGATGGAGAATTGGGAAGATAAAGGGGAAGTGGGAAAACATGCTTCCGCCAATTCAAGGTGGAAAGTACAGAACATTAGACATGCAAGAAAGCGATAGAAAAGATAGAAAAGATGGGAAAGACAGAAAAAACAACTCTGGTTCAAGTGTCACAACGACTTTGGTGGATGAGATAAAACCCCAAAGAATGGCTGGTGAAATTCGGGAGGCCAAGATAGAACCAAAGATACCTCAAGGAACGATTCCTACATTAACAACTATCGAGGCTTTTGCCAAAAGGGTAATAAAGGACCCAAGTGATGTTATAGAGATATATGATGACAATCTTGTGAGGCAGGATCTAAAAGAGCTTCCCTCTTTGGATTATGAGACTCAAGAGTTTCTCTCTAAAGAATACAACAAGCTGCATCAGATTATAATAGATGGAGGATATTACAAGTGTAATTACTGGGCATATTTTAGAGAGTTTCTCAGAATTGGTTCGTTGTTCAGCATATCAATAACTCTTTTACGATTCAAATGGTATGTCTTGAGTGCCATCTCAATGGGCTTTGCGTGGCAGCAGTTGGTGTTTATCGCCCATGATGCTGGACATATTTCAATCACACATGGATACCAAATAGACAATATAATTGGGATGACAGTCGCCTCCTGGTTTGGTGGACTGTCATTGGGTTGGTGGAAGCGGAATCACAATGTCCATCATTTAATCACGAACGATCCCGTTCATGATCCCGATATTCAACATCTACCCTTTTTTGCTGTATCTACTAGACTTTTCAATAACGTGTACTCCACATATTATGAAAAGTTTTTGTGGTTTGATAAGTTTGCCCAAAAGTTGATTCCATTGCAAGATAAACTATACTATATACTGTTGTGTTTCGGTAGATTCAACCTGTATCGATTATCATGGCAACATGTTGTATTAGGTGAAGGACCGAGACACGGAAAGGCAGCATGGTTCAGATATTATGAGCTTTTGGGGCTCATGTTTTTCAATTTCTGGTTCTTCTATTTGATCATTTACAAGTCGATAAACAACAACGTTGACAGGTTCGTTTATGTTATGGTCAGCCATATTGTCACAATGATTGTCCATGTGCAAATAACACTTTCCCATTTTGCGATGTCAACTTCTGATCTTGGGGTGTCTGAAGGATTTAGCAGTAGGCAAGTCAGAACCACAATGGATGTCGATTGTCCCGAGTGGTTTGATTACTTTCACGGTGGCTTGCAGTTCCAGACAATTCATCACCTATTTCCAAGGGTTCCTAGACACAACTTTAGGGCCATCCAGCCACTGGTTATTGGTTTTTGTGAGAAAGTTGGTTTGAAATATTCCATCTATGGCTTTGTTAGTGGGAACCAACATGTTATTGATAAGCTAGGAGAGATTGCTCAGCAGGCAAAAATATTGCATGATTGTACAAAGAGTATGAAGAAGGAAACTTTGAGAGAAGGGAAGCTTTTCCCTGATTTGCATTGACGTATACAAGAAACTTGTTCATCATATATATTCCTTCTATAATAGGTCTTTAGGCCTTAGATTGTTTTCGCGAATGTCAAATATAGTACCAATAATTTATTATACATTTATTTTACTTGTGATGATTACTGTAAGAATTACCTAACAAGCCAGGTCATTGGGATTTCCAATGAAAAACATCGAAATAAAGAGACTTTTCAGTAGCAGTAAAAGTTCTGACAGAGGTAATAGCAAGGGCAATCAGAGAATGGTACCAGACGCAATGTTAGACTTGAGTGAACCACCATTGACACCATTGAAGCTACATGGCTATTCCAAAACTACAAAAAATAAGCTACTATCACCAGAGATCGGGGAAGAAATACGGGGACTGATTCCTGGTAGACTGCAGATTGCCCCGGATTGGCAGTTGCTGTATAGCATGGAACAGCATGGGGCTTCATTGAGCACACTGTATCGCTTGATCAAGCCGGAGAGCACCAAGTACGATCGAAATGGATACGTTTTAGTGGTAAAGGACAGAAAGGGAGGGATTTTTGGAGCTTTTGTGAACGAGTACTTTCATCCTACTGACAGCCATAGATTCTACGGGAATGGTCAATGTTTCCTTTGGAAATGTAAATTCGTTGAAGAGAAGGAAGGGGATGGAGATTTACTACAGTTTCAAGGGTTTCCGTACGCAGGACTGAATGATTATATTATATATTGTACAAGTGAGTTTTTATCGCTAGGAGGCGGAGACGGTCATTATGGGTTGTGGATAGATCGTGATCTGATCAAAGGTGTTAGTGACAGATCATTGACGTTTGGGAATGAGCCATTGAGTGAAGATGGCATCAAGTTCGGTATAATGGGGGTGGAGGTATGGCGAGTTGGATAAAACCAATGAGAAAGAAAATAAAACACAAGCATTTGCATTCGCCCACTCATTCCTTGCTATACGTAGATCTCATCATCATTATCATCGCCATTCTCGAGGGAGTGGTTTTCTAGCCGTATAATTTGCTGTAGCTCATTGCTTCTAGAAAGTACCTTATCTTTTGCTTGTGAATACTCAATAGGATACTTTGACCTCACATGCTGGTCGAGCAAGTTTGCTTTGTTCTTAGCCCATTTAAGATCCCTAGTGACTTGGGCAAGCAGCTTCTGAGCCTTCTTGAACGTCGTCTTGTAACCCTGAAGCCGTTGTTGGGCATCGTTCTGTAATTGCAACAACTCCATCTCCTTATTCTTGATTAAGCCAGACATCTGTGCCTGTCGAGCAATGCTGCTACTAAACCCATCGCTCGACACTGCTGCTGTCATCGCATCAACGAGATACTTGGTTGCATCGAACCCTGCAACATGGACAAGCTCCTCGTCGTCATCAGTGGAATCCCTGTACGAATCAGTGGATACCTCATCATCTGCATCATCTGGCTGTTCTCCGTCACTATCAACGACAAAATCGCGCGAGTTCACTGACGGTTGCCGACGATGGCTAAGTTCTGACCCAAGTGTACTGTTCATGGTTCTCCCTTTTTGATACCTCTCTGCCACGGTACTGTACCTCTGACCCTTTGTGTTGTTATGATCTGGCAATTGTTGTAGGTTTTGAGCGAGAGGCACACAAAGAGGACGAAAAAACAATTATATTATATTAAAGCATCTACGTTGTAAAAAGACTGATAGAGCATAATCTGTTTGATTCTCTTCAAGACTGACTAGGACTAGGGCTGTGTCCTTTCAAAACGACGAGTAGAAGGATGAGCAGCTCCACAGCGGCTGATATCAAGGCCAGGCTTAGACCGTTTGGGATCCAGTTCGAACAGTCTCTGACAGACCTTATCCGCGGAATACGTGCTAATAAAGAGCCAGAGGCTCAAGCGAAATACTTATCGAACGCAATTGAGGAATGTCGTAAGGAAGTAAAGTCTTCAGACATGGACCTCAAAACGTTGGCGATACTAAAGCTTGCCTATCTGGAGATGTACGGGTTCGATATGTCTTGGGCAAACTTCCACGTTTTGGAAGTGATGAGCAGTTCTAAATTCCAACAGAAAAGAGTTGGGTATTTGGCAGCTATTCAGAGCTTCAGAAACGATAACGATGTTCTGATGCTGACGACGAATCTTTTCAAGAAAGATCTCAACTCCTCGAAAACAATTGAAACTGGGGTTGCTCTGAGTGGTATCTCAAGCGTTGTGTCCACTGCATTAGCTTCAGACATAACTGACGACATTATCAAGATGATGAACCATTCAAAGCCTTATATCAGAAAGAAAGCGGTTTTAGCAATGTACAAAATATTCTTGAAGTACCCTGACGCTCTTAGAACTCACCTTGATAGATTGACATCGAAACTTGAAGACGAAGATGAAACAGTTGTTACAGCAACTGTCACAGTTATCTGTGAGCTATCGAAGAAGACACCTAAATTGCTAGTCAATTTAGTGCCTCAGCTGTACAATCTGCTAAACACATCTAGTAATAATTGGATGTTGATCAGATTATTGAAACTTTTTGCATCACTAACCCTCGTTGAACCAAGATTGAAGGGGAAGTTATTGACTCCAGTACTGGAGTTTATGTCGAGCACTAAGGCAACATCACTGATTTATGAGTGCGTCAATTGTCTGGTGTCGGCAGATATGATTGAGCCTGATGATTTTGACATTGCTAAAACATGCCTGGATGAGTTAGTTAATTTCTTCCAGACAAAGGACTCAAATCTGAAATATGTCGGATTATCTGCTTTTTACAAGATAGGTCGGATTAACCCTGAGTTTATCAAAGGTTATAGGAAGATCATTTTGAGATTTTTGAGGGATGACGATGTCACTATACGAGAACAGGCGTTATATTTAGTTCATGGCATTGTTGATGAAGACAACTTGTTCAAGATTGTAAAAAGATTAATGGTGCAACTAATACCTGGAGATGGTGAACTGGAACAGGTAACAGATGACCAAGAAAGTGAAGATGAAGATGAGGGCTTCTTTGGCCCAGCAGATATATCAACACCGGTGAGCCACCGCTCTCAGATCATTCTATCAGATGAGTACAAAACAAATGTTATCAAGAAAATCCTGGAGATATCATCACATAATAATTACGAGAACATCCCTTCGTTCGAATGGTACCTTGCTGTAATTTACGACTTAGTTGATTTGTCCTTAGTCAACAACTTGAAGACAGGAGGTCTGCTAGCAGTTCAACTGAGAGATTTAGCTATTCGAGTTCCGAGTATTAGACAGGATGTCATTGTGAATTGTATCAAACTTTTGAACAATGAAAGAGTCTTTAGTAAACTGCCTGGTTTATTAACTGAGGTGTTCTGGATCGTTGGTGAATACGCCGACTTCATTAAGAACGGAAACGATTTGATAAAATCGTTTATTGTCGGGGACAATGAACTCAAAATATTGAAACTGGAGCTTGAGACGACAAAGATCTTAATACCTGCTCTTGTCAAGATTTACAGTAGCTTTGTCAACAAAGAAAACACCTGGGACCCTGTGAAGAAAGAAGAGGTAGTTGAATCGACAAATTTGATATTGAAATTACTGAATAAGTTATCGAGTTCAAAATATTTGGAAATACAGGAGAGATCTGTTGAATTCACCGAGTTTTTGAAATTGATTTTGGAGTCCATTGAGGCTCATGATGATGCTGCAGTTGAACCACCGCTGCTACTAACAAATGCATTACCATCCCTGTTCAACTCTTGGGAACTCAACCCAATTTCTGCCGGCTCTCAAAGAAGAATAGCTGTCCCTGTCGACCTCGATTTGGATACAGTAATCAACGAAGGAGTATTTGACTCTGTTGATATAACTGACGATGAAGATGATGATTCAATCGAAGAATTTGAGGAACAACTCTATGAAGATCATGGAACGTTTAGTGAAGACGAACACTCGATCAAAACTTATGACACTCTATCCGCTGCAGAAATTCAGAATCGTAAAAAGGAGAGGGAAGAGAGATTGAAAGATGACCCGTACTACTTAGTAAATGACTCTTCATCGCAAATACTACATACGAAAAACAAAAGCTCAGGGGAAAGCAGAAAGTCCATAACACCAAGATCCTTAACTCCTACCATTCAAATTGATGAAACATCACGAAAAAAAAAACAGTTGAAGTCACTTATGAAAAAGGAGAAGGTTCTGATCTTACCGGACGAGGTACTCCAGGAGGATAGCTCCTCAATTACTCAGAAAGATAGACAGTTTTCCAAGCCATCCTCGAAATCTAGAAGCAAGAGACTTCTTATAGACTCCTCTAAATTGGATAATTTTGATATCAATCAACCAGTAGAAACAGAAGATGATGGTGCATACGAAGTTTCGAAACTACGAGAGCAACTTCAAGCCACCACTATAGGTGCTGGTGAAAGTATCAAAAAGCATAATGGAAACAATTTAGAAAATGTGGAGGGAGAGGATACTGAAGTTATTGTTATTAGAAAAAAGAAGAGCAAGTCGAAAAAGAAGCCAGATGCTAAGGCCGAGGTGGACCAAACAGCCAAACCAAAGAAGAAGAAAAAGAAGAGCAAAGCCTTAGAACCATCAGAAGGCAATCATGTGTAGTATTGTTCATAATAAAACTAAACCAACAATATACTGCCGCTTCATCGAATTGAATTGAATGTAACTTATTTATCGATAAAGACACGCACAACAAGTGATGCTCGTAACCAATAAGTAATAAACACTGATTCATCTCTGTCTATCATTCGAGTTGTGGCGAACGGTCCACATAAGATAAGACAAATGTCCTTCGTTGCCACAGTGGAAGATTCTGATAACAGGGTCTTCTTTTGCAAAGTCATAAACTCATTGAGTCAGTTCAATAGCTCAGAAGAAATCAAATTTACTGTCACGTCTAAAGATTTGAAATTATCTGTATTCAATCGAATGAGAACATCGTATGGAGAGGTGGTCATTGATAAGGATTTCTTTGGTACGTTTGACTTCCAGAGTGACGGGTTCAGCGATGAAGGACTCAATGTTTTACATTCTACAAAAGGTGATAACGAAACCAGTATAAGTTATTCATTTTTGGTAAGATCAAAAATTCTTGGTATGTTATTCAAACATGATTCTGGAGTGGACATGTTCAGAATAAGTTTAGATGATACCACGAAAAATCAACTGAAGATAGAAATTAAGAATACCAATCTCATACGAAAGGAGTATAATCCCTATTATGTACCATTTAGTGATGAGAAACTGAATATCTCGAGGGAATACAAACTTGCTTTGAGCAGGCGTTTGCAACGACAATACAGCGATGAAGAGGATATGGAAGAGGTTGAATGTATCAACTACTTAGCTCTGAACAACGGCTTGCTGAAAGGGTTTATAGATAACTTGAGCTCTAATACAGAAGATTTCAAGCTTGAGGCAAATTCAACTAAATTTGGTATGACAGGGTATACGAAGAAAGTTAACAACAAGGAAGAGAATTTCTTGAAACAGACAATGGCAACTAACGTTGCTTTCAGTATTGAGGAATTGGTTGATTTCAAACTATTCAATGAAGCAGAGAACGAAGAAGTAAAAGTTGTGTTCAAGATGAGAGATTTCAAAAATTTTCTAAATCTATCCCAAAACAATGAAGTCATTGAAATATGGTTCAAGGGAGCTGGAGATCCGATATTGTTTGAAGCAAATAGGCTAAATTGTCAGATTCAATTCATACAAATCACTGATAGTGATGGAAGCGATCATAAAAAGTCGTCACCAAAGGCAACAAAACTTTTCAACAATGATGCAATGAGTAGACTGAAACAAGTTGAGAAGCAAATAACGGACAATGAAAGATCTCCGCTGTTTGTGGAGGAGGAAGACAGAGAAGCAGATGAGGAAGCCGAGATACAGGAGTCTTTGAAACAAGCCAAAACGCCAGTAGCTTCTGTACCGCAAACAGATTCTTATGAAGATGAGCCGATAGTTACCTGGGGAGATAGTAACGAGATGGTTGGAACACTGAAAAATAACTCCAAACAGTTGCTCAAGGAGATGAAGAGTGATTACTTGAAGCAAATGAATAAAAGACAAAAGCGAGATAATAATGAAAATGACCTGGACGAGGACAATCAGGAATTGGGACCAACACAAAACATCCAGAGAGCGAAAGGAATTTTTGATTAGCGGTCTACATGGAAGATTGGGCAAAGTCAAAAAGTTTTATAAATATCAGTAAAATAATGCTATGTTATAGTTCGTCAGTGATTCTTGAAAAAGAGTTCTTATCGTCACGATAGACTGAATTTTCGATTAAAACACCAGAGGCCTCAGGTATCGTATCGTAAATGATTTCTGGACCATCATCAACCAATGTCGGACTTATTAGACCAGGGTCAATTGAATCTATTGTTTCAACCGATTTACTTTTGAATAGGCCAAACACACCAAATACAATTCTGAAGAAGAAGAACAGTATCTTCAGTACAGATCTGAAAAGCCGGCTGTATATAACGTAACACACGCAAAGAGCGAAAAACCCTAAGGCGTAATACATTTTTCTCTTATCTTTTTCGGTCGATAATTTGATATCATTGATAAACGTGTCAGATTTTTCCAAAACACCTTTCAAGAATGTATACTTATCAGCTAATTCAGTCAAAGCATCATTTTGTATTGTTAGCTCCTCAAAGTTCAACTGCGACTGGATCAAGGACGATTGCAATATTTGGCTGGACTGAATCAATTTAGAAGTGATTTTCTTTGTGGTAGACATGATCTTAGCATCCGGAGAAAGAGTGCCCGAATTGAATATTTCATCCTCGTCAACCAGGGGATCGTTTCTGCTCTCAAAGGCATACTTCGAGATCTTGGCTTTTTGAAATGAGTTTTTGTAGTTGCTCTTCAGGTCGTATTGCTTCTTCACGAGATTTTTTCTGAAATTTAGAAAGAACTCATCAGACTTGTAATAAAACACCAAGAGAGAGGTCAATTCTTGATCCTCAACGGCTTCAATATCCTGCTCGTCTAGATCTATTTCATACCCGAACTGGATGTCATTTTTCAGAGAGGCCAATGCTTTACGGTATTGCTCTATTTGGCTTGACAGTGTCTTCTTGATATTCTGGTCTTTCACGATATCATTAAACTCATAGTAATTAGAAAGCAGACTTTTTTGAAGAGTCTGAATATTTTCTATTTCTGGCAGAAGCTCCATCCTGCTGGCATATATCATATCGCCCCTCTTGTATACTGTGATGCTAGGTTAATCAAACAAGTTGTCTAAAGAAACGATATACATGGCTACTCGGAGTTATTGTCGGACCTAGTAAATCCGGGTAACAAATGGAGATCTCAAAAAAAAAAAAACTTTTCCGCGAATTTCTCAATTTTTTGTTTATTGAAAAAGTTTGGATGAAAAATATTGAAACAGAAAGGCAAAGGGCGAAAAGGACTTTTTGAGTAGTAACTTATTTGTGTGGCAGCGGCTCACTTCATATCAACACTATTTATATATCTATCCACTGAGAGAAATGTCCTGGTTATTTGGTGCCCCAAAAAAGGAGGAGCAGACTAACAATATTGAGAACAAACTTGGTTTTGACCCAAGTACTATTTCCGATGTCTCTTCAATCATATCGACACCTGGGGGATTGGACACCCAAAGATTACACCCGTTAGCCGGATTAGAGAAAGGTGTGGAGTATCTGGATTTGGAAGACGAATCATTGACAACTGTGGAAGGTGCGCAAGGTTTGATCCCTTCTAGAGGGTGGACTGACGATTTGTGTTATGGTACAGGTGCTGTCTATTTATTGGGATTGGGTACTGCCGGTGCATATGGGTTTTTTGAAGGTTTGAGAAACTTGCCTCCAAACTCGTCTGGTAAATTAAAGCTAAACACCATCTTGAATCACATCACAAGAAGAGGTCCATATGTGGGTAACTCTGCAGGTGTTTTGGCTTTGACTTACAACTTGATCAACAGTTCCTTCGACGGGATAAGGGGCAAGCATGATGCTGCCAATTCAATTGTGGCTGGTGCGCTAGCTGGTGCATTGTTCAAATCAACAAAGGGACTGAAACCAATGGGATACTCCTCTGCCCTAATGGCCGGTGCAGCCGCTGCTTGGTGTGGTATCAAATCATTGTTATCATAAGTTGACCAGTCGTTTTATGTTTTCTTAATGATTTATGGCTTTGATTTGACTCATCTCAAAATTTCTATAAAGAGGAAGAGTATTATAATGTTTTTCCCTGAGCGATATGTTCATTTAGATGAAAATGATTTTGTGTTGTTGTTGGAAGATATGTGATTTTGTGATGTCCTTTCAATTTTACAGTGTTTACATCTTTCTTTCTTTTTATTGGATTCGTTTCATTGGCACATCACAATGCGGAAATGTTGCGTACCACTTTACCCCCTTTGTTAATTTCCAAATCTGTACATACTTTTACTATTCATTGGAAGAATAATTGCATCTATACATGTATAAAAGAAGGATCCATTCCAACTTATATGAATAAAGAATCAGTAAAATGAACCGTGTATAAATTTATGTCGTAGGCTATACAACTGCCTCTATTTGCTGCTTTTTAGCTGGGCCCGAAGAATTTGCTGATTCCAATGAGTGTTTCTTTCCGACAAATGCTTTTTCATCATCATCATGGCTCGTCTCTTCTTTTCTCGTACCATCCTCATTGAGCATCTTGAAACATTCCCAAAATTCGTCATAGGTCTTTGCTCGTGCGACTATTTGATAGAAAAAGCTTTTTCCAGGTACCATTCTGGTAAGCATGTATTTTGTGTTACCAACAAAGTTATCGTACTGCTGAGCTAGTTTGGTATATTCCTTAATCAGGGGAACCCAAGTCAAAGGCTTATCGCTGAAACAGCTAGGGTTTATCTCAGCTTCACCCGCGATCATGCCACTGATTTCATTGACTTTATCAGTTTTCATTTTGAGAAAATGCTCTTCTTCCTCATCCTCTTTCTTGAAGGCAACGATATCATCAAATGCTGGCGATTCAACCCATTTTTGTTTGAGCTTCTGAAAGTCCGCCCTATTCTCCAATGCACCATTTATTATCAGTGATACGTTATGCTCATCACAGATTTTCTTTATCTTGTGAAAGTAATCTCTAATTGGAGTCTCTCTGTTTCTCATTGATTGCGTTCTGCAATGAACAGTCAAATTTGCGATACCTGTCTGAACTAGTCTACTGATAAGGCACAGTGAATCATCTTCATTAGGTAGCAGTCTGATTTTCACACTAATAGGCTTTTTATTGGGTTTGCCAATTTGTTCAACTAGTTTCTCCAAAATATCTACTAGAATGTCTGGTGTTTTCAGTAATGCAGCACCCATACCGGCGTGTATAGAAAAATGCTTTGGACAACCAGCATTGATATCAATACCATCAACGTCGTTTATAATAAGCTTGGCAGCTTTAACCGCGATCTCTGAGTTTGAGGTACCCATCTGAAAGATTAATCTATTCTGTTCCAGCTTAGGATCCGTTCTAAAAACCAGATTGGTAACCCCTGGGATTTTTGTTTGTCCCTTGGAAAGAAAGTCCACTGTTCCTAATTTTGTGTTTTCTATTCTCTCACAGGTCAATATCTTTTTGTCTATGATTTCTGGACTCCAAACTAAGTCAGCACCATGTCTCAATGCTAACAATCTTGTTGGAAGTTCACCTGCCCTTACCATAGGGGCTAGCACAAGTTTCCCTCTGTAATCCACCATCACGTCCACTTCCTCTTCTATAGTATATGAATAGTGTACAGTACAGTAGAGCCCTTTTTTTCCTGAGGCGCAAGTAAGAACTCAATTCCTTTGTTCGCTTCCATCTGTGATGAGGTTCATCACTAGAAAAAAAAAGAAAGAAAAAAACTTAGTCATGTGACTTAGACACTTCCTTCTTTTCGCGACTGTCCCGATTTAGCAAGTTTGCCCTTGCATAAGATCTTCACTTGTAGCTTTGCGTCAAATAGAAATGGTAGCTATTGACGCGTTTGTGAGCCGATTCGAGCGACATAAGAGGCACAGAAAGACTGGTGCAGTAGGATGATCTTTGCTAGCAAGTATAAAGGCGGCTGGTGACAATTGGTATGTATAATGTTCAATACAATCTTTCATGATTTTTTTGTTGCTCTTCTTTTTTTGGTTACAGTTTTCGTGTTTGTGTTTGTTTACTATTTTTCATTTGTTTCATCTTTAAATTGTACCAACCAAAAAAATATTCTGAAAATTCGATTCTGAAACAATAATAAGTTGGGAAATAAAACAAATCCCAAACAACGAGCTCTGATATCGTGTGGGATATAAATACAGCTAGATTTACGCTAGTAAAGGGATTACGTTGCTGAAGTAATTGAAGTTTGGCTTGTGGTGATGAAAGAACAAGACATACACCTCAACTTGGAGACTACCGCCGAGAAGGCGATAGGAAAAGAGATCAACCTGGTTGATACTAAGGACTTCAATCATCTGGACCTTATCATCGAAGCAAAAAACAACAGACTCAAAGCAGAGTTCTTCTACATCTATGACTACGAAAAGTTCAACAACTGCTCTTTGCTGAAGACTGATTTCAATATATTGAGGGAAGAGAATGCTGTCAACCATAATTCAGCGCGTATCGTAGTCCATTACTTGACGAAGGAATTGAAAAGAAGGTACGGATCTACCTCCAAAGATGCTATACAGGGAACAAAGGCAAAGCATCAGCTGACCGAAATTTTTAAACCTAGTCTCAACCAGTTTGGTGAAGAGGATATACTTGTTGCGAACGAGTTCATAAAATCTATGTTTCCATACGAAGGGTGTTCATATACTGGAGATAAACTTGAAAAGATTATAGCTCCAACCAGGTTTTTGACTTTGGTTTTGGCCTTGAGAATTATTTGGAGTTTGCTGCCTGGCGCTCTGATACCCTGGAAGTCATTCAAAGATTTTTATAAAAATGATGAAAATGTCAATAACTTCAAGAATTATCAAACTTTTTATGACGATTTACCAAAGTTCTTACCATCTCACAACCACTCTTGTATTTTGTTTGAGTTTCTAGAGATATTTTTGAGTATTTTCAATAGTGACTACTTTTTAGATCTTAATAACTCAATCGATCTTATTTTTACAGCTGGACAAATTTGCTTCAACAGAGACGAGTACAATAATAGTCATGATACCAATACTGACGACCTTACTGAACTACACAGATTTTACTATAAAAGAGGATCATCATTTTATTTCATATTCATTTCTTACTTGAGATCTCTTTCTAAAGAGGTACACTCTTCTTCGACATATGAGTTCAAGAATTTGTTTGAATTTTTCATGATTGATCAGTATCCACCTAAAGAGCATAAACCCCAGAGCCAAAAGGCATTAACACTGACAATACCCAGTGATGACGCATTTCTCAAGTCAGGTAATGTTAACTATTTCAGATTAATCTCAAACGCTTCAAATTCAACCTCGAGAATTTATTCATCAAACCATTCATTTACCAAGTTCGAGAACAAATTTCTGGACAAGTTTGAAATTAATCCATACAAAATAATACAAAACTTTTTTTCAAAATCATCTAAAAATTATTTGCTAAAGTTTGACAGTTCTTTAGATTTTGAAGATTTCAAAATCAATGATGATATTACTGAAATGAGATCAAATCTGAAAAACAATACATCGTTATTCGAAAACAAAGAATTTGTATCAACATTTATTAATGAGTTCAATCGTTATGGTTTTGAGTATAGCAATCAGAGCAAGAACAACAACTCTGGTACATTTTTGAACGATACAATAAATTTCAATTTCAGTTCGAATCTTGAGACGATTGACAAGCTTCCCGTAAGAGTGTCAAAATTAGAAATCACAGAATGGTTCATAAATTCGTGGAAGTATGAAACATTTTTAGGATTCCTAACGAATACTATAGTTGTAAAACTGACTAAGACAATTGGAGACTGTGACTGGTTGATAATTTCCTCCAATGACAAGATATCTAGCACAAATAGATATTTAACTCCACAATTTGATACTGATTCTCAAAAAGAAAAAGAGCTGGGTGGCACATTAGCTGAAGAGGTAGAAGAAAGAACCACCAAACCCAAAAAAAGATTCTCTACACCAAAGAGAAAGTCTGGGGCTTCTGATAGCGTATCCTTAAATCAGAAGAGGAAATCACCCAAATCCAAGGATCTTAAAAGAATTTCACAACCATCAGCACTCAGTAACATATCTACCTTTGAAAAACAAGTTGCTGAAACAAATGGCAAGAAACCAATTGACACCAACAAATTGCCTTCCAATCTTGGTCAGAATTCTAAGAACAAACTGATTAACCGCAAAGAGAATACAAATCCATTACCTGCACCAAAGATACCAAATCAAAGAATCACAACCCCAACCCAACAAATTTCAGATGGCTTCAGTTCTGACTATGACACGCCATCTACGAACAAAGACAATTATAACAAATTTTTACCTCCACCATTAGTGAAAAACTCTGTACATGATAACTCTTTGATTTCAAATTGTGATAACGTTCTAAACCTCACTGATCATCCTGAACTATTCACCTTCACAACTGACCCGAAATCAGCTCCAAAAATTCAACATTCGAGGCAACCTTCATCAGTTTATTCTGAAGTACCTTCGAGTGTTGGCGAAGGTCTCATGAAAAAAGGCTCAGATATTATCACCCAAGAGAGAAAAGAGACACCGCATCCTTATCAAGTCTATAGACAGTCCAATCGAAGATCAGTATTCAAGCCTGAAACAAATATCGGTGATGAAATCAAAGAGCAAACTCTTGAAATCAACAGTACAAAACCCCTGTCTATTCCCTCTTTAAAGGAAAACCAAACGAATTCGGTATCTGATTTTACGCCAAAAGTCAGTGATACCAAGTTGCAGGCACAAAAGCCACCATTCGCGTCTCCATCACTTCGAAAGAGATCGACTTCACAATTCGAGACACCGCCAGCATCAAGCACTGAGAAACATCTATCAAACAAGTCACCACATTCCGTCAGTTCAATCCCAAAGTTTTCAAAGTTGAGCATAAGCACCGTAGCTGCTCATTCGAAAAAGAACACGAAGTCGTCTGCCCCTTCTCCAATTTTACCAAAATTATTATCCTTTTCCAACAAGATGGATATCAACAAAAAGATATCAAACTCCGGGTCATCCAATTCTTTAGATTTCATAAACGATGGCTCATGTGAGAATGACTCATCAAATTTGAAACAGCAGTTTTTGCTGAACGAATCAAACTCGCCTCTAGTGGTCTCAGGTGATATACCTGAAATCCCCTTTACCCCAAGGGCGTTGAGAAATTCGAAGAATCTATCCTCAGGTACAGGAGAGAATAGTTTCAAGCAAAAAGTTGATATAGGCCCTGGAAGTGTTCTGCATGATATGATTTCCCTGAACCGGGGAAGTTTCATAGGCAGCGTTTCTCAATCTTCTGACAATCACTCAAGTGTAACTTCCTCCAATGGTAGCCCAAGAAGTGAATTTGATAGTAATTCGATTATGACTCATGAAACGACTAAGGGCAGCATTTTTCAAGGCAAAGTTCCTAACAATACAAAAGACCTGAGCTCTGATTTAGATGGACTATTAAAGGAAATCAGAGAGAGCATGTGAATTGAGCTGATAACAAACAACATAATAATATTACGCGCTGAAATCTTACGTCTATAATAGTTTGTATTATTCTGAGATTCAACGGTATTGACTGCATTGTAGCCTATGTGTATTTTTATATACACAAACTCCACGCATATGCTGAAAAGCTCATTTCATTCAATTGAGTACCTCTGTGCAGATTATCTAAAGTTCATCATGGATATCTTCAGCAACTCTCTCAACATCATGAGAAAAGTCGATTTCACTTTCATTATCTATGAGGTAACTAGCGTCTTCTTCACCTTCTGATTCTTCTTCTCTTCCTGAGTCCTCCTCTTCTCCTTCTTCTTCTTCTCCTTCCTCTTCTGATTCCTCTTCCTCTTCTGATTCCTCCCCCACTGAGTCTTCCTCCTCTTCTTCTTCTAATTCTACGTCTCCTGTTGATTCGACATCACTTTTTTGACTTGAATTATTAGACTGTTTATCATCTTCTAAGGAAACCGAGGTTTCCTGAGTTTCATCAACATTTGCTCTGGTTGATTCAAGGAAAATTTCTGAAACAAATTCTCTCTCATTGACAATCTCAGTCTCAATCACATGACGACTAGTTACAAGTTGGGGCTTGTCAGAATAATCCATTGTAGCCAATTTCACAACACTTTCGTTTTGAGTTTGTTCACTACTCATCTCGGCCATTTCCTTCCCTGACAGACTTGTAAGATCATTTGACAGTTCGGTAAGATGTGTTTCTTCTGGCTGTTTCTGACTTGAATCTATCATAGAAGAGGAAGCCGGAGATATTTCCAATGTAGCAGAATTTTGTAAACTTGAATATAATTCCAGTTCAGACTCTATCACATGTGAGTCTGTGTGTTCTTCTTTTCTGGAGATGACCTGCTCATTCTTGTCTATCTTGAACAAATCCTTCCCCTGATCATCCACTGAGCTGTTGTGCTCTAATTTGACCTCATTTTCAAATTCATTAACATCGTACAAAATATCGTTTTCAATTGTCTTCTCCTCATCAGAGTATTCATCGTCGGCCAACTCACTCTCATTGACTTCCTGATCGTACAGTTCTTCAGTTGACATATTTGAATGCTCATGGTCTGATTGTTTATTATCAACGATATCTGTTCCAAAAGCACTAATCGATTCACCATTGTGCTCGTCGTAACGAGTTTCATTGACGATCACTTCATCTGAAGCACCTGAACTATCAATAGGATTACTTCTAGATGAATGCTTGCTCTTTTCAAATTCATTTTCATTAGCCTCCCTATCGTGTATTTCTTCGTCAGCTGTTTCTTCATCGGATGGTTCTTCATCAGCTGCTTCTCCGTCAGCTGCTTCTTCATCGGATGTTTCTTCATTGGAAGCTTCTTCATCGGATGGTTCTTCATTGGAAGCTTCTTCATCGGATGGTTCTTCATTGGAAGCTTCTTCATCAGAAATTTCTTCAGTAGATATTTCTTCCTCAGACGTTTTTTCATCAGATATATCCCCATCTGAAATGTCCCAATCATCTGCCTCATCATCTGTTCGCACGTCGTTGATTGTAGGAGAATGCTCATCATTTGCGGTAAGTATTAAGTCATAATGGGACAAGATATCCTTAGCAGATGCACTATGGGTCTGAGTACTGGTGCTAGTGACTAAATTCCCGAGTGATTTCAGCTTTTCGCTTGACGGTTCATTTTGGTGCTCAATGTCGATTACTTCTGAGACAATGAGTTCAGCGTCATTTTCCAGACCCATTGACTGATTTTCAGCGAGTGAGGCCAACATATCCGAATAATCGTCTTGCTGAATGGCTTTGCTACTTTCCGAGACAGTTTGGGTATGATCTGCTTTTCCGTCAGGTGAATAATCTGACACCAATTTCCCGTCAGATTCATATTGATTCAATCCATCAGGAATTTCTTGTGAATACAAGTATTTTCTTCCACTAAATGGTTCTTTATTACTTGAGTACTGTTGCTGACTGATTTCCTTAGTTTGAGTTATGGATTGCTGACTCAAGTCTTTCAATATAGCATTCTCCTTTTGAAGTGCTTCTGAGTTATCAAAAGTATCATACTCCACTGATTGAGTTGATGGTTCCATGACCGACGAGACATCAGTTATGACAGAATCTTCAGATGATTTCACGTTTGATTCGGCTTCCATCAATTTGGTGAAGCCTTCCAAGATAGTCATCTCAGTTTCAGTAACATCATGAATTTTCGTGTTACCGATTGAGCTAGGTTCACGAGATGAGGATCCATCGACACTCTCAATTGTTGATCCTACCTCAATTCCCAAAGAGGATTCCGGTGTCTCTGAGTGTTGCTTGATAGTGTTGAGTTTTCTTCTAGCAAGAGTATTTGTTTGATGTAGTTCATCAATGATTGATACGCCGCTTGACTGTTTACCACTTGCAAGTACTGTGTCAGACTTAAAATCAGATTCTATTCCAGATTCATAAATGCGACTGGATTTTGTCTTTTTTGTCTTTCTTCTTTTTGCCTTCTTTGATCTTTTTGTCTTTTTATGAGCCTCAAGGGATAAAGAGGTAGAACTTGACGAGAACATAGCTTTAGATGACATCGTCATACTTTTTAGTTCAGTGATAGATGGAGCAACATTCGTACGCGTGGATGAGGTAGTGGTGATTTGAGTGTCTATTGAAGTAATCGTTTCAACGAAAGGATTGCCTTTTGTTTTCTCTTCATTGAAGCCACTATACTCTTTAAGAGCATTACTGTAAATGCTTTTGACTTTGGATCCAATCATGTTGATATAATTAATTTCAGTACTTGTTGTGTCCTGATTGATATTTTCAGGACTTAGTGTTCTATGATACATTGAAAAGTAGTCATGATCAACTTTGGAGTGTTGCTTTCGCCAGAATGACCAAGCAGAGTGTGCAATAGCAGCTAAAACAAGTACCTGAAATGATCTCAAGAAGAAATAGTAAACTCTGTGTGTCTCAAATCCATATTTTTCAGGTATTTCTGTAATATTCACTGTATTGCCAGAGCTAACACTTGCCAACAATCTGCCGTTTGGAGAGAATGCAATATTTGTTATTGTGAATTTGTGTAATCGTGGGAAAGTTTTCAGGACCTTTAATGATTGAATATTTACAAGAATTAGTGAATTTTCATCTGTTGCCAATGCAATAACTTCATTTTCCTCATTGACATCAATTGAGGAAATTGATTTTGATTTTTTATCAATCAGTTTTTCTTTCGTGGTTTTGAGCTTGTTTTTCAAGGAGGCTTTCATGAGTTGAACCCCTCCATTTTTAAGTCCTGAGGCTAAAACAACACTGTTGTTATTGATGAACTTGATTTTCAGTAATGTTAGCTCTTTGAAATCGGTCCGACGTTGTAATGACCGACCTGTCACAATGGAGATAACTTCAATTGTTTTGTTAGTGATATATGTCAGTGACTTACCATCTGGAGAAATATCCAGATCGACGACTTCATTGTTTGTCTCAATCTCGTACTTCACTATCAGGTTGATTGGGTCCAGTATATGGATGACAGTTGGAATTTTGGAGGATGCGATTGCCGCGATAGATGCATCTGTGCTCAATCTAATCAGTTTCTGATATTGAAGATTGCTAAAGATAGGAGTCTCTAGCGAAGTGGATGTAATATACTTCAAGTGCTCATTGTGATAGAGGAACTTTTGTAGGTTATGATTGTGACCCTGTTGTAAGTTTTCTTCACCTTCATTACATCCAAGTAATATGACATTGTTATTCGCATCCAGTGCAGTGGGTGCATCATTGGTCTCATTCAGCTTCAATTCTCGAAATTTTTTGATTGGCCTCTTTTTCTTGCCTAGATTAATGGTAAGTGCTGTCAATCGGTTGATGGATCTGTTGTCACCACCTGTGACCAACAAAGTTCTGTCATTCAAGAATTTGGCACCGTATATGGGATAATCGATCTCATGCGATACGTTATTAAGTTTACCCATTATTCCACTTCGTCTCGAATCTAACCGCCACGCTACTACTTTTTGGGGTAGACTGAATTGATGAGTATTGAATCTTGCATTTCTTACCAAAGTTACAAATAAAACATCAACATGAAGGTTCGAGACTTCCGGGGATAGTTCAAATAAACCGACCATTTTACAGTCGTAAGGCAAAAACACGAACAGAACGAACAGAACGCGTATAAAAAACCCGCAGAAGTAAAGTGACAAACAATTCCGGGGAAAAGATTGGCACTACTTACATAATTACTGTGGTTATCAGAAACTGTGTACAGATTTGAATTTGGTCACCTCGGATATGAAGGAGACTAATAGGTGAGGTGAAAGCTAAAAAATGCAAAGGACTGATATTCATCTTTTACACTTGCACACCCCACAAACTCTTTTGAACCAATCTATACACTCCTTGACTCTTCCGAATCGAACACTCACTTGCCAAAACCTCTTGTGAACAACATATTCCAAAGCGAGCTTTCAAGGTGTACTTTTGGTCTTTGGTGTTTTTCGTCTTGTGCGGAAAGGAACATTAGTAGACAACGAAGCAATATCCCAAGCCAATAATTCACAAGATAATGTATAAGGATAAACAGATAGTCAAGAGAAACAATATATTTTTTTACAACCGCAAGGTCAGAGTTGTCCTTGGTGCTTTAACAGTTGGTGCTCTAGTTTTTCTTTCGGTGTTCATGTTTGCGGATCAGTCTTCTCTCCAACAGAATCATGGACTGATGGACTTGAAAGTCATTGATTCTATCTCTAAAGGAGGAACTTCCAAAATTATAAATCAAGCTGATATTTTGCATGATGACGGGAGTATTGATAATGTCATAAGACGCACTTCTACTCAATCTAAATACTCAACATCCAAAACGTCACCGGATCTGGCAAACGTAACGCCTACAAGAATCAGTAATGGCCTACTGAATTTGGCTGATGATGCAAGTCCGGACTCTCTGAAAACAAGAGTTGTTGTTCTCGATCACGATTCGAAAAATGGCGGCATTAAAGTTGTTGATAGAATTGACGTTAGAAGAAGATGATTACAGAATATACTACTATAGCAAGCAGACCAATTTTGATTTGATCGTGACTTCGTGATATTGAAATTAGCAAATGGTCGCTTAATATATTTTCTATTGTATCCTTCCTTTGAACTATGATGCCTTCGTTCAAAATACCCACCTCACCTGGATTCCTTTAGGTATCGTGGTTTGATGTTTCTTTATGACTATATGAGTTTTGGTTTACAGTTTGTTTGTCTTGATGTTAATGATGATTCCCCTCCCACTTCCATGTCTTTTGCTAAATTGGATTGTACTATTTTCCTTGATTATCAATGTAGTCATTGGCAGAATCCAGTCCTGCTGGATTTTGTGTTATCTTAACTGAAATTCATCTAAAGAGTTCTTTACATGATCATCAGTCCCAGTCTGGTTGGGAACAATATCTGGTTTGGTGAACTTTATTGCAACTGAGCCACGTCTATGATGATGTCTGTCACATACTTCTCCAGATGCAACCATTATCTCATCATTGCTGCCCTCCCTTCGACCCTTTCTACTTTCAGCACAGCTGTGCTGGTCGTCGCTGTTGCTGAGTGGATAGCTGAATTCGCTCAGCGTTACTATGCTGTTTCTGGCACTGGACACAATACTTTGGTCGCCTTCACGGTGCGCACAGTTACAAAAAAACGAGCTTCTTCGGGAAGAACTGTTACTTGATTTGTTATAACGGAAACTGGACTTCCTTGAGTCTGGCTTGCTAGCAGTCGAACATTTAACATACGATGATGTGCTATCTGGGCTGTTTACTAACCGGAGGGAAGGGAGCGATACTGATCTGTTAATTGCAGGTGAACTTATAATGTTGCTCATTGCCGGAGTTTTGTAATCATACTCCTTCTCTTGAGTGAAAGATGAAAACGAACTCATGGGATCTTGCTCTTGGTCATCTGTAGCAGTTGGCGAGAGAACACATTCCTCATCGGCTTCATAATATTCCGGTTGCGAAGGTGTACGTGTAACTTGTTGTTTGAACTTCTTCAGTCTAGCATTTATAGGCCTGTTGTAGTACTGGACATTGTTGAGGAGCCTATCTGAGTCTTTGAATTGGTATGCAAGTTCGAAACGAGAACGTTCTTGCATGTTATCATTGGTTGCCATATTCCACATTCAAAAGTACAGGTATGAATGTGTGTATGTATAGGTGAATAATAGGGGGGTGAGGTTTGTGATTAACCAAGACTAATTTACTAGGAAATATAGGAAGTTTACAGCATCTGGGGAAAAATGCTCTTTTAATATTAATTCAGTGTATTTAAGTTTGAAACGTTCGTCTGACGGTTGAGCAACAATCCAATTAGACCAAGAGTTCAATTCTTATGGGGTGATACTACAGAGACTTTCGAAATATTATTATTCTTATCATCACTACATCTGTATACACAAATATGTGTGAATCTGTATGACGACACAATAAAAGATACCACTTGCGACACGTAAACGGGCGGGCTTTTCTAATTGCGCACACTCCTTTCGCCTTGAGTATGCTACTCCCCCTTTACTGTGATATTCCATACCTGATTCGTACCACACACATCACTCTATAACAGAAGATAAGAAGAACATGAATGATGAAAAAATGTGGAGTAACAAAAGAGGACTTTGAAGCTAGTCTCTATTATTTTTATTTTTTGGTCAGGGGTAAGTGAATTGTTTTTGCGGGATCAGCAACTGGTCCAAGAGACGGAATACATAAGCAACTTAGTCTTTAAATAGATGAAAATGATACGAGAAATACAAAGCCTGTTTGTTCATTGATTGGGCTAAATGATGCTGCGCGTCACTCTCTTGCATGTGTGTATATGTGTGTAATCTTCTTTGCAAGCAAACAAGTGTAGATGCCCACATTGTTAAGAGATAATGCAAGCGGAAAATTTCCAGTCTTTCTGGTAGGCTTCCATGACGTTCCAAACTATTGACAACATCCCACCGCACCACACACACCCGGTTTTTTTTTGTCTGGATCAATCACCTTGCGGTTTCATTCTAACCATTTCTTTTTGTGTCATATGTACGCGTCTTGTCACATATATCAAATCACGTTGTTTGCGCATCTAGACACAGTGGTGCGCTAGAATCCTTCGCGAACTGCCCTTTACGGTATTGGCTAACGGGGTTTTCTTCACCAAGACTTGAGACTGGAGGACACCCAAGACCTGAGACTAAACAGACTAGAGAGAGACTAGTAGGATAAACTGAGGGGAGGTGCATACGAGGAAAAAGACTGTTCTGATGTTTGATATTGGACAGTTTCTCTATGTGATTGCAGCATGTTGTACGCTCACGCTCACTCGTTCCACCAATCCAACACATAAACAGGGTGATCGCAACCACCTGACGAAGCATCCACAGAAATGTCATTATAAAGATGTCCTAACAGTTGTGTTTTCCACCTGAATTGGAGTGTGTGCTTTTAAGCGGAGGATCCTTCCCGTTTGGGAAATTATTGCCCGGTTTAAACAATCGGGAATTTGTGCACCTCAAAGCTATAAAAAGGTATAGGATTATCTCGAAAGAGACTTTCTTCATTACGCTGGAGTTCAAGAAAAGCTATAATCGTTGTTTAGTCCTAAGAAACTCTGTATAGAACAATGTCTGATAAAATTTTCAAGGTTGGTGTCATCGGTACTGGTATCTTCGCTACAGATTGTCATTTACCTGTTTTGAAATCATTACCGGATAAATTCGAGTTGACTGCTGCTTTCAATAGAACTAAAGCCAAGGCTGAAACATTCGCTGAAAAGGCTGGAATTTCTAAAGAACACGTCCATGAATCTGTGGAATCCATTCTCAATGACGAAACTGTCGATGTTTTAGATATTTTATTGCCGGTTCAGTATAATTATGAAACTATCAAGAAGGCTGTTGATAACAAGAAGCCTGTGATCATTGAAAAACCAATTGCCCACAATCTGGAAGATGCACAGAAGATTGTCGATCTTGACAGACAGACAGATGTACCAATTGCCATTGCTGAGCATTGGGTTTACTTTAAGGCGGTTCAATTGTTGAAAGAAAGATTGGATCAAATTGGCCCTGTGGTTTCATTCTCTTATAAATCAGTTCACGCTTTCTATGAAACAAACAAATATTTGGCAACTAGTTGGAGAAGAAAACCTGAACACATTGGAGGTTACTTGTCTGATGGTGGTGTTCATCAGTTGGCCTTATTGACGGAAGTCCTGGGTCAAGTTAAATCTGTATCTGCCTTGACTACACAAATCAAGGAGCAAACAGGTGATGTTGATACTCTATACTCCACTATGAAGATGGAATCCGGTGTTATTGGTTCTTTCACTTATGGTGGTGCATTTGGTTCTTGTGAGCCATATTCAAAGTTCATTATTTACGGCGCTAATGGCTCCTTGACTCTTTCTTTTGGAAAATCCAATTCCCTCAAATTCATGATTGGTCAATCTAAGGAAAGTTTGGAACACGAAGAAACAATTGATTTTGATGAGGTCGATGGTGTCAAACAAGAATTTAAAAATTTCTATGAAGCTGTCTCCAAAAATGATAAGACTTTGATAGGAGTCAGACCTGAAAAAGCTTTCCACCACTTAGCCATCATTGCCGCTTGTTTAGAATCTTCCACCAAAGATGGAAACTCAGTTAAAGTAGTCAAACCATAAAATGATTTTATTGTTACGATTTAGAATTTTTACAATGTAGTCCTGAGTTAAATAACTCTATCTATATCAATATGCTATCAATACTATTTTCTATGATCTCCTAAGAATCTGCCTAGCACTACTGAACAAGCAGATGCTATGATTGAAACACCACAGATCATGAACATCATCATATTGGAATATTCATACGTTCTTGCTTTATCGGCTGGCCAACCGCTGTATAAAGCATATGTACATACCACTGACCCAAGGTTACCGAGACCAGACACTAATGCTGCCGACACTGCAACTCCGATTGCACCGTGTCTTTTGTTAAAGATATCAGCAGACATAGACATACATGTAGGAACTGTTGGGCCTAAGCCAAATCCAGCAATTAATAGTCCACCATATCTCGACCATTTTGGTCCCGCATATGTACACACAACTAAACCAACCATGATGATAACACATGCACACGAAAAGATGAGTGGTCTGTACCTTTTGAAAATATCTGACAGAGGAGTTATCAACAGTATGGCAGCCAAGTCAAACAACCAAATAGGAGCATATAATAGAGAGACACTGATTGATGAAACATTCAAAACAGCTCTGATTAATGTAGTACCGAAGACAGCAAGGCCGAATCCTGTACCAACAACACCGAAGTACATCATGATCAATGGCCAAATTCTTGGGTCGATCAAGATATTCCACACATCTCTCCAGCCCCATTCGATCTTAGTTCTATAGAGATCCATTTCACGCTTATGCAAAGCCTTTTCTTCTTCCGTCAAAGGATGTGTGTTTAGTCTTTTGATTCTTTCAAATAGCTTGAAAGTGGACTTTCTATCTTCTTGATTATCTGGGAGCCAAAAGAATAAACATAGGGAGTAAAATATTGTGACTGAACCATATACGATATACAACCATCTCCACCCTTCAAGTCCTCTAGTCATATTCATTTTTTGGAAACCGGCAGACACCAAACCTGCTGCTGAGGCGCTGATTTGAGCAGCAGTGAAATAATACCCTATTCTTCTTGTTAATCGATGAGGAGGATACCACAAGGACACATAGTAACTTAATCCTGGCCAAGTCCCAGCACCACAAATACCACTGAACATTCTCACTGCAATTATACCACTGGCGTTGCTTAGCGATGCATAACATATATAAACCAACCCAACAGAGAAAACAATACGAGCCAACCAGGCTTGAGGTGCTAACTTGGTCATGGCTATATTCATAGGAACATCAAAGATAATGTAACCGACATAGTACAGAGCTGAAGCTGTTGATATATCATGGGGAGTCAACTTCAGTGTTTGAGCAAGTGAATTACCAGCTTCAGTATTCATGGTAAGCGAGTTACCATACGCAGAACCACCAAAGGAAGTGAGGAAATACAAGCACCATAAAGCAGGAATAATGCGAAAGTCCAGCTTCACGTACAACTTGTCCAATCTTGCCAGTTCCTCCTCAGTAAACACCTCATGCGTTGATTGAGTTTCAAGTTTCTCACCATCAACTATAGACTGATTGTTCGACGATTTCTCTAACGTGAGCGACTCTTTGGAGATGTTGGAGGTCATTTTGAAGCTAGCTAAACTAGAGAGATGTATGAATGAAAGACATGAAGAATGAAGGATAAAAAGCCCGGCTTAAATACACTTATCATTGGTATTGTAGTTTCCCTGCTTCATGATGACGATTGAAATTTTCACCAAAGACTCAAATAAATTACTAAATCAGGAAAAGAACACGAGTCAAATGACTACAAACATGACTCAAATTGAATCATGTTTCGTTCGTTACCGAAATGATGGGGATCTCAACAACTATTGTGATGAGCATTTGAGCGATTGAAATAATTAGAGAGATTAGCCCTAATCTTTCACTCCGGATTAGCTCTGTTGATTTGATGGGTTTGCAGATGTTGAGTTCAACAAATTCATACTACACGGAATTTAACTACAAGAAAAAAGTGGGTTGTATTGTTATATCGTAGTTGTACATTTGCATATTTGCATTTCTTCGTCATGATAACATTATATTCATTTGCCAGTCCTGGTGAACACTTAACCAACTATCATTTACTTCTTTGTTCTTACGTCGTCTCCAAACTTCAAACATTATCTGTCTGGCACCCCAATATGATCCAACACCGGCGTTTGCCATATCACTAGCCCAATTTTTATATCTATCCTGCAATGGTGCATCCATTGCTACGCATCCGCTTATGAAACCTTGCCACATTAGCGGCTGAACATTAACATCCTGTTTCTCGCTCGCCAGCTTTTGTAAGCTCTCCAAGTGTGTTATACAAATATTGGCATATGTCTGGAGAAATTCGATCCTCATGTTTTTTACCATTGTGAAAAAGTAGATGATTAAAGAATTGTAGAACCCAACAGAATGATGATGAATAGCTTCATGTAGATCACTGATGAAAATTTTGTTTCTGTATTTGGTCAATTTCCATTCACTTTTCCACGAAAGCAATTTTTTCTCAAAAGATTCTATTAGTTTGGTGAACTTCTCCACCTCATCTCGAACTTCCTTAGTTTTTTTTGCTTTATCAAAGAAAAACTTGAGTTTCAACAGTTTTACTGTCTCACTAAAGAGCAATATTAAGGAGTTTGGTAGCCCATATAATGCATCGGTTAATAAGATATCCTTGTTTGTTTTCGTTTTCCATGTATCCTCATCGATAAATTCTGGTGAGTACTCTTCGTTGAATGAGCCTTTGTTGATGAATCCAATCTCAATAACACCGTCTTGGTCAACATTTTCATAGAATTCGGTTGTATTACCATTATTTTGAGACTCCTTAAGCCTATTGAAAAACTTTGACTTTGTGTCATTATCAATCGAACTTAATTTGGAGTAATTTGTTGAGTCCAAAACCAACTTCAGAAAAGAGAACACACGATGCAAAATTTTGGCTTTGTTGCTCAAATGCGGACGTTCTCTCATTCTTTTTGATATCAATCTTTCGCAGATTGATAGATAGTACTCACAATCCGCCATTGTACCCCACACAACATCGATTGTATTCATTGACAAGTTTGCGACCAGAACATCTTTATACTTTTCAGTTTTGTTTTTGAACTGTGTGATCAAATCACCATTGGTGAAAACTTTCTTTAAAAATGATGAAGCTTGTGATCTAAACTCGATACCTAGATTCAAGAAAAATTTCATTTCGGTTGATCCCTTCTCAAATTTTGATTGTAGGTTGAAACAAGATACTGCGAGTAGTGCATTTAAAAGACTCAACCTTGAGTCTGATGTTCTACCAAAAGCACACAGATCTCCCAGAGCTTTCAAAGCCCTTGGAAAGTATATAGTTTTCCATGGATTTTGAACAAATGGTATGACAGGCATCAAATCTGCAACTGTATGATAGTAGTGATGTAGCAAGAATCTGGTAAGTGATGATATTTGTAAGCCATTTGTTGGGATTTTCAAAGATGGTGATAATGGTGGAAAAAGGGGAGTTTTGATTATCTTCATAACATTTTCAGGCATATTACTTTCATTAGTTGATATAATGATTTCGTCGATTTCGGAAAACTGGATGTTGTTCACTGGAGACTGGTTGTCACCAGCACTTTGACCATTATTGTTGTCATTGTTGTTCTGTGTATTATTGATATGGGTATGGGTTAGAACGTCATCTGTGTTGAACGAGTGTGGCTTCAAGGCATTGAACACATCACGATCAAACGGAAAGTCAAATGCACTATTCGAATGCTGAAGATCACCAGAAACGGAGCTATCCAACTGTTCACTTGTATTAGGTGGAACATTCACATCGTGTGATGGTGGAGGAACAGCTGTTGTGTTGTAGGGATACAAAAAGTCAAAAAAGACACTTTGCTGGTCGGCAGAAGTTGCAGCGGTTGCACTCAGTACTGCGTCGAATCTTAGTTCATCAGAAAGCCACTCTTGGTTGAACTTCTTGTCGAATACGTTTCCATTTTGCCAACTTCCATCATTGTCTTTGATGGCTGTCTGATTACCAACAGAGACAGTGGAGCCCTGTCTCGAACTTATGGAATCATGCTCGCTACTGTTGGATGCTGTTGCCTTCGCCCTAACATTAGCCGCGAATGCTCTGGCCTCGTTGGCATACTTCGATTTCGCCTGTTTCCGTCTTTTTCTCATCAAGTTCTCTGGTACATTTTGAAGACCCTCGAAGACACCGAACTGACCCTGGATCCACGTCTGATTGTTGTCAATCAAACTATAGTCTGGCGAATGCAACATGCCGAGGTCTCTGTCCATCTCCTCATATGTCTCGTACTCCCTCTCGTACTTGACAAAGTCGATATTTCTTCTTTGGAATCCAACCTTTGAGTCAAACTCATTCTCCATTGACTCGTCTTCATCCATCCCTGTTGCTGGAGACCCATCTGCCTGCCTCAGTTGATTCCCATATTTGTCGAACCTGACAGGTCGTGACCAGCACAGCACTATCTGGTACCCTGCACACATCAACCCAGATCTTTCACATCGTTGACAGGTTGGTTTGCCCAAGTCACACTTTATCTTCCGCAGTCTACAGGTACCACATCCTGTGAAAGTCTTTGTCTTCTTCTTCTTCCTACTAACCTTGACCACTGCCGCCGAAGGAGCCGCCGAGCTCCTGTGCTTGTCCGTGGTCATCTTGTAAAACTTGTTGACTTTGTGACACTTTCGTTGTTCGTTTCCTCTTAGAGTGCCTCTCATAATTTTTTTTTTTCACGGTGACAACTTCTGTCTTCAGCACTGTTTTCGCGATTCCTAATTGAGTCTTAGGAATACTAACTAACACAAAATAGAGTAAAGGTTAAATGAAACTATTGCTGAGTTCTGGGGTGAGCCATAGCGACGACGAAGACTGAGAACGGCGGCTAAGTGATTAGATGACTGAAAGAAGAAGAAAGAAGACCAAGTTATTTACCAATGATATACGGTCTCTGCTGTATGCATTCGGGGATGTACAGAACCCGTTGAATGAGACAGTTGACGCGCTAGAAGATGTTTTGATCAATTTTATCGTGGACACATGTCATGATGCATCCAACTTCGCCAAAGTGACTAGAAGACCGAAGATAAAGGTTGATGACTTTGCGTTCAGTTGGAGGCGGGACCCGGTGAAGCATGGAAAGGTGTTTGATTTGTTGAGGTTGCAAGAGGAAATCAAAGAGGCAAGAAAACTGTTCGATAACTCAGAAGGAAAAAGCCTCAAAGGACTGAATAATATCGATGATGAAGACGACATACGGGACGAGGAGGGGGAGCACGGCGAGAATATGAGGGAGAGTGGAGGTGACAATGCAGCAACGACTTCAGCGACGTCGCAGAACAGCAAGAAAGACAAGAAAGCAGCTGAGCCTGAGAGAAAAAAGAGAAAGTACACCAAGAGTGGTAAGGAAAGAAAACCATATAAAAAGAGGGCCAAAAAGGGAGAAAATCCCAATGCCGCAGCAGCAGCAAATTGATGCGTTTTTAGTGTCATAGTCATGTCATGTTATGTTCAAGTTACGTTAACCATTTGATTTTTACAATTTCTACACAATTTCAATCTCTTGTTGACCTGTATGGTAATAACTATGTAGACCAATATTCGTGTTGTTGATCATTCTTTTCTATGTGTTTCATTAATTTTCGTAAAAAATTTCACTTTCTTTTTCATCATATGATAGATATATTATGCAAGTATTCAGTGCTCTTCTCGTTTGGTTCTAATCCCAAGAATGCGTTCCAGAATTTGTCAAGATTATACAAGGCAAGATTTTTTAGATTCCCTGGTAAGTTGACGTAGCTGGCCCATATAAACTTTAATGCACCATAAACATTTGTTAGCTCATCATCGAATTTGTCACGTAATGTCTTCGTGTCATTAATGTCCGATTGTGACAACTTTGATTTGGAGTTTGTCTCCTTTTTCGAATTGTCCTGTTCATTATCGGAAACAATTTCCAACACCTCCGACTGAACGACTTTGGCAGACTCGGCTTCCTTTTTCTTCTGTAGATTCATGTAATTAAAATTGTTGATAGCTGAAATGGATTTGGTTAGTCTATCAAAGACATTGAACAAGCTAGCAATTTCATTCTTAGATAAATCTTTCAGAGTCTCGTCATCTTCTGAAAACAGCACCTTCAAGGCAGTTGCGTAGCCAGTTGACTGGATCTTACCCCATAGACGACATCTATCACAAGTGACACAATCCATCAATCTGGTAACATTTTTGAACTTGTTCTTGAACTCCTCTTTGATATCGTTGTTTTGAAACATTAAGTCTTCATTGAAAATGGTCAAGCTCGCAGGGAACTCATTGACAATTGATTTCAACTGCTTGTGTATCTGGTTGTTGTTGACAGGGTTCAAAGGATTGAATCTGTGCTTTTCTAAGTATGGTGCAAGCTTCTTTATGGCCCGGACAACAAGCGCATAGTTGAAGTAGATATTAGAGATTCTGTCTTTGTGGTTACCCACCTTGAAGTTGAAAAGTTCCAAGTTAGGTTCCCAGTTCGAAGTCTCGTTGTTGAACCACTCATTGGACAAGTGAGTTGAGACGGAGCTGTGGAAACCAGAGATGATCTGGTAGAACACCTTTTGCTCAATTGGACACTCTCCCTCTATCTGGTTCTGGTAAATCATAGACCAAATATTTTGTTCCGGCGATGGGATATAACCGGTGAATCGCTCAGGATTTCTCGAAATATCAATTATGACACCATCTTGGTCACTCAAATCACACCACTCATTGTCGTTTTCAATCATGGATTCCTTGGGACACAAAGAGTCCAGGAACGAATCTTCATTCAAATCACCTAATTTGTCACCTTTATTGTCCAACAAATCATAGTTATAGTCATTCGAGTGCACGTCTAAATCTAATTGACACCCAGGACTGAAGCATATCGACTGACACTCAAAAAATGGACAGTTGAGGTCTAGTTTGAACTGATAGTGCTTAAAGTAGTCTCCTTGGACTAGGTCCGAGATCTTTGGTCTAATTCTGTGGTTCAAGTGGTTGATATCCGCGTATGTCAAATCACAACATTCATTATCTATCAGCTCATCGGAGTTTAATCCAAACAACGGCTTATTGTTTCCAGCGACTGCTGCCACCCAAATTGGTAAGAGATTGATCCACTTCATTGATCTTTGGTAATAAGCACTGTTAAACCTTTGCGCGCTCAATGGACTGTACCTTCTTGTGAGGAAATACGAGAAAAGTTAAAGAGGCAAACACTGGAATATTTGATATATATATATAGATATTGCTCGATTTGTAATGATTTTTTCTTTTTTTTCGTTTTGTGTCTCGTGTCATTTTTAGGATAACAGTCTGTCACATGACTTGCACGTGACCTTAAACTATGCCTACAGTAGTGCATAGAGACCAGAGTGGTGGGTATGGGCTGGAAGTGGAGGGAAAAATGGGGAGGGCGGGATGACAAGAGGCAGCAAAACACGCGGGACATACTGCTGACGAACAATAAGAAGTTAGGCATTATTCTATTCATTTTGTGAAAGTGCAGTCCCTGTTACCGGAATTGGCATATCAAAAGAAACGATCAAATTGTCAATCCAGCATTGCGGTAGGATGGTATTTGGTAAACTAAGAGTCTTATAGGCATTTCTGCGTGCGAAGAGTCCTTCAGTGATGGGGACTCCACTTTCCCTTCTCATGTGTCTCATTACGTCAGCGTTTTAGAGTCATACAAGGCCTTGATAAAGTCTAGTATCTGAATATTTTCGGATGTTGCGAGTTCCCTCTGGATCAAAGACTTGTTGAGATTGAACTTGGCCTCATTGCCTCGCTTTGAATGTTGTTGATGATGATTCTGTCTTGGTTTTTGTACTCCCCGGTTGTTTCCTTTTCTCTGAACCTGTTTCCGCTTTGGTACAGCATCATCTGTTGAAGTTTCTTCGGTGGGTCTCTTGTTGGAAATCTTCTTGAGCCAGTTGGCCTTTCGTTGTTTTATCCATTCTTCTATTTCATCGGGAGTCTCCAATGATACATGTAGTAGTGGTGTTTGCGTTTCTTCCTCCTCAACTGCCTTCTCTGCACTGGAAACTTCATCAGTTATGCAATTTTCGACATTCCCAGCCTCACCAGGTAGTTCTTCAGGCAAATGAACTGGCAATTCATTCCCGGAACTGACTGTCTCTTTCTCATTACTCCCATAAATCAAATCCATTGTGCTACGTAATTAGTTCTTGTTCGTGTCTTTTACCATCTATGTCCATCACCTCATCCGCTCCAAAATTTTTGATGTGGGAGAAAAAAAAAAAGACAAAAAGTGAACTGAAAGTGACATTAAACACATTACTGAACACTTACATCAAAAGACCAAATATGTCACAACCAGCTCAACGTGCCGCAACACAGAAGCTCACACAAAAAATCTTCAATAAGGAGAACCTTAAGTACGTCTTCCCTGCGCAACAGCTTCCCAAGAACATCCAGTTTGATGTTCTTCGACCCCCACACACGCAAATAGAATACTAACAACGATTGCTTTAGATACCTCTTTACCAGTCATTTCTGGGGACCAGTATCCAATTTTGGTATTCCAGTGGCTGCTATGATGGATTTGAAGAAAGATCCAGATTTAATCTCGGGATCAATGACATCGGCTTTGATTGTGTATTCTGCTGTGTTTATGAGATATGCTCTTGCGGTTTCTCCAAAGAACTACTTGTTATTTGGCTGCCATGTTGTTAACGAGACTGCACAATTAGGACAGGGATACAGATGGTTAAACTATCATTACTTTGGCGGACAAGAGACGACCAAGGAAGTCTCCACTGAAACAAAATAGGAATAACATCAGTCTTATGAGATATCCGCATGACAAGCCGATGTTTGCATTACTATTTTTTATGGTGCTTCTGGCGAAGTTCCTTTATCTCGAAGAGTCTGGAGGAGTAGATATATGAATGTTATATGTGTGTTTATATACAACGCAATTGTAAGTTCCTACGTAGACAATAAGGCGAATGAGGTCGCTAGTTTGTTTCAAACGATATTAGTGGATGGATTGACTTCGTGATAGTTTCAGGCTCAAAAGTTATACCGTCCCCACGGTAATGGCGAGTGAGCCTACCGTCCAAACGTCATAATTTGTATCTTATAGATTTCCATTTCAGTGATTTTGCTTCAACCTTTGATCGAATAGTTCATTAGTGGTACAAGTTTAAAAACAAAGGATTGAGCATGACAAGATCTTTCACATCAATATTGCTCGACCCATCTGAGGCTATTATATCACATACCGATACGACAAGCGGCCTGAAAATACGCTCTTCATCAAATCCAGACCTAAATCAAATATAAAGGAGCGATCGCTACCACTACGATAGAATGTACGCATATAGTAAGATATGAGGACTTCAGACCTTCAATCTGCCATAGCAGCGTTCCCACTTAAGAGCAATTTAGTACAGTAGACAACAGCTGAAATATACACGCAGCACACCAATAAATGCCACAGCCAAATAGAAGATGCTCAATGATAAATCATCTTTGTATGTTTTTGTATTTCATATGGCTGGATCCGCCAACATCATATTAATTGAGTTGGTTAAAGATATTCCGAAACAAAGAAAAGAAATAAAAAAAAAAACGAAAATTTGTGTCAAATCAAGGACATTGATTCGGACACACATGGACAGGGTAACTCATCTCATCTCAAATTTTTTTTTTTCCTTTCAATAGTACCGATAGAGAATTATAGTTTTAAAGGTCAGAGTATTTATTGTCAAGTATTAATTCACCCTAGAGAATGCCTAGAAAGAAGTCTGCCGCCAAAAGAGCTGAAGAGGCTAAGAAGTCCGAGCAGAAACTTGTGCAGGACGAATCACAAGTTAAAGAAGTCATTGAAGAAGAATTCGAATCAGAAACTGAGAGCAGTACTAGCGAAGAGGAGGATGATTTTGGTGAACTGATCACAGAAGAC
Organism: Komagataea salicaria; assembly: GCA_003707885.2. Taxonomy (NCBI): domain Eukaryota; kingdom Fungi; phylum Ascomycota; class Saccharomycetes; order Phaffomycetales; family Wickerhamomycetaceae; genus Komagataea; species Komagataea salicaria. The sequence goes on from PPMB02000015.1 coordinate 49,166, forward strand.
GTTGAAGAAGGCTTTAATAAGGTTCTGAGTGCCATTAAGAATGATGAAAAAGACCTTCTTCTCAATCCAGAGGTTCGTTTCTTTGGTAATCCAGAAGAAGCTGCAGCAAAGCTCAACAAAGAACCTAAACAGAAACCAATTTACTTGAAAGACTATCATAGAATGAATTTGTTGGCTGGTAATACGGGTGCAGAAGAAGAGGATGCAGAAGAACAGAACATTAATTTGCCAAAAACTTATGCTGAGGAGCAGGAAGAAGAGAGAAGCGAGCTCTTATCTGAAATCAAGAATGCCTTCGGTGAAAGTGAGAATGAAGATGAAGATGATGGTGACTTCTTGAAGAAGAAGACCTTTTCCGAAAGCAGCACCGGTAGAAAAAGAGAATTGCCTGATGCAAATGAAGACGGTGAAAAGTTTTTGATGGAATTTGCTAAACAAAACGCATGGATACCTCAAGATGGTGATAAAATAATCAACCTTGATAAAAGGGGAGAAGATGACGAGGAGTTCGAAGAAGCAGCAGAGAAGTTTGAACATGCATATAACTTCAGATATGAGGATCCTAACGCAGCTGAGATTGTCAGTTATGCTCGTACCCAAGCTACCGTTAGAAGAAATGAAATGAGTGGTCGTAGAAAGAAGAGAGAATTAGAAAAACTAGAACATGAAAAGCAAAAGAAAGAAAAGGAAAAAGCTATTACCAAGAAGAAAACGGAGAAAGTGAATAAACTTACAGATATTTTAGAGCAAATCAAAAAAGAATACGGCGCTGAGATAAACGAAGAAATTGTGGCGAAAATAAGCGCTAGTCTTCTTGACAAGGACTTCGATGATTCCCAGTGGGATACTCTACTTAGTGAGATTTTCAATGACGAGTTTTACAATACCAGTACTACAAAGCCACAATGGAGTGATGATGAGAATGAAGATGTTGATATTGATGAAGAAGTAGATGTCAAAGAACTCGATGTTGTTGATGATCCAGAAGAGCCACCAAAGAAGAAATCGAAGAAAGAAGAACTAAAAGAGAAGAAAGATAAGAAAAAGACTAAAAAGCAAATCAAAGAGCTGGCTGAAAAAGCTATTGAGTCTCAAAAACCAAAGATCGTCGAGGAAGTTGAAGAGGAACGTGAGGGCAGATCAAAACAGAGAAACCAGACCTTCAAATACCGTGAAGTATCGCCAGAATCTTTCGGTTTAACCACAAGAGAAATTTTTATGGCTGATGACGCTGCTCTAAACGAGTTTGTTGGGTTGAAAAAACTTGCACCATACAGAACAAAGGAACAAAGATTGAAAGATAAAAGGAAACTCGCCAAAAAGAAACACTTGAGAGAATGGAGAAAAAAGGTATTTAAGAATCCTGATGGACCAGAAGGTGATTCCAATGAAATCAAAATACCGGTTGAACGTAAAATCAAGAATAAGAAGAGCAAAAAGTCCATAAAAGAGTAAATAGACTAATTTCATTACTAAAATATAGCAATACACCATCGCCATGAACCACGTAGCTCATAATCAACAGAAAAGGTAAAAACAGATAAAACACATAGTTAAAAATACATTAGTCTATAAACTTCAAAAGATACGAAACAATAAATTGAAATAAAAAGCTCCAAGAAGCTAATAAGTCTCAGGCTAATTTTGTATTAACTCGATGAATCAGTCATAACGATTGATGCTTCTTGGGTAACTGACAACTGATCTAGATTCTCTGATTCTGTTTTCATTTTGTTGTCTTTGTCTTCTTCTAGTCCAGTTCAACAATGAGTGTCTTTCAGCAAAGATACTCTGCTCTTGTGCCAGTCTTGTGTTTTTGGTCAACCACCAATTGGCAACAAAAGTGAACACGGCAACTAGCACAATAATGAAACCAAAGATACCAAAGAAAGGCCCCAAACCTTCAACATTTTGAGCCGGAACCTCAACATTCATACCAAAAAGACCACTCACCAAGTTTAATGGGACTAAAATAGTACCAATGACAGTGACTTTAGAAAGCATTTCAGTAACTTTATGGTTAGAATAGAACGATTCCACTTGTAGTTGAGCAAGATAATTAGAGTGCGAACGGGAAAAAATTTTTTCATAAGAGAGTAAGTTCTGAAACATCGTGACTATATGATCCTGAATATCCCCCAAATATAGAGCAATGTCACTTCTTGGCTGTGCTTGAAGAAGTGGTTGCACCGGATTTGAAGTTGGCGATGTTGGAACGTTTTCAGAAGTGGAATGTTGATGTAAGCTTGCATGAGAGTGAGAAGGTTGAGTGTGATCAGCAGAAGCAGTTGTTGGAGAAAATCTTCTGGACTCATCTTGACAACGTTTGGCAAACATTTTGATAACATCAGCCTTTCCAGATAGTAACCTCATAAGCGTCATGATTTTTCTTCTCGAATTACCAATTTTTTGAAGCATATGAGACAGATCAACTTCTCTAGTCAGGAACACCTGATCTTCGATCGCATCAGCTTCGTATTCGATGGAGTGAATCACAGGGGCGAAACTATCTGTGATGTCATCAATAAGTGCATAACAGATCCAGTCAGCAGACACTGTGACATAACCACGAAGTTGTCTAACACGTCTTCTCACATTGATAGCATGTTCAATTGGATTGAAATGAAATGATAAAACACCATTCTTGAAGACAACAATGTAGATATAAATAGGTTCCAAAAAGTCTTCAGATTCGTGATCGTTTTCGAATGTATGGAAACAAACAAAGTAATAGCTTTTGAATAATTCCACCTTCTCACGAGTTTCCTGCATTCTGATATCTTCTGCGGTCAAAGGATGAATACCAAATGCCTTTGTCAAGACCTTCATTTCGGCATCAGTTGGACAACTACAATCTAACCACCATGTTGGTTCACCATTTTTGAACAGGTCCTTGACAGACTGACCTGGCTTGAATAGTGATTCAATATCAGGGGCATGAACAGTTTCTTCTGAATCAGAGGAGAAGAAACTGAAACGGTCAGGTGGAATATCTTGACCTTCAACTTTATTGGTACCAAAGGAAACCCCTTCCGTTCCCAAAGCTGATTTGGGAGTATACTTGAATGCAGCCGAACTTGATTCAGAACTAGAGTTCATTTCTTGCTCCTTTTGATATCTGTAGTCTTCCTTGCGTGATTCTTCAATGAACTCCTCAATCTCATCGAAGTCAATGCCATTGACTTTAACATGGTCTGGTACCATAGGAAAACAAACATCTTCCTCCGTTTCTTGTGAATCTCTCGAGGCATGAGAATCCGCATCAGACTCATTGAGAGAAGTACGAGTGAAACGACGACGACGAATAAAATCTGCAACCTCACTTTCAACATCTGGATTCAGCGATGCCCTTGAGAAGACTTTCTTGAGCGGGTCGATAACTGGCGATATTGCCTCTGAGCCTTTACTCAAGCGTTGTTTCCTATATTCACCAACTGATCTGGAACGATTTCTTCTAGTATTATCTTTCAAGTATGGCGAATGACCTACAGAAGGTCTAGGTGATCGTCCCTGTGTCGAGTGTCCTGTGCTGATAGGATTTATGACAGGAGAGCTAGGCTTACTTGAATCTTTGTTCTTGGTAATAGTATTCGGTGGAATAGCAGCTGGAGGGAGGATACTAAATGAATCACGAAGGATTGGTAAAGAATCTGGCTGGTTTCTGTGATCATCCAAAGCAGATGTCTTCATGGACACGTGAGAAACGGCCGGTGAAAGATGGCCGTGGGCACTTTCGTGGTCAGACATATCTAATTAATTGAGCAGTATATCAGGGAAAATTTGATTTCGGTTGGTGGTTGGTTGCTTCTCCTTATTATAATGTACTTGCTTATTTGATCAAATTTTAGAAAAGCTAATGGACATTAAATTGACTGAATGATCGTGATCCCTTTGTTCGATTGTATTTGTGATTGGGATACGTCCGCTTTCGTCGGTACCTGTTCTTTTATTCTAACTAATTCGGTCTCGCTGGACAAAAATTATAGATGGCAATGAGATGAGGAGCTAACTGGAATAAGAGGTGCAAGATAGCTCTTGGGAGACAGAAAGACTAACAGAGTAATTGTATTTCATTAATATGGCGTACAAAAGTCAGTCTGTAGTGTGAAACGAGTATCTTTTCGGTAGCACAAAGCTGTTTAGTTGTATGTTTCAACTTGTTGCACACAAATTTGATAGTGATACTAAACTTGTCTGTTAATCAAAATTTTTTTAGTTGTAAAGAAAACGTGCTCCGAAATATTTTTTGTAGTACCGAAAGGAAAAAGAAAGAAAACTTTAATTCTGAGGGACTAAACACGAGAAGACTAGTCTAAAAAAAGCAAAAAAAAAAATGAACAGAAACAATTAAGTAGATAAAAAAAGCTAAAAAAGCCGTTATCATTGTCTAGTTTTGTAATGCAGAAACTTTAAAGTGTGAAACAGTGAAGCTGAATTATATTAAACTTTATTGACGTAGGTATATTTAAGCCCGATAGCTTGTGCAGGTATCTCAACCAATCTACTCTATACGTGGGGGAGCTATATCTCTCAATTCACATTTGTACAAACACTGAGCTCCAAAATAAAGAAGATCTTTCCAACTCAGACTGTAGTTGCATCTCATTGATCATTTCCCTTCTTATCAAAAAAAGAGAACTTGTTGAGGAATTGAACTCAAAAGTGTGAGCTTACACTTTCCTGTGAGGTTTATAAAATGTTCTGTTCTTAAAGCTTCAAACGACTATATATCAATTGCACCCATGGATGAATTACAGAAGAGTAATACTCAACAAAGAGTCCAACGTTCAAGTAATAAGTAGTAGGGAGTTTCTCTGATGAACAGTACATCAGTCTGAAATTCCATAATACAGCATCAAACTTCTGATCGCTGCCTATGTTCTGTTCATTTTATCAAAAGATAACAGATATTAGATTACATCATCTCTAGATATCAGTCATGAACTATACCAGTAAAACAGACAATTTAATATTTTTGTGTAGAAACTAGATACGGCGGCGATGTTCATGATACTCGTTGTACCACATCATCTGGATAGAGATAAACAAAGGTAAGTGCTCAACTCAAGTACAATGAAGAAATATACATCTTTGGCTATCTATCTATCATGAGTGCAGCTTGTTTCGGTGAACAGAGAAACGCACAGAAACACGACGGCAACAATTAGCAGACAAATGCACCTACAAATTGATACACACATAAGATTAAATGCTTTAGTAATTTTTTTTCGTAATTAACACCCCAAATATTTATTTAATACATAAAAGAATCAAGTGGAATAAGATTATTCGTCATCTTCTAAAGTTTGAGCAGCAATACGATCCAAATCTCTTTGACCGTTTTCTGAGATTCTTCTACCACCTTTTGGTGAGATTTCAACAACACCAATTTTTTCCAAAGCTTGTAAAACTTTTCTGTTGACTGAACCAGAGGCATCAACGTGTTTGGATGGTCTACCACCTCTGTTGATGGCACCACCGTATAATTTGTTCAATTTACCGACACCAACTTGTTTTCTCAAGTAGATGTGACGAGCAGCAGAAGCAGCTCTCTTGTAAAACCAAGTTTCAGCTTCTTGTGGTGGCAATTCATTACCAGCTGAGGTTTTGACCAAGTCAACGTAACCTGGGATTTCCAATTTACCTTGACGTTGCAAGAATTGAGCGTAAGCGTTGATGAAACTTTGAGCTGGGACGTCTCTGTGGGTAGAAGGTTAGTAAATCTGGCGAACACAATCATGGGGAAAGTTCACGGAGGAGAGAGTCAGTAAAGTTGGGCGAACACTGCTTTCAGTCACTAAAAGATCATTTCGAGTAGATTGTTTGCTTCAGTCTCAGTGAAAAGGATAAATCGTTTCTTGCTAGTGGCTTCACTCTTCGAGCCAGTACTTCCAATTCATGGTTACTCTTCAAGCCTGAAGAACTGAAACCATGCAAACCGATTTCAAGACAGGTAAGAGCCTCGTCGCCAACATTTCTTATTGAAGCCTTTCTGCTAATCCACACTTCATGTTCCTCTTGGAAAATTGTTCTACTTGACGAATCTTACCACTACTATAAAGCACACAGTTGATCACTCTCTGTTGGTGCTTTTGCCATACTCTGAACGCCCATACTATCTGACTCTCCGCTTCTGTCACACACACTCATTGAACACGTACTTAACTGAAACACCGACCATTTTGGGATTACTGTTGTTGTAGGTATCTTTCTTCTGATGATGAACACACTTTGTTACTTTTCACTTTCAAAAAAAATTGTTTGGTTCTGGAGTGATGCTGCACAAACCAGATTCTAAAAAACTTTGTTAGTATTTCGCGAAAGTCACGTGATAAATAATTTGTTTTCAGGTTTTTGTCTTTAGCCATATATGGAAATATTCGCGGGATGCATTACTGTGACGGTTAGATGACTGGGTGTTTTAGTGAAATCATGTGACTCTACTCAGGGTTAGGGTTAGCATCAAGTTCAAAGGAAGTTCTTTGTGACAACGCCTTGTTCTGGAAAAGAACGACCAGATGGAACAAACTGGAGAACAAGGACCATTAGTCTCGCATGGACAGACCAATATAGCCACATGCTAAAAAAGAGAGAGCATTGGCATGCTTACAGTCGACTAAAAGGAAAAGTGATCGATGTATAACTAAAACTAACAGTTATTATAAATTATACAAGGTTTAAATAATATACATCAAATCATAACCAGAGAATGAAAGAGGAGAAAAAAGTAGACAATATGCAATTCAGAATGTTATCTAGCTTAGACTTTGAAACCTCTAGATCTTCTCTTACCTCTAGCTCTTTCGAATTTTCTACCTTTGGACAAGATTCTTGGAGCTTTGTTTTTGTGTGGACCCATACCGAAGTGTCTAACAGCTTCTCTGGAGTTTCTTGGACCTCTGATGGACAAGGTGTTTTGACCTTTTGGAGCTCTGACGGCTAATTGATCCAAAGTGATGGCTTCACCACCAGCTTTCAAGATTTTAGCACGAGCACCAGCAGTGAATCTCAAAGCAGCAACGGTAGCTTTTGGAAATTCGTAGATTCTGTTGTCGTCGGTGACGGTACCAACAACAACAACGGTTTTGTCAGCGGCACCTTTTTGTTTCAAGGCTCTAGCGATTCTGGAGACTGAAACAGGTGGTCTGTTGATCTTGGACAAGAACAATTGTTTCAAGATAACTTTGTTGAAAGCAGAGTTGGTACGACCTAGAATAAAAATTGTTAGTAAAAGTGTGATTATGTTTCTGCTCCAATGCCGCACAATTTGATTGCACTCGCAGAAAAGTTATCAGCTTCACAAGAAAAATGTTACAGGAGTTAAAATCAAATCATCTGAGGATAAAAGGGCTCCCACAAAAAAGCTCCTCTTTATATCAACTCATAATTTGGTTGAAGTGATTAGTCTCCCTTCTGTCGAGGTTTGACCACTACAGCCTAACTTCGACAGACAACAATCTTCATCAAGCGAACTTCAAATGTCATAGTGAAAAGTAGTAATTTACCAATCCTAACAACATTAAACCTGTCTTTGGGTTGGATGCTATGTTACCAAGCTCTTCGAAAAGAGAATGCATCAAATTGAAGGTTGAATTGGAACACAAAAAATTGCCTTAACGGCCAGCACTGAATACATACGAGCTAAGAAGGTGTACAATTTAACCAACAATCTCAAGTAGACATTGTCTGATTTTGGAGCTTCTCTGTGACCAGATCTGGCGTGTTGTTTAGTGAAGTGATCTCTACCCATTGTTGAATTTCTTTCTTTGGTTGATGAAGCTACGAGGAGGTGAAGTAATCTGTGTACTGAAATTTTTCAATTTTTTTCAATCAACTATGAATTCTGTCCCATACCGTTTGTATAACACCCATACATCTTATTGTAATATGACATGTTGGCCTAACCATATATCTGTCACGCGACTATGATTAGGGCTATATGGTTATGTACCGTTGATCATACAATTCGAGTGCTTTTTCAATGGGCAGTTAATATTATGTGGTGAATGGCCAAATGCAAGCGCTGCTAAGCACAGATAACGAAGACAAACACACATGGAGAAGTTCACAGATTCTACACTTAAGAACCCTAGAGGCATTCCACAGGCACCATTTGTGGAAAAGGTAGAAGACTATGTGAAAAACCCAGATGATTTTGAGAAAGTGATGAAAGTATTCCAGGAACGTTTGCATCAGTATAAGTATATGGAACAGAGTAAACTGAACTCAGTCAAACAGTTTAAGATTAAAGTGCCCGATATTGAGGAAAACTTGAAGATGGTGAAGCTTTTGAAAGAGAAAAATGAACAGAAGGAGGTTCTGGAGACCAACTATCAGCTGAATGATACGCTATTCACCAGTGCCGAAATTGAGCCAACTGATAAGGTGCTTCTCTGGTTGGGGGCTGATGTCATGCTGGAGTATCCAATTGAGGAAGCAATTGAGTTGTTGGAGGAGAGATTGGATACTGCTAAGAAAAACTTGACAATCAGCGAGGAGGACGCGGAATTTTTGAGAGAAAACATCACAACAATGGAAGTTAACACAGCAAGGTTATATAACTGGGATGTCGAGAGACGTAAGAACTTGAGACTAGCCGAAGAAGGTACTAAAAATCTTAAAATTTAATAAACAAACAGAATGAATCATGATTATTAGTCATCTTCTAAAAGTATCCAAGAATTGACTTGCAAGAGGTCTCGTTTCGTTTGCATCTTCATCTGCTTCTTCATTTGGATTTGGTGAGTCATCTCTATTGCCTTCGTTGATCACTAGATCAACACGACTTGTTTTGTTGAAATGCGAAACAACTTGCTTCCAAAATGGTACTCTCCATGATTTTCCAGGAAGTAAACCTCGAACTATAGATGCGCCCAAAACCCATCCGATCAAAGAGGCTGTCAAGGACTTCACACCCTGTGAAATTGCCAACTGAAAGCAGAGTAGATATAATATGAACTGATCTGTCAAAACAATTTTGTGGTTCTCATTGCTAAATATTTCAAATCTGTAAACAATGGGTATATGTTCTCTGTAGTGGACAAGTAGGGCAAAGAGCAATACAGTAGGCCCTATACACACGCTGTTGAAAAATTCTGTCTGTGCGTAAAAATTCAATGGTATTATCATGGAACTGATAATCATGTTATAGAAGAAGCATAATGATACGAGAGATAGATATTTATGAGGTGAAAACAACCTTTCCAATGCTCTGAAATGATAAAGCAATACCACAGCTACTAGAACCTCGCTTTCATTGAGAAATGCTAGCTGATGTGTGATTATTCTCCAGAACTGGCCATAATCCTCGATAAATGGAGAATAAGAATAAAAGTAGATATACTTTGTTCCAGACAAAGACGCAATGAGAGGAAGCACCAGAGTCGTATATATTAAGCAGCGCGACACAGGAAATTCTTTAAATCCAGGAACAAGAAACGAACTCATCTTCAGGATCTCTATTCTCTCTTGATCTGTTATATTAATGATTTGAATTGACACAAAATTCCATTACAATCATCAGACTAATTTCGTTAAAGTAAAAGTAAAGTCAATTCCGAGCATATAGATCCGAGGCTCCGTCGGTCATTAATGGGGAAAGTCCGTCGGTATCGTCGGTATCGGTAAATTTCGGGATCTCGGTTAGTTTCGGAGAATGGATTTTGAGTAATGTAATTTTATGGAGAAAAAAGATACCTTTGGTCATATTGCTGAAAGTTTATCATCAAGTAAAGTCGTAGAACAGCGGTTTTCAGCGAAGTTATATTTGAATATGTACAAACTCGGTGCGCAGGGTCGTGCAGCTCAACAGAAACTGGTGAGACAGTCACATTTTACCACCAAAGATCCTGTGTTGATGACATTTGAGGTGATTTCTCAAGCTCAAAATGATGTTAATATGTTACTATCAATTCTTAGATCCAGCACCTCTAACAATCTGCATCAGGATATGCTACTGTCATATGTGGTCAATTATTTCCCCAAGGTCAAGAATCAAGAAAATTTGAGGCTTTTATCCAAGGCTATGTTTCAAAATCACACAATTTTCGGTTCTTTGAACATCGATAGAGGTTATTTAATCATTGAGGCAATGAAGGCACTATTTGATATCAAAATCAGGATAAGCGAACCATCCTTACCTTTGACTGAGTTCTTTAACTCCATAATCACAACTCTCTATGAATCAAAATTGGAACCTTGGAAAAAATCACTGGTGATCACTGGTATATTGTTATCCAAACCTGTCTATGATGAACATGCTATCCCCGAGACAAGCTCATATTTTGCGAAAACCTATCAATCCCTCATTGATTACAATCATGACTTGCTCCACTATGTGTTTTCTTCCGTTCAGATAAATGGGTTCGAAGTTAATACTTTAAGTGCCATTGCCCTTGCATGTTCATTACCATTTCTGTCTCCTCACCAAAAGAAGAACTTGCCACATGACTCAATTATGTCTTTCACTAGTGATTTGATTTTCAAATCGTCTATGGGGCTAGCTTCTGGATCTACAGAAGAACTGGCAAGTTCCACTTCACCTGTTTTGAAACATATGAGTAGACTGTCCTTCCTTTTGGAAAACTGTTTACTACATGGTGTTTCAATCCCTGTTGTACTTTCCAGGTTCGATGATATTGTCCAGTTCAGTGAGACCTTATATCAAAGAACTGTTGACACCCAAAATTCTTGGGATTTTCTCAAGAATATTCTATTCTCGGTTGTCATCATCTTTCAAGGATTCAGTTCATTCTCTTTGAATCTATTCAATGGTGTAAAGTCCAACCAATACTCTCTTGTGTCTGAAAGAATCATCAAATGTCTTTTTTATTTGAATTTCATAATTGAAAGAATGGGCTCTGGTGGCTTCCAAGCATACAACTTTGTTTACATCACCACGATGGATGGCCTAATCCAGAAAAATATGAAAGGGGCTGAAAATTTGGGATCAATATTCATAAATCTTATTAACATCACCAAAGTTCCTGAAGTTGAATATGAAAGTGCTAAAGTACTATTCACTTTGACATACTTCGAATTTTTGTCGCAGAATTGCTCAGAGTTTTATTATAGCTCTGTAATCCAGCCATTCGTTTCTACTTTCATAAACAACCCAAAGCTTACCAGATCTGCAGAGTCAATTAAGACACACCTCTCTATTATTGAAGCCTCACATTCAGTTGTTCTATCCACATTCAAAAATCCAAAGAATGCTCTTGTAATTGCCACAACTGCTATCTCATACTTACATACTGTGCTATCTCACTTTCCTGCATTTTTGTCACCACATCAACTCAAACTCGCAATTGAGACAATAGCAAGTTCAATCTCTCCACCAACTGAGGCATATTACCTAAACAAAGATAACTTTAGAGAACTAGTCCACACGCTTTACATAACAATCATCAACACAGATCCAAGACTTCCGCTACCTAAGGATAACTCATCAGAAACTGGTGCGCATTCTGTTCGTGCTTCCTTAATTGATTGCTTAATATCAATTTTGCCCTACATACCACCTGCGAAATTCAATGGCTGGTTGAACAATATATCTGAATTGATCGAACAATCACCTACTAGGCAAGAATATCAGTTCTTGGATGATTTATTGTGGAAAATGATAAGTGAAGGATTAGATATTCAAAGAGGAAATGTTGGAATTCAGTGGTGGTATTCGCGTAAACAGCGCGAGCTGCATCTATGATTGGTTAAAGGATATTTTAGCTGGACTATTTATGCCTTTATTTATACTTTTATTGTTTATATATTTTTCTTTTCATGGAAGCTACAGGATATCAAATGCGGTTAAGTATGTATCATGGTTTATAAGGAACTGGTGATACTCCAGAACCTCCATCCAGTAGTACATTGCGGATATTTTCTAGGCACCTCAAATGGGAGTTGACGACTTGATCAGTAGTAACGTTGCCGAGATGTGGAGTCACAGTTACATCCCATCTTTTCAAAAACTTTGGGTTGATATTAGCGGGTTCTCCTTTGAGTACATCAAGACCAACTGAGGTAACAGTTCCGTCATCCAATGCATCCAGAAGAGCATCTTCATCTATGGCAGATCCTCTACCAATGTTGACAATTCTTACTCCTCTTTTTACTTTCTTCAAGGATTCTTTATTGATAAGATTGATGGTTTGCGGAGAGTGAGGAACAGCCATAACTATCAGATCTACCTGTTGAATTAGCTCATCAAGAGATGGAATAAAAGTGGCGTTGAACTCAAGACTTGCCTCTTCAGTCTCAGTAAGTGGGGTTCTTTTATTGTATAGAACCTTCATTCCAATGGCATTTAGTCGTTTTCCTATTTCTTTTCCGATAGACCCAAATCCCAAGATACCGGCAACCTTGCCACTTGGACTCTCGATTTTTTTACCACCGACAGATGCTGAAGCCGCAATATTTGCGCATTTAGGAGGAGGCAAAGGTTCACCACTGTCATCCCAACCTTGTGATCCCAAAATGTATCTGCTACTCAATACATTCAATGTTTGTTTATATTGATGTTCGAAGAAACTGCAGAATCTATAACAAGCCAGTGTCAAATATAGAGCCTGATCTGCAACTTCTTTGGCTGAGATGTCACCAACATTACAGAATGTGATTCCTCTTTCATAGAATGCCTTTGCTTCCTCCTCAGTGTACCCGACCCAAGGGTAGACATATAGTTTTATACTTTTTGGGAAATATGGAATGAATTGAGCAATGCCACCAAATTGAAATACTGCAGTTGCACTAGTGAAGATCGCTGAAAATCCATCACACTCGGTTTGCAGTTTGTTGATTAGACCTTCTTTGGTCGTTGGTTCATAGATATGAACATCGAAATCGATTGAAAACTTTTTGTATTCTTCAGTGTGATAAGGAACTTCACAAAGAGGTGTCACTAGAATAAGAACCTTATGCTTTTCTGTTGCCATGTGATAAAAATGATCTCCTTCTCAATCCAAAGTTGGATCAATTCTGTACACTGATCAATGAAGTAGATAATTCAGCTCTAGTAATCATTGATGTTTTTTTGACGTTTCCAGAATATATTTATAATCACCTATCGAAATCTATAACTACCACTAAAAGTAGCTTGAAGCGACTTATCAACGATAATCAATGAGTCATAGCAGAGTGTTTTACAAATGACTGGAGCTCGGTTAAACTTCGTTATCGTAAATTTGGGTAATATGGAATGTATATAATACATATTAAGATACATATCAAGCAACAGGGGTGTGACCAGGTCCATTCTCTAGTAGCACGTTGACAATATTGCTGATACTTCTTCTGTTTGTATTAAGTGTATTATCAGTCGTCATATTAGCGATATGTGGCGTAAGAGTGACATCCCAGCGACCTGCAAGTTTGTCGTTGATCTGGGGTTCATTTTTGAAAACATCTAGCCCTGCTGATGTGACGATTCCGGTGTCAAGAGCTTCTATTAGGGCATCCTCGTCAATTGCCGTTCCTCTACCAACGTTAACGATTCTAACACCTGGTTTGACCAGTTGAAGAGAGGCTCTGTTGATCAAATGTACCGTTTCCGGAGAATGTGGGACCGCTAGGACTACTAAGTCCACCTCACGTATCAATTCTGAAAATGAAGGGTAAAATTGAGCTGGGTACCCCAAGCTCTGAGACTCTTCTTGCGAGAGCGGTGTTCTCTTGGTGTATCTAATCTCCATGCCTATGGCATGTAGTCGTCTTCCAATCTCCTTACCAATAGACCCCAAGCCAACTATTCCTGCAATCTTTCCTCTAGGTGTCTCCAACTTCTTCCCACCTACACATGTAGAGTAGGCCAAGTTGGCTCTTTTTGGAGCAGCCTCTGGTTCTCCATCTTTACTGTTGAACTTAGTCGATCCTAAAATCTCTCGACTGGACATGGTGTTTCTGGTGCATCTGAACTGATGCTCAAAGAAGGAACTCAACTTGAAGCAGCTCAAAGTCAACAGAAGAGCGTGGTCTGCGACTTCATGGGCAGAAACATCTCCAGCATTGCAAAACACTATACCTCTCTCTTTCATCGCAGTTGCTTCTTCTGGCAGATATCCCACCCACGGAGACACATACACTTTGACTGATTTAGGGAAGTAGTCGATGAACTCTAAAACACCACCAAACATGTCTATCGATTCACCCGTCACCCAAACTGCATCAATGTCATTGTACACAGAAGTCAACTTTTGTTTGAATCTCTCGGCTGATTCCACCTCATATATAACAACTTCGAACTGCTTCTGGAACTGTTTGAACTCCGGTAGATGTTCCGCCAAGTCTGACTTTGGAGTAGTCGTTATCAACACCTTGTGTACTGTCATTCTTACTATTAGCTGCTATCCTTTCTTACGTTTATTTATGCTATTATACTATAGTATTGAGCTATAAAGCGGGAAAGTATGCAACGACTTTCAGCCTCAGCTGGCTTACCGTCATTTGTATTTATACAAGGTTGCTCAGTACTGCCAGGGTGTATGTTTCTTAATGGTAAAGAGGCGGCGTTTATTCCAACTGTGTAACACCAACTGTAGTGACTTCTTCCACATGTTTAGAATCGCGGTTTGTTTCCACTAGTAGTATTTTGCTCTCTTTCGTTTAACGTTTTTGACACTAACAGACAATTCTGTAGGCAAGTGTCTGCGATTTTGTGTTACTCGCTGTGGGTTTCCAAACAGACAATATCATAGGTGATAGAATGTGGAAATTTTTACCGATATTCAATATCAGAAACGGCGGTATGTTCTAATTCCATAAATGGCAGGTGTCAACTGCCACAGTCACACGCATATTACCGTTTGTGGTTTTGTGGTTTTGTGGTTTTTGTGACACTTTTTCCTTTTACTTTCCACTTTATTTATCAACACACAATTTGTAAGACAGAGCGTTCTCTTTTTACATGTAAGTTGATCTGTGTATGTGTGTGTGAATGCGTGTGTAACTTTTTCCTCGCTTCAAAATTGCTACCCACTTTGCCCAGTTTCTCTACACCGTCTTCTTCAAGTAGTCAGAAATCACATCTCTAATATCCTTTCACACATATAGTCGCTATGGAATCAGTACTAGTAGAATCACAGCATTATGATCATCATCTTCAGTTGGGAAGTGGTAAAGAAATTTTATCAGGGACCGTTGAAGAGGATGAATCAATAGCACACACAGGAGGAAAAAGTACGTTTGCTACGTTTCTTGAGCTGCTTGACATCTCTTCTTGGGAAGAGCAGTTGAAAATTCAGTTAAACTTGCAAAATCTATGGGTTTTATCTCATACGTTGACTTTGTTGGGTACTTCTCTATACGCGTTCGCTGTGTTTAAAGACAGGCCAGAGCTTCGGGAAAAGTCTTACAAAGTATCAATTTCAAGCTCCTTATTCACCTATCTAGTCGTGCTCTATAGATATAGCTTTGAAGAAGAGGTTCAATACGATGATAACAAGAAGAAAGTTGTCGTGAAACGAAATTTCTTCTGCTTGACGGAATCTTTGAAGAATGAAAATGCACAGCTATTAGGTTATGCTATTCTTTGGTGCTTTAGTGGATGTTCCATCTTCAAGTTACTCCCCTTTTTTGTTTATTCCTTCTTGAATATTACAAGTTTTTTCATCCTTGAGGTGTTCCCTGAAAGTTCCTTGAGCTTGGCTATTCTGCCATTATTGAACTACTGTGAAGTACCTTTGTTGATCATTGCTTCTTTCCTTGATTTGATAGTCTTCGGCCTCATCACAAAAGAAGCCCTTCACAGTAAAAATGCCTATATACTGGTGGCTTACAGCTTTATATGGACACTCAGATTCGAAAATTCAGAGGCTAGCAGATCTTCTATCGGGATAATCATAAGACTCATCGACACTCAAGTAATAGGGAACCAGTATCTTTTAGCAAGTCTGAGACAAGGCTGGATTGATTTCAGACAGCATTCACAGCTGTATTTTCCCTTCGAAAACACAGTATCATCATGTCAGGAGGATGAACTTTTAGATGATGACTCGACAGTGACAAGTTGACTGAAGAAAAGCAAGCTGGCATGTACTACATATGACTGTAAATTCTTCACAATATTAATTATTACAGTTGAATCAACTCTATAAACTTGACTTTAACTCCTGTAATCTATTCCAGCCATCAGAATCTTCCCACGAACTTTTCCCCTTACTCATCAATGACTTGATGGTGGATCTAGCCTTGTATTTCCAATCTTTACAGACTAAATCGCCAGCACCATGTTTTCCAGGAAGTTCTCCTAAAGATTCATAAGAAGCTACCAGATCGGCACATGCGTCAACTGTTTCATTCCAAACTACCTCATCACTGCCCAGGTTCGGATTATGACTCAAAGCTCTGTATGCTTTCTCATGGCACTCCAAACTAGCCCATGGTCTCTTTCTCCAGAGCTCAACTTTTGCAATAATTCTCCATAATCTTGAGGAGGTATTGATAACACTAGGCAATGTTATAGTTGTGAATTCAATCAAGGATTTTTGGAAAAATGTTAGTGAGTTTGAATCATATTCCTGCCCTGTTAAAATTTCAACAAGTTTCTCAACTACAGGTATGTCCACTGAACCTTCTCCATTTGAGTCTTTTTTTATGTCCACCAACTTTTTACAAGCTATTAAAACTTCATCCCATTCGCCTAATTTAGCAGCGACAATAAGATAGTTCTCCCATAATCTCCATGACCGTTTATTATCTGAGGTAGCAGTTGCCTTTTGCAGAGCTTTAAAAGCTTCTCTTGTTTTGTTCAATTGTAGCAGTGAGGTAGCTAAATTGGACCAAGCGTTTGAGTTGGTATCATCGATAGAAATACATCTAGTGAAAGCCTCTGCTGATAATTCGAATTGTTGAGATTCAAGGCCCAAACAACCATAGAAAAACCAGTTGTCAAAGCTTACTGGGTTGATCACTAATGCGTCATGAAGATGCTTAATGGCCAAATCAATATTTTTTGTCACTCCCTTTGGTGGTGAATAATAGTATTTGCCTAATGAAATTTTTGCTTTCGAATATTTACCAACTTCCCACGCTTTTTCCCAAAGCGAAGGGTCTTGAGTCAAATCACCCATGATAGAAATTGATCTTGCATCTTCTGGGTATCTCTCTAGTCTTCTAGATATGATTCCCTTCGCGACTTCTTCTTCACCAATCGATGCATGACACAAAGCGACCTCAGTATCAAGATTCAAACGCTCATAAATCTCAATAGCAGACTTAATAATACCTAATGACATATATTTCTCTGCCAGTTTTATATCAAGAGACCAACGTGGTAAAGAAGGTAATTGAAATATGTATCTCAACCTAGTATTAGAGATTGTGTCGTTTCCCTCTTTATCATCAGTGCTTTTGGATTCAGCAGGAATGTAACGTGATTTGATTTTCAAACCAATCTCTTCCACCAAAGATTGCATTTGTAGAATACCCCTTTCTATTGTTCTAGCCTTGAAGGTTTCTAAAATGGAACGTTCCCATAAACTTCTGGAAAAAACAGAGTAGTTGACAGATGTTGTGTTGTTCTGATAGAGAACCCTAGAGACCAAAGACATCAGTTGTTGTTCTACCAAAGCTTCTTTTGTTGGGGAAGTTTGACTTAAAATATAAAGACGAAGTAAAAGCTGAATACTATCGTAGTCTGAAAGATTTGGCTGGTCGTTTGGGTCCAAAGCTCTGAGCTTTTCAGGAATATATTCCTGGCGTAACGCAACCGGTAAAATCTGACTATAATCAATGCCTTCGTAATCAGTTTTTTGCTTTTTATAAATCTGATCATCAACGTCTTCCTGTCCCACATTCTCAAATTTAGGTCTCTCTAGAAGCAAATCTGAGTTCAATTCGAAACTTTCAGGAGTATTGTTTGAAATACTTTGGTTGGTAGTGTTGAAGTAGTTTGAAGTTGCCAGAACGATCAAACTAGAATGAGCTGTTTGTTGAAATTTCGTTCTTTTCGCACGAGCACCGGTAAGAACAAACTCAAAATTTGTCAGTTTCTGTGCGTTAATCAAACTTGGTAAAGCAAGATGCTCCATTTTTGACTCTATATTGTTCTTCGCCTTTTCCAAATAGTAGACAATTGATAGATCTTTCTGAAGTTTTTCAGAGAGACCTGACCCTAAAGATTTAACAAGAGATATATTCAATAAGGAAGAAGAGACCGCAATATGAGGACCCGAGCCCTCTGGGTACAATGACTGTTGAATTTGAAGCGATCTTGATCTCCACCAATGAACAGCCGCTGAAAATGCATCTTCTTCTTCCACATGATATTGGGATTCATCTCCAACCAGTTCCTCCGAGGAGGTAACTACTTCTGTTAGTAATGACTTCTTGATGTTGCTCAATCTCTCAAACAGATGCAACGACAGTAACAATAACAATGAGTCTTCTGAATCCTCATAAGCAGTCTGACCATATGAAGACAGCCCCTTGGTTGAATTAAGTTGGATTTGCTCTTTCGAGAACTTTGTGCCTTTATAGAAATAATCAAAAGAGTTCAATGGAACTTGTGGTCCAGTGAAGTTATCTTGTACGAACATTTGTAGCAACGCGATACTGACCACTAATAAAACTTCTTTATTCCCATTCTCCACCAACATCTGCGCATATCTTCTCAAAGCTTCATTGTAAGTGATCGAGTCATCATGGATACTTGGCAATACTTCAGGGTTAAGTAAGAGAGATGATACTTCATCATGAAGCAAGACCTTGTAGGCTTCACCTTTACAGATAGAAACACAAAGGTCACCAACCGCAGAAGTGAGGTTTTCCGGCAAAACAAGAGTTTCAGCTCCTGTACAAAGTACCAGTTGAGATTGCAGAAGCCTGAAACTCGTTGAATCTGAGTTCATTGTGTCTTGTTTGTTTCTTGTGTCGTCTTTTCATATTAAACCAATTGGAAAATTCATATTTTTTTTTTTAGTCAGCGATGAGCTGTGTTGGCTTTACCATAGAAATGATATATAAACGATGAAGAAGGTGCTCATGAGAGGTATTTATTCTGTAGAGTATATGGCAGATGTCCTGCAGGCAGGGGGCTTTAGATTCAATTAATCCTCATGAGTGTTTAACTGCCTTTTTAGTGCTTCTTGAGAGAATAGGTGGATATATACTCAGTATAAATGCTAGCATGTACTAGCAAAGTTTGGAAAGTCAAGTTATTGTTAGATAGACTATGGTTATGTATCAATTATAGGAATCAATGTTCCCCCAATATCCGCAAGGGTGGCGGTGTATGTTTAAAAATGAAAGCATCAAGCAGTAGCTATCCATTGCTATACACCAAAGTATGATGAAGCTACAGAGCCTTATAATCTAAAAATGGCACGAATTTGAGAAAAAACAACACTGTGTGTTGTGAAACCCTATTTCACATTCACAGACTCGCCCAGTGAATCTTTTGGTCAGTACTTACTGATGCGTTCGCAGGGAGAAGCTTTTCTTATTTTTCTCTTGCCCATCGTGCATTAGTGCGCGATAATAATTAGGTACTTATCGCACACCGTTAACTGCGAAACGTCAATTATGAAGATTGCATTAGTGGCAAGACTACATGAGAATAGCACCCACAGGACGAATGGTTCACTCATGTCACTGCATGTGAGTCGTTATAGCTGCTCGTAGAGTGCTGATCCTGTGGCAACAGACATGTTTATTGGCTACTTTTCTTGTTGCATTGTAAGGCGAAAAAAAGGTGTCAAATAAAGACACCCGATTCGAAATCTCTTATAATTTGACAAGATTCTTGTCTTCGAGTATGGACATTAGACTCCAGCTCTAAATCTTTCGAACTCCAAAATGCTTTTAAAGTCACTCGCTACTGTTCTCTTCGCCTCTGCTGTCTCTGCTGACGCTATTCCATGGGCTAATGCCAACCCATATGCTAAGGCTGCTGCTGAGGCCTATGCCGAGGCTCTAGCTGAAGCCGAAGCCATCGCCCACCCAGATCCAGAAGCATATGCCATGGCAGCCTCTGCTGATGACTGTGCCAGTTTTGGATGTCATGCTGCCTGTGGTTACTTGATTTTGAACGGTGCTGCTTGTTCATTAAACACCACTGACACCTACTCTGGTCCATACAACAACACTTGTCTGTGTGATGAAGGCTCCAAATTCAGAGGTCGTTACGACGCTTGTATGGAATGTGGTTGGACTTTATGGAAGTACTATGGTCCATATGTTGAACAAGCTCTTGCTGAATGTTCTTTGTCCACTGAACCAACTGGTACCTTGAGATGTTCCACCACTTTGACTGATGAATACACTAAGGACCCTAACGCCGGTTGTGGTTTCGGTGGTGTCTGTACCTCTGGAACTGTTGGCTCTGCTGCCTTAGCTGCCGGTAATTCTACTACCTTGGATGAATCGAGCACTGTCGCTGGCAACTCTACCACTTCTGATTCTTCTTCTGCTTCTGCTTCTACCTCAGATTCAGACTCAGACTCAGAATCTTCATCTGCTACTACAGAATCTAGTGCTAACGGTGCTCAAATGTTGGTCACTGGTTCTTCAGTCATCGGTGCTGCTTTGTTAGCTCTACTTATGTAGATGTTTTAGAGAACTTTAGATTCTATAAATTGAAAGTTAATAAAATGACAATCGTGAATTTTCTCTGTCTATTGTGTGATTCTGATGTATACATCTAGATAAACCGCCATCTCCCTGTAATTGTAACACAATGAGCCTGATATCGTGTTCAAGCCATTATGTGTGGTCCATCACCTGAAATATAAACAGATCTGATGAAGTATATTTCGCGAACAGATACATAGTTTACATTCATGAAACAGATATAAAACATTATAAAACATGAGTGAAATCTGTAGTCTCCAAGTTGAACTGGGGTAGCGTGTATTAATGGATCAAACACCGGAAAGAGTGCTCAATTTGGCCTGGAAACAGGTTGATCGTGATAACAATCAGGGATTTATCTTTGCAGATGATCTACCATATCTCATTCAAACTATAGATTCAATAATCAACAGGACGCTGTTAGATGAGAATGGGAAGAGAATTGTTGAGCAATTCAGTAAACAAGATCCCACAAGAAGGATATATAAACGTGAATTCAGTGTATTGTTTGAAGGACTAGTTGGTGTGACTTTCGAAAGTGCTATTCGGTCAGTAGCATTGAACAATAAACATGAGTTCAAACAATCGAATTTCATCAAAAACTCTGATGATCCATTCAGCGACGGGGTGAGCAACGTACCGGATCTACAGAAGGAATACAGAAAGTATGAAAAACTGAGTGGGATCAAAGATGAAGAGATTCTGTATCGTGATAAAATAATAGAGAACCTCGAAAGAGATAAACTCAACTCCAAACATAAGGAAAACAAGATTATTGAATTGCAAAACCAAAATATTGCACTTGAAGAAGACGTGCTATACCGAGACAATATAATCATCACCAAGCAAAATGAAATAGACTCCCATTTGAAAAAAATTCTTTCTCTCGAACACAAAATACTGCAACTTCAAAAGGAGCTTAATATCTACAAGTCCTCCAACACTTCGAAAGTTTCAGACTTACAAGATGAACCAAGGAAGCAGTTCAACAAAGAGTTACTGAATCGTATCCAAACGCAACAGGATCTGATATTGAGCTTACAGAAAGCATTGAGTGAGAAAAAAGAGGTCATCGTCACTAGGCCAGTATTGTCCAGATCACTCGAATCCTCATATGGCCTCTCTCAAATTGTCGGTCTCTTCAAGTACCCTCTATTCAATATACTTATTGGAGCCTTCATTCTCATCATGTTTTTAAAATACAATCAATCAGAATTGAAAGAGCACATGTTAGAAAGCATCCTATACAATCGTGATATAGATTATGATTATTACAATCTAGGCGATATGAAGTTGGACTTTGCAGCCTAACATAAGAATATTATCCTAGCTAATGAACTTAATGAACGACCCTAATACATTGATCAAATATCTAATAGTAGCATCATCAGAATTCAACTAATCTTAAATTTAAAGGTTGAACCTTTTTATTTGAACTGCTTGATGCAGAAACAAAGAACTTTAAACAACAATTTACCAACGTCGCCATTATTGCTATTATTTTGTTGCTGGTTATAGTTGTTGTTAAAAGTGTTGTACTGAGTCTGTTGTTGATATTGCGGTTGTTGCTGGTAGTGAGGCTGGCCTTGAGGAATGTAGGCATTTGTTGGTGGAGATAGATTCAGTGGTGGTAGTTCATACCAGCTATCTGGAGCTCTAGCGTTGGCGAGTTGAATTTCCAGCACCCCACTGTTCTTCCTATCAATGTTCCATTTGAAGTTGGCTTCTGAGCATAAACGCTCAACAGCTGGTCTTAGTTTTGCAACCCCGTCTTTAGAATGTAAACCTTTACCAACAATCACTTTCAACACTGACTCGTTTCTCTGAAGACCAGCCACTATTCTAGCCTTCAGGACGTATTCTGCCTCTTTGATATACAATCCATGTAAATCAATCTCATTAGAATCACTATCAGCGTTGTTTTCAATGAAGACATACTTTGCTGCCTGGTAATTATAGTTGTCAGCAATCTGTTGTTGTTTCTTCGCCTCTTCAGAGAGCTGCTTAGCCCTAGATCCATCGCCGCTTTTATATGCTGCCTGTGATTGTTGTGACAGCTGTTTCTTTTTCCCAAATGCTTGGTCTGCCAAACTTCTCAACTTCTTGTATTCTGGGTCTGAGACATGATTATAGTCCTTTTCTTGTCCACCTTATATCTTATGTTAGAAAAATGTCATATAGCCACATGGACAAGAACTCACCATTCAGTAGACCACCTCTATCGATAACAGCCGCAGCACTCATGTTTATATCTTCTCTTTTCTAACCAATGGTTCAAATCAAAGAACCGAGACATAAATGAAACATGTTTGTTTACATTTGTTACGTAATATATATACTCTCCACTCTTTTCATCATTTCATAAATGTTTGCCCTTGCTCATGTATATACTCCTTGATACTCATCTAGTATGAAGAAGAAAATTGTGGCCCTATGTGAAGCTGTAGTGAGTGCTATTCACTGGTAATGTCTTTAGTTTGGTGATACACTGGCCATATAGACGTTTTCAAACAATAGTGTTGACTCCTGTCAAACCCATTCCTATTTATAACTTTTGTTACATTCGCATGCATGTGTTTATCCACTCTTTTTCTTTCCTGGGAGTAGCGAACTTTCTCAACAACTCTCTCAAACTACTTAGTCTTACTTTGTGTTTCAGACTAACATATCACTTAATTCTTCTCTACTTTGATGATGAAAAAAACCCACTTCACTAAGAAGAGACTTCCTTGTCCTACATCTGACACCTGGATCCTGGGGTGGGACTTTCTGATCATCCCTTCTTTGACAGGCCCCAAGTTGTCTGACGACTTGTCAGTTACTTCTTCTACAAATAGTCTGATACTCTTCCTATCTTAGCCCTGTTCTAGATCACGTGGTAATCAAAAAATTTCATGCGTGACTGCGTTCTGATTTGTTGACAATGTATAAAAAAAAAACTGAAAAGTTTCATTTAAACTAGGCCACAAGCACACTACACAAGTGAATAGTATCGAAGAAAATGGCTAAGCAAACTCCAAAACAGTAGGTTTGGATACAGATATTTGAATAAGTTCAGTGGAGATGATATCTCTGTCAATCTGTTCATTTTATAACACAATAATTAGCTGCTCTGGATCCTGATAAAGCTAGATCTTTAGTCAGGTTCCACTTTGAAGAGCGCTTTTTATTATATTCCTTCAATTTAATTGCCTTAAAGGCATACACGATTGGGAATTAAAAGGCTTGGGTTGTCATATTTGCTCGTGGGATCCTGGAATTACCAATCGTGGTCCTGACATCTATGTTTCCTCTGTCCTACTTCGTAACATTAATCCTTAACGTATGGTCTCCCTTTGAAAAGGAGAGGCCCTGCGGGGTTGATGGAGAAGTGAATTAAAAGATCATTGAATGAGTGGTATCATGTCAATGAATTTATTCGCAATTATCTCTTTGATCACGGTATACTAATCTCTTCGCATTAAGAATTATCACTACTGAACAAGTTCTCGTTCCAGAATCTCAGTTGAAAAAGGCTGCTGCTGCCGCCAAAGCCACCGACAAGGCCAAAGCCGAAAAGTTGGCACGTAAGAAGGTATGTTAAGATGCCTTTTCTTCTGTGACGACAGCTGTTTTGCTGTGTTGCAGTTGCACTGTAATTCATATTACTAACAGCGTCTAGGCTAATCAAGAAAAAAGAAAGGCTATCTTCGAAAGAAATGCTGCCTACCAGAAAGAATACTTTGAAAAGGAAAGGGCTGTCATCCAAGCAAAACGTGAAGCCAAAGCTGCTGGTTCATACTACGTTGATGCTCAACCAAAATTAGTTTTCGTTGTTAGAATTAAAGGTATAAACAAAATTGCTCCAAAGCCAAGAAAGGTTTTGCAATTGTTGAGACTGTTGCAGATCAACGCTGGTGTCTTTGTTAGATTGACTAAAGCCACTGCTGAATTGTTGAAATTGGTAGAACCATACATTGCCTATGGTTATCCATCATTATCAACTGTCAGACAGTTGATCTACAAACGTGGTTACGCTAAAGTCAACAAACAAAGAATCGCTTTGTCTGACAACGCTATTATTGAAGCTTCTTTAGGTAAATACGGTATTGTCTCTATTGATGACTTAATCCATGAAATCTACACTGTCGGTCCAAACTTCAAACAAGCTAACAACTTTTTGTGGCCATTCAAATTGTCCAACCCATCTGGTGGTTGGGGTGTCCCAAGAAAGTTCAAGCACTTCATTGAAGGTGGTGCCTTCGGTAACAGAGAAGAATTCATCAATGCTTTGGTCAAGAAACAAATATAATTGGTTACTTTCTATCCATATTAATGATGTTTGATTTCTCTATTGCACCTGTTTTTCTGTCTTTTGTCCATGGCTGTATAGTATTCCAAGTAATGAGTGTTGTATTTAATCTTTCTGTAGCTAGGTATCTTCGTTCAAACAAATAAGCATGTACTGCTCCTATCTTTAGGCTACAGATAGCATGACAGAAAATCACAAATTCGCATAAGTAAAATAATATTACAGATATGGACAGAGTATAGTTCTACACAATCACAGCCAAAGTATGCAAAGCTGAGGTTCAATGAGCTCAGTTCAACATAGCAACAGTCGCACAGTACCAAAAATTCATTCTCTAACAAAGTCCACACTGAAGATCATCAGGTATGTGGGCGTACCACATAGATTAATGCATAAGGATGATGTATTGATTTATACAATTTATACGTAAACAAAATAACGCATAATATTTGTTTGAGAAGGATACCATTTGCTTTAAGGGGATAAACCGCAGAGACTATTTACTTGGTTAAATTGAGCCAAGCAGATCGGATACAGGAAGTGGAAGGCGTACTGGCTATACTTAGCTGATACTATAATGAACAGTGACATCGCGAGTTTGCTGAAAGATGCGGATGCGTTTCACCTGTATTGCAGTAAATCGCACAAAGATAGGGAATTGTTGAGAGAATCCTTACTGGGATATATAGAGAGTAAAGAGACTGAGATTGAGCAGCTTCAGAATGAGAAGAGCTCCTTCCAAAGCACATTAGCTGAGATTTCCGATGTGTTGATCTCGGTGTCTACTGGGGACTTATCCAAGACTGCTAGAATAAAGGAATCTGACAATGAAGATCCCAACATAGTTGAAGTGAAATCAACGATAAATCAGATGGTCTTCCAATTACGGTTGTTTGCTTCAGAAGCAACGAAAATGGCGACAGAAGTTGCGCATGGTGAGTTGGGTGGTCAGGTTAAAACGAACTCATCAGTAACAGGTATCTGGAAGGAATTAGCGGACAATCTGAATCTAATGGCACTAACGTTAACCAATCAGGTCAGGGAGATTGTCGAAGTTGTCAGAGGTGTAGCCAATGGTGACTTATCTCAGAAGATCAATGTCCAAGCTCAGGGTGAAATCTTGGAGCTACAGAACATTATAAATACCATGGTGGCTCAGCTGAAGACGTTCGCATTTGAAGTGACGAGAGTGTCTAGAGAAACGGGAGTCGAAGGCCGGTTGGGCGGACAAGCTGTTGTAGTAGGCGCTGAAGGTATATGGAAAGAACTGACGGATAATGTTAATGCTATGGCTACCAATCTAACAAATCAGGTGAGAAACATCGCAAATGTTACAACCGCTGTCGCTAAGGGTGACTTGTCCAAAAAGGTGACTGCTGATTGCAAAGGTGAGATTCTTGACTTGAAGTCCACCATCAATCAGATGGTGGATTCATTGCAGACATTCGCGTTAGAAGTTACATCTCTAGCTACCGATGTTGGTATCAAAGGTATTTTGGGTGGTCAGGCTGTTGTTAATGGAGTTGAAGGTGCCTGGAAAGACTTGACTGACAATGTCAATGCCATGGCAACTAACTTGACAAATCAGGTTCGATCTATTGCCACAGTCACTACAGCAGTTGCACATGGTGATTTGTCTCAAAAGATAGACGTTGTGGCACAAGGTGAGATACTGGAGTTAAAAGACACAATCAACAAAATGGTGGACTCTCTACAAGTGTTTGCAAGTGAAGTTACTAGAGTTGCCAAAGATGTGGGTATCGATGGTAAGTTGGGTGTTCAGGCTCAAGTGTCAGATGTCGATGGATTATGGAAAGAGATCATAACTAATGTCAATGTTATGGCTGCCAACTTAACATCTCAGGTTAGAGCGTTTGCTCAAATTACTGCAGCTGCTACTGATGGTGACTTTACAAAGTTCATCACAGTTGAAGCTTCGGGTGAAATGGATACACTAAAAACTAAAATCAATCAAATGGTGTACAACTTGAGAGAGTCTATTAAGAGAAACACTGCTGCGAGAGAAGCTGCAGAGTTAGCTAATAGGGCAAAATCTGAATTTTTGGGGATTTTCTCACATGAGTTGAGAACACCTTTCAATGGTATCTTAAACTATATTCAACTAACCCTTGATACTGAGCTAACACAATATCAAAGGGAAATGTTATCCACGGTTCATAACTTGGCGAACTCACTGTTGACAATCATTGATGACATATTGGATATTTCTAAAATTGAAGCCAATAGAATGACCATTGAACAGATTGAATTCACCCTTAGAGGTACATTATTTGATGCCTTGAAAACATTAGCCGTCAAATCTATTGAAAAACCGCTAGATTTGATATATGAAGTTGATGCTTCCTTTCCCGACTACCTGATTGGAGATTCTTTCAGATTACGTCAAGTCATATTGAATTTAGTAGGTAACGCTATTAAGTTCACGCCAAAGGGACACGTTAAGTTATCTGTAAGAAGAGCTACGCAGTCATTAGAGGAGCAGATCAAAGAATCTACAAGGGACAATGAATATGTAACAGGGAACGACTCTTCCACTTTGGTTCAATCAACTGTGGTACCGGACGAAGATACTTTGGTTCTTGAGTTTTGCGTTAGTGATACGGGTATTGGTATAAAGAGGGATAAACTAGATTTGATTTTTGAAAACTTCACACAGGCAGATGGTTCAACAACGAGGAGATTTGGCGGTACCGGTTTAGGACTCTCGATATCAAAGAGGCTTATTCATTTAATGGGTGGTGAAATATGGGTAACTTCAGCTTATGGAAAAGGCTCCAAATTTCACTTCACTATTGCTGTTAGACCTGTTAAAGTAGAAGAGTTCAGCAGCAAAACCGAATCCACCTTGCTCACATTCAATCTACATCAAATTCTGTTCATTGCAAAAGAACATACTCTAGAAGAAGGAAAACTGATTGAAAAACAACTGAAAGATTTAAATTTGAGACCAACGGTTGTGACGTCTATTCCTGAAGCCAAACTTGAAACTAACTTTCATTATGACGTTATCATTATTGACTCTTTAGAAGTTGGTAATCAATTAAGACTCATTCCTGAGATGAAATATATTCCATTTGTTTTGCTGCATCATCAAATCCCCAATTTGAATATGAGAACGTGTCTTGACTTGGGAATACAATCGTACGGTAATACGCCGTGCTCAGCAATGGATCTCATTGGATATTTAAAACCAGCCCTTGAGTCTAGAGTAGTTCCTTCGGAAGAAGAAAATCCACAATGTTATGATATATTATTGGCCGAGGATTCGCTTGTTAATCAAAAGCTAGCCGTCAGGATCTTAGAGAAATATGGACATGAAGTAACTGTGGCACAAAATGGGCTTGAGGCTTATGAAGCAGTTAAAAATCACCACTATGATGTTGTTTTGATGGATGTTCAAATGCCTATCATGGGCGGTTTCGAAGCTACAGAAAAGATTAGAAAATGGGAAAAGGAGATGAACCCTATTGATCCGTTTTCAGTAAGAGTGCCCATAATTGCTTTGACGGCCCATGCCATGTTGGGTGATCGTGAAAAGTGTATGGAAGCTAATATGGATGAATACATTTCCAAGCCATTGAAACCCAATCTGTTGATTCAAACCATTGCTAAAACAATTCGTCACCTGAACAAACTGAAAGAACTCGCGAGAATAAATCCACACAATAAACATTTAGAGAATGAGGGACTGATTTCAACGTTCCACAATCCATCAACCCACTCATTGTCAATATCAACAGAATCGTGTTTAACACCAGATATCAATATGAACAAAAAGAGTATCTCGGCTGAAAATTCTGCATCAAACTCTGATGATAACGGAAAGACTGATGAATAGAATATACACTCTATTTAGTTAACTTGACTTTCATGATTGATAATCTTGTCATGAATTCTGATTGGTTATTACTATTGTAAAAAGTCAATTGTGTCTGTCACATTCTCCTATAAAAGTTTATATATCTATTCAATAGACAAGGAATAGTTTCTCAAAACCTTTGTCACCTCCTCTTTGAAACCATCCAACAGTTTTGGAATTTCCTCATTATCTCGTATAACGGTACTATTCAATAACTCACTATCAGCAATATTATCATTATCTGATATATCGCTTCCAGAATCATCCTGAAATTCATTAATATCATAGGTGTTTAAGCCAAAGTCTTCATAATTGAACACTTCAAGATTTTGGTTAATGATTTCCCAATTTTCCTGGATGTCCGGGCCACTGGTAGAATCTCTCTTTTTTCTATTCAACTTCTCAAGCCGTAACTTAATTGCTTCGTGCCTTTGTCTAACTTCCTCTATACAGGAGTTCAGCTCTTCCTGAAGTTTATCCTTATCGATATCTGTGCACTTATGGATGATTTGCGATATATCAATTTTTTCATAGGCGTTTGGTGTCTTTGCAACTCTTAAAAACTTCAAGATACTGTTAATCCAGCTGATCAGTCCTTCAAAAATTAGATCCTTATCATTTTGATAAACATCATGTAAGAATTTATAGAACTCATCTTCATGTCTGTTTAGAACATTCATAATCTTTGTCACTATTTCGTTAGGATCAATTGAATATAGTTCGTCGTTCAACTCATCAATTAACTCGATTAAGTCATCCATGAAGCGTTGAAAGTTTCTAAAGGCCTGATCCACGTTTGAATACTTGAATAAATCAACAAGCGGCTGATAAAACATAGTGAAAAGATCCTTCATAATCAAAGTGAGCTCGGGTTCTGACCATAGTTGCTGCATTATCTCTTTATCATGCTTTCTTATATAGAGCTTATACAACTGCTTAAGATTGGAATAGTGTGCGACCTTCTCTTGATTAATGAAAAGAGAATCTCTCTCGCTCTTAGCCTTCCCCAGTTTCTTGTACTCTTGATATGATTCTATTGTGCTTCCTATAACTTCAGGGGAAGCTTCAGAGACTGAGTTGATCTGCGGCGAAATCAAAAGAATCAACAGAAGATCAAAACTGGTGTCATTTGCTTCAGCTTTGAGTCTGCTTATCAAAGTCTGGTCATTCGCAGATTCAAAAACAAACCACTTCATCCGGGTTATCAGCTCCGGCTGGCTTATTTCCTTCTCCAAACTTGTAATAATTTTGTTTTGGGATTTGATGTCATCTGACAAGATTCCAAAAAATAATGTCTGAATCAAGGATTTACCACCAAAAGGATTCGACATAAGGAGACCTATCATAGTTTTCATTATACTCATTGGATTGGTAAAGCGCAAAATGTTTATCATTACTGCATATGGCATTAGATAATGAATACGTTTCACCTGCGAGAAGAGCTCGAATGAAGAGTCTTGTCCTAAGAAGAGTTGATAGATTGTTGCTGATACTTCAATTTTACACCAATCTATGAAGTCTCTCAACATTGGCGATAATTCATTTATATGTTCTTTCGTTTTGATCTCACTGAAGATTCTAATCAACCCATTATCTTCTTTCAACAAAACATTTCTGAGAACCATTGAAGACTGTTTTAGGTCCTGTATCTTGTTATATGTGTAATTTTGAAACTTCAATTGATTCAACATCAGTAGTAAATCTAAACTTTCACGTTTTGAGATATCTTTGACTTCATTATCAGTCAACTTGTGTATTCTATCTTTGAACAGAAACTCTTTCAAAATTTCACTATGACTTATCTCAACATCTTCAAGAAGGGAACAAAGATAGCCTCTCAATCCCAATCTGGTTTTCTCACGTGCGAGATTGTCCTTTTTTGCAAGTGGATTTGAAGTAGAATGCTTTTTTTCCAATCCCTTCACTTTCCATGGTATCCGCAATGATTTTGTTTTGAGCTGCTTGATGGGAGATTTACTTTGGGATCTCGTAGAGGGCTCTATGGATCTGGATGGACTGGAAGGTGCACTATAGAAATCTTCACTTTCGTTTGAGTGGAAGTCCAGCTTTAGCTCCTTTTCGATTTCGTTCAGCCTTTCTCTTATTGACTCCTCCTTTTCCAGCTCCTCGTCTACTTCTTCTGGGTCTTCAGTTTCTAAGTCATCCTCCCCATCAATTCCATCATCGCCAGCTCCACCAACTTTCATCTCAGATTTGACTTTTGAGGGGATATCAGGCAGCCTTTTTCCAGGAAACTTCTTCCTTAACTTATGATGCAATGCTTTGAAGTCACCATAGCGCCTTCCAACAATAATATGCTCACTCTCAGGCAGATCAACCCTCGATTTTATTAGGAATTCATAATAATTGTCATTCTTCTGTAGCTGGTTGATCATGGAAACACTATTCCAAAATTTCGTTGAAGATGACTGTTTCTCCACCAGTCTGACTCCAACGACATTCACACTAATTCCATTGATGAATACATTTTGTTTAAGTTTTTTCTGCAGAGAGTCTTTTGACGGTGCTAAAAGTTTCTTTAGCCTTTCACTTTCAACAAATTTCGGGTT
Organism: Komagataea salicaria; assembly: GCA_003707885.2. NCBI lineage: Eukaryota > Fungi > Ascomycota > Saccharomycetes > Phaffomycetales > Wickerhamomycetaceae > Komagataea > Komagataea salicaria. The sequence goes on from PPMB02000015.1 coordinate 80,469, forward strand.
ATCCGTACCCTCAAAAGAAATGTCTTTCTCTTTGTAATAATCCAACTCATTGATTGTACCAACGCCAGAATTGAATAGCATGAGGAACAGCTTGTTCATTTTATTTGCCATTTTCCTCCTCTTAGTCAGCTCCTCTCTGTCCTTTGTCGACGTTATATTCATGCTCATAAAATTCTCGTAAAAGACCTGCACCTTATCAACCCAGAACTGTTTGGAGTTCTGGTTTTTCGATGATAAAAACGGTAATTGAGTCAGTATCTCGTGAAAGAAAAACTGTGAGAGAGGAGTATCCCTCTCTATAGCGATATCATTGGTGTCTGGTGCCCTGTGCGTCAATTTAGGATCATCTGAAGTGAATGGAAATCCGAACCGCCGCAATATTAAAGGATCATTGAATTGTTGAAACTCGTCCTGAATCTCCAATTTTATGAGCTCTCTTTTCAAGTAGTGTTCTTGAATGGGTGTCAGCAACTCTGACATAGCCTTAGTCGTCCCAGGTTCGTCAATTCTTCCAAAACTGTCTATTTTGGTGAACGGGCAGTTGACAAAGCCTCAACAGATTTATGTTTTTGTGACATCTATAACTATATCTGACTAAGCGGGACTTGATTTATTGATGCGATCTTACACTGTTTATTGATTATAATGCTAATCTATATGTATTATTTTCTCAGGAATGAGACTACCTGAGTGCGGTACCTGGTAGTCAGCTGTGGTTTTCAGTGTCTTTTGCAGATCCCTGTGCAATCCTGAACCCATCCATTTCGCAATTGTCGTTACTGTTATTGACATACTTACTTAAAGAAGGCTCAACGTGCTTGTTTGTGTTTACATCAGTGACTTCAACAACTCTGTGTTTTCCACTCCGAAGAATGCAATCCCTGAAAAGTCTTTTGAAGGGAACGCATGTTATTAAACCGCCACTAAAAGAGCAGTTGTGCTGTGTGAGGGAGTGGAGTGTGCAATTCGCCTTTCCTTCCGGCGGCAGAAGCGCCAATGCCTCGCTCCTCAGAAGTATTGGTGTCGGTGGGGCCATTGAGCCTATCCTGTAGTTTATCTAAGAATCAAGACAATATTCCCTTATTCTGTTATTTTGACGCCAGTCTGGTGATCTTTGGAGTTATCATCGCATGGTGACAGATTGTTAAAAGATGCTTCATTCCATTCCTTCCCGGGTAACCTTATCCCAGATTTCAACGTCATATAAGAATGTGAAAATCAATGCCATGCGTAAAACAAGAGGTGGCTACACTGCTTACACAGATTCCCTATCATCTCAATTGTACAGAAAAATGACAAGTTCATTATCAGAGTTGCTCAATAAGCACCACTCCAGTCATGTGAAACCACAAGGAGTTACTTTCACCTATGGAACAGCTGGATTTAGAACTAAGGCTAGTCTCCTAGACAGTGTTGTGTTTGTAGTTGGGATTCTTGCCTCATTGAGATCAAAATACTTGAATGGTCAGACCGTTGGTGTCATGATTACTGCCTCTCACAACCCACCCGAAGATAACGGTATCAAATTGATTGATCCCCATGGAGAGATGTTGGAACAAAGCTGGGAAAAATATGCCACTGTGCTGGCAAATTTATTCACAGCAGATGAGATTCTAGAGTATATTGGTTCATTAGCTAAGGAATTGAATATTGATCTGAATTCACCATCAAGTGCAGTCATTGCGAGAGATTCAAGGGACTCCGGTATCGCGTTGACTGAAGCTACAATTGATGGATTCGAAGTTATGAGTACCAGTTATCAGAACCTAAACATGCTTTCTACACCACAGTTGCATTATTTAGTGAAAGCAATTAATACAATAGCGAGTGAAACCCCATTCGGTGATCCAACAGAAGATGGTTACTATGCGAAGTTATCAGGAGCATTTATTAATATCTTTGAGAAATTCAGCAAAGGTCCAATAAAGAAGATCGAAATCACAACTGATGCAGCGAATGGTATTGGGGGTGAGAAATTTGCCAAATTGATAGATGAATATCTACCTGATCACATAGATTATGTTTTGGTTAATAACAGATATAAGGATCCATCTGCATTGAATGTCGAATCAGGTGCGGATTACGTTAAAACCAACCAAAGGTTACCTCTTCACATAGAACCAGAACCTCTCAAACTAAATGCCTCTTTTGATGGAGATGCAGATCGTGTGGTTTTCTATTACGTTGATGAAAATATGCAGTTTCATCTTTTGGATGGTGACAAAATCTCTACCCTGTTGGCATCCTTCTTTTCTGATTTGATTGCCAATTCAAACGTTAATGCTAATATTGGTGTTGTTCAAACTGCTTACGCTAATGGTTCTTCCACAAAGTATCTCACTGATGTTTTAAAGGTTCCTGTCGTTTGTACCCCAACTGGTGTCAAACATTTGCATCATGAAGCAACCAAGTTTGACATTGGAGTTTATTTCGAAGCCAATGGACACGGGACAGTTCTTTTCAATGAAGTCTTTATTGAAGGGCTTAAAAGGCTGCTGAAGAGTTCAAACATAACGCCTCAAGACCAGCATGTCATTGAAACAATTCTTGAATTCAACCAACTGATAAATCAGACTGTCGGTGACGCCATTTCAGATTTGTTGACTGTGTTATCTGTCCTAAGAATAAAAAACCTAGATCCAAAACAATGGGATTCATCCTACACAGACTTGCCAAATAAGCTGGCCAAAGTTATCGTTGCAGACAGGTTTCAATTTGAAACTACAAATGCTGAAAGACAGCTTGTCAAACCAGAAGGTCTACAGGCCAAAATTGATGAAGCCGTGAACAAATACAATCAAGGTAGATCCTTTGTAAGAGCAAGTGGTACAGAAGATGCTGTTAGAGTCTACGCAGAAGCTGCTAACAAAGACGATGTTCTTGCGCTTTCCGATGAGGTCGGTGAATTAGTGAGACAGTATGCCTAGTTGCCCATTTTCATTATATAAAATACTATTTTAACTCGCATATACAAGATTCCCTTCATTTTTAGTGAAGTTGAAAAGGTTTCGAGAAATGTAAACAAAAAAAATTTATTTGGTAGTACTGGTTTTGATAAACTGAAGAGGAGAGACAGAATGGCCAAAAAGAGTAAAAAAGATAAGGATGCTAAGAAGGCAAGAGCTGAAGAAAAGAGTAAGAAAGCTCAAGCAAAAGCTGATCTAAAGAATAAAAAGCTTGCTAAGAAACTGAATTTAGATGAGGACGATGATGATCAAGATATTGAAGAAATCTTGGAGCAGTTTAAAAGGCAACAAATGGAATTTGAGGAAGTCCGTGTTGAAACGGTTTCAAGACCTTCCAAAAGAATAAACTCATCAATGATTGCTAATCCAACACATGGAAAAAGGGAATTATTTATTTTTGGCGGTGAAGCAGTTGTAAATTCCTACTCCCAGTTCTATAACGATTTGTATGTGTACTCATTAGACTCAAATCAATGGCGTAAATTCAGTTCACAGAATGCACCAACGAACAGATCATCTGCAGCTATTGCGGCACATCCATCTGGTGTTATTCTTCTACATGGTGGTGAATTTTCAAGTCCCAAACAAAACACATTTTATCACTATTCTGATACCTGGTTACTAGATGCTCAAACAAAAGAATGGTCTAAGATCGAAGCAAAGAACGGTCCATCTTCAAGATCTGGTCATAGAATGACTGTATGGAAAAACTTTTTCATTCTTCATGGTGGTTTCCGTGACTTAGGTACGTCCACCTCCTATTTGAACGATCTATGGGTTTTCGATATCACTACTCATAAATGGACACAGGTTGAGTTTCCCGCAAACCATCCAGTACCTGATGCAAGATCTGGGCACTCGTTATTGCCACATTCTGAAGGTGTAACTCTTTGGGGTGGTTACTGTAAAGTAAAAGCTGGTAAAGGTTTACAAAAAGGTAAGATTCTATCTGACTGTTGGTTGTTGAAGATGAAAAGCGATCTAAGCTCTGCGCGCTGGGAAAGACGTAAGAAACAAGGATTTCAACCGTCTCCTAGAGTTGGTTGTTCTATGGTTCATCATAAGGGTAGAGGTGTGTTATTTGGTGGTGTGTATGATTATGAAGAAACAGAAGAGTCATTGGATTCTATTTTTTACAATGATCTATTCACTTATCAAATAGAGATGAACAGATGGTACTCTCTGTCCTTGAGAGCAACTAAAAAAAAACAGCAAAAGGTAGTGAAGAAGCAGAGAGGTGAGGACTTAGAAGAGGTTTTAAATGCATTATTGGCTAAGGCGAATCTCAAAGATGATGACGGTGATGATGATGATGATGATGAAATTGAGAAAGAATTACAGAAATTTGATGAAAATGAGGAAGATAGTGATAAAGATATCTCAAATGAGTACAAAATCATCAACACACTACCACATCCAAGATTCAACGCTTCGACTGCTGTTGTTGATGACACACTATTTATTTTCGGGGGTGTTTGGGAGTTAGGTGAGCGCGACTTCTCTATAGACTCCCTATACTCCGTTGATCTTGCCAAACTTGATGGTCTAAAAGTCTACTGGGAAGATTTGAAAGAAATTGAAAAGGCTACAGAAGAAGACGAGGATGAAGACGATGACGATGACGATGACGATGACGATGAAGACGATGAAGAAGAACCACAAGACAAAAAACTGGTCGCAGAGGATGAAGACGATGAAGAGGAAGAAGTTGAAGAAGAAGAACCAGAAATACCTGATCCAAGACCATGGCTGCCACATCCAAAAGCTTTTGAAACGTTGAGAGCTTTTTATATCAGAACTGGTGCTCAGTTTTTGGAATGGGCAATTTCAAACAAGAGAGATGCAAGAGGTAAATATTTGAAAAAACATGCGTTTGACTTATGTCAAGATAGATGGTGGGAAAGAAGAGAACAGGTGCGCATAGAAGAGGATAAACTTGAAGAACTCGGGGGTATTGATGAGGTCATTGACCGTGACTCTTCAAAACAAACTGGTAAAAGAAGATAGAGTTAATAAAACGAAACGCTCTGAATGTTTAGTTGTTTCTTAATAGATTTTTTAAAGCTAATTTACATATATTGATAGATGGCTTCAAAGGTGCAGATGGAAAATAATTCGTAATCACACTATGCGAAATGGATCCCAACTTGATGAAAGGCGTATAGCAATCTCAAAAAATCGTTCTGATCACATTTACCAGCTCTTTTCTCTCCAAGTCCGGTTTCAGTCAAGACTTGTTCAATCTTACTCTTCACCTCTTCCAATGTAGAACTACTTTTGCCCTTTCCACCACTATTCAGGTCATCCACCATAGCATCACCATCCAGTGTTGACAAATACGTTTTGTAGTTCTTCTCTAGTATCTCCAATACCGTACTAGATTTAAAGCCGGCAGCGATAGTTCTATTTTTTCTCACGAACACAATTCTCAACAAACCATCCCACTCATTATAGTCAACCTTCGGTCTGGGGTTTTTGATCTCTATTCTTACCACAGAAGATTCAACCTGTGGAGGAGGTCTGAAATTATTTCTACCCACTTTCATCACATGCGTGACATTGGCCCACATCTGAACATTTGCTGATAATCTACAGTATAGTGAATCACCTGGTCTGGCCAATAGCCTTAATGCAAACTCCCTCTGGAACATAAGAATGGAAACTCTAGGAGGTCTTGGTTGATTGATTAACTTGAACACTAGAGGAGATGATATCTGATAAGGGGTGTTACTTATACATACATCAAAATAAGGCAACTCTGTCTTCATAAAGTCACCCAGCATGATCTCCAGCTTCTTCTCGCCTGGTGTTCCGTGAACTCTCTTTGTCAACTCAGCACCCATTCTTGGATCCATTTCAACTGCAAAAACTTTCCTTGCCTGCTCAAGAATACGAACAGTTAAGTTACCTGTACCTGGACCAATTTCCAGTACAACATCACTTGGCTTGATATTAGCTTTATCAACTATACCCTGCGCAATTAATGGATTCTTTAAGATGTGCTGACCCAGGTCTGTGTTGAATTTGAAAACTGACTTCATGTGTTTCTCTGCAGCAACTTGATTGCTACTACTGCCAGAATACTTGTTTTTCTGCGTGGCTACTTTGCCCATTATTTCCTTCCTCTTTGACGAACCTAGCCTTATTGTGCCTATATACTTCTTGTTATCTGATTTCGAGATGAGCTAAAGAAATATTTTTTTTTTGGTTATGGTACATCCAGACACCAACAACACTCATATCATTTCAGTATAAATGTATAAATTTATGGCAACTTGGTAAAATGTACGGTTCATTTACGAAGTACTAGATCACGATGAAAGAGGAAGACTTCAGAAGATTATACCCAAATGCGCCTAAAGAGCTGTATGAAAAAGGAAGAGCGTAAGTGAATCCCTTGTTTGCAGACCAAGACAGGAAGGCTAACTGCATAATTTCAGTGTTAAGATGGTTTTCATAGGCCTGCCATTGTTCATTATCACAAGTGCAGTGTTGTACAAAAGATGTAAGTTATGTGCTATTTATTCACTTTTTTCCCTCTACTCAGATTTTTTACTAACTAGAGTATTTTTAGTGTTCCTAGGAGAACAGAAGAAGGTTCAGACTGGTGAGATCATGAATGACGGATCGATTAGAATGTTTTCAGCTAAAGAAATAGAATATCATGATAAAAGCAGTTTTTTCACCAGGCTTTTTGGACAGGATAAGGTTGATTATGAAGCCATTGCTGCCGCAAACAAGAATAGTGCAACAACGAATAAGGAAAAATGAATATTGTCCATCGAACTTACGACTAACTATATGCTTGTCATATAATTCATATTTATTAACGAATTTCATCAAAATGTCATAATACACGGGTTTTAATCATACTAGGGTTATTAGTGCTACTGGCCCACAGTAAGCATCATTCATCTATCTCCAAACAGGCTTCGAGTCCGATTTCAATCTAGAGCTGGAGCTCAACCTTGCGCCAAACCTCGAGTTTGGCCTCATTGATGTGTCGAGACATTCATCCTCTCCAACTCTAGGGTATGTTTTCTCTATTATCTCCTTTAAGGGTGTAGGTTGCGGTAACATTGACCTACGATTACTTCTCAAAGGAGTGTTTGGTAACATCGAGTGCCTGAAGCTCGTGGTTTCGGGAGGGTCGAATAGATTTGAGCTTCGTGACACCGCTAGTGACGTTGCCGGCCTTTGAGCTATTTTGATTCCTGTAGATGACGTTGGTCTATAGCCAATTCTTGAGTAGGATTTATCACAAACTGTGCCTGATTTTGATACTGGACGGGGTATTTTAGATTTGAATGTCGTGTCAAGGTTGGCTATGAAAGGTTCTCTAGAAGTATTCTGATTCTTTGTGCTTTTATCCCGTTTCCCTTTCGGAAGTGGTGTATCGAAAAATACTTCATGCTTTGTAGGCGAATCCACTTCTACTTCCCCAATTAGTTTTGCGAAAGTATCCTCATTAATCTGTGGTGATGCATCGATCTTGTCGTTGAAGATTTTTCCAAAGTTAGATTGTGTATCAGACTTTTCCAAATTGGGAATATTTTTCAACTTATTGAAACCTTCAGGCTTCTCTTGGCCAAAATCCAATTGGTTTGCCTTGAGACTGTTCGTCAGAACTTTGGTTTCCTCCACCTTCTTGACAGTTGATACTGGATCACTTTCAATTAATACGGGTATCAAATTCATCTTTCCCATCAAGAATTGACCAGCTCTGCTCCTCCTTTTATCTTTAAGGGGTGTCTCCTTTGAGGAATGGTGAGAGGTTGCATTACTATCAGTCCGACTTTCTAGTGATAACCTTTTGAAACTATGTACTATATCGCTGTCTTTCTTCTGGTCTTCAACAAATGTTTCATCCTCTATCTGGTTGAGTATTTCATCGGGTATCATATCTTTCACTTTGAGCCAGTCATCAGCCAACTCATTGCTTTTCTCTACTACTTTAAAATCAATCAATTCCTCATCAATAGCTTGGTTTACTAATGTAAATGTATTTTCCACAATATCAGTGACATACTTCAATCTTTTAAAAATCTGTGTCTTGAAGGAGCTCTCTTTATCTGGATCGAATCTCTGAACTTTCCGTAGTTCCTTTTCAACGCTTTTGATCAAAAATTCAATCTCTGTGTTCAAATAACTGAATATCTCATTCCATCTAGAATCAATCAAATCATACTTTAGTTCCTTTACTTCATTATTCAAGTAGTTGAATTCCTTAACAAGATCTTCATACTTCTCAATTAGTAGGTCAATGTTCGAGACTTTCAAAATTGAGTGATACTTCCTCTCAAATGCTTCAACCCTATCTGGTATATATTTGAGACTGATTTCCAACGGTTCTATCGCGGTCTTTAGATCAAGATATTCCTCATATAGAGCTGTATCCACGGCATGTAACAATGGAAGTTTCAAGTGATCTTTTTGTTGTAACATTTTCTTTGTTAACATTTCCAAGTTAAAACTAGGTGCATGGCGTACTGGAGAGCTGAATCTTTTCTCATGAATCTTGAAACACTTCTTTAAGCATTTTTCCAGTTCTTGGTTTATCGAATTCATAGTTTGTGTGAAAATTTCATTATACTCTATGGTTAAGTCAACTTTGAACTTCAAAGGTATTAAGTACTGTCTTTTTATGAACATAGTTTTTTCATTTAAACGGTCTAGCTTGTCGAATATGTCAGTGTTTGCAATCTCTGAATCATGGTTCAGGTTGTTCTCCAAAAGGTTCAACGCTTGTAGCACAATGGAATCTATAGATTCAACATTTCTATATACTTCATAAAACTTCTCATATCCTTCATTAACCCATTCATAGTCCAGCTCCATTTGCTCTCTATAAATCTTGTCAATGGTCTCGAAAACATTTTCTGCTTGTAAGGTGAAGTTTGTCAGATCATCAACAACGATCACCAAGTTTTGCAACACAAATGGCTCCAAATTTGTTATACTCTTGAAAAAGTTGAAATCTGACCTTATAGTCAATATCTCGGAAAGCCTTTTGCTCATATCCTTAATAGGTTTTACTTGAACTGCTAGAGCCTGTTCAAGGCCGCGTTATTCTCTGAATTCCGCTGGATCAGACAATATCTCAAATATTATCATTCTGAAACATAAACAAAAACATAAACATAAACATAAACAAAAAAAAAGACAAACACAGCACCAAACCCGCGAAAATTTCCCGATCTCTAATAGTATGAGGCGGGTAACAGGTATCCATAGTAACAAATCAACGTGAAAGATGTCATCTGCTAGTTGATTTTGGGTGCTTAAGCACAGTTAAGGGTAAGAAAGTTGCTGGTGACCCTCTATATCTTTATCTTTATCATTTTACAGCATTAGTTGTTGTTGCCTGTTTTTTCTCCTCTTCTCGGAGCTTTTCCAACTCTCTCTTGTGTGTTTCTTCGAGTTTCTTATCTTTCTCATATTCAACATGTTTTGCTTCTTGTTTCTTGTATGCTTCTTCCTCTGCAGCTTCTAATTTTGCTTCGTGGGACATTAATTCACCATGGTGTTCGATAGATGTGAGACCTTTCTTGATAATCTCATCATTAATGAACTCTTCAGCAATTTGGTCTTGCTTCAACTCTTCAGGAGTTTTCGTATCGTCAGGTTTTCTCTTTTCTTCATGAGCATCTTCGTCATTCAATAGTTTGTACAGATTACTTTCTTGATTGAAGTACAACTCATCAAAGCTTCCGGTCTCGGCAACTTTACCATCGTAACCTAGTACAATGATCAAATCCGATTTCTCAATAGTAGATTTTCTATGAGCAATAGATATAGTTGTCATCTTTTCTGTTTTCATCAGTCTTTGCAATGTTTGGTTGATAGCAAACTCACTCTTGGAGTCCAATGCTGATGTTGCCTCATCCAAAATCAATATTGATGGATTTTTAAGTAATGCTCTAGCTATTGAAATTCTTTGTTTCTGGCCTCCGGATAGTAAAGCGCCACGAGGTCCAATGATTGTGTCGTAACCATTAGGAAACTTCGAAATGAATTCATGACAACTCGATTTTTTTGCGACATTGATAATGTCTTCCATTGTAACGTCTTTTGGATTTTTCATGCCAAATGTTATATTATCCTTGATAGTGCCGGACATCAAAATTGGTTCTTGCTGAACAACACCTAAATATCTTCTGAGTTGTTTGACGTTGAATTTAGTGATATCGTGCCCATCCATTAAAATTTGGCCACCTGTTGGGTTATAATATCTCAAAAGCAGCGACGCAATTGTTGATTTACCTCTACCAGATGGACCAACAATACACACATTGGAATTTGGAGGAATCTTGAAACTCAGGTCCTGAAATATTTTCAGCTTGGGCCTAGTAGGGTATTCAAATGAAACATTCTTGAATTCGATCTCACCAGATGGTCGAAACCTTAATGGCTCGCCAACCGTTTGGTTGATTTGTGGTTTTCTATCTATCAACTCAAACAATCTAGAGGCAGCACCAGATCCTTTCATCAGCTCAGAATAGAAAGCAGCTAAACCATACATGGCACTTCCCGAGTGATTGACATATAGCATGAACGCTGCCAAATCACCAACAGACATCCGTCCAGTTGCCACAAGGTTAGCACCATAGCACAAGATTGTCAAGAAAGTGATATCGCTGATAGCGTAAACACTAGAGTAAAATTTAGCATTTAACTTTGCTTCCCTGAAACCAAGTTTATATACATTCCTGATGGCACCATTGTACTTCAACAGTTCTTTTCCTTCAGCAACAAATGATTGGATGGTCTTGATACCGTTCAATTGCTCCTCCCCTACTTTACTCAAGTTACCGGTAGCCTCCTGAATACTTCTGGAGATGACACGGACTTTGTTCCCAAATATCAGAGTTCCAACTAATATACCAGGCAAGAAAATAAAGACTGTTGATGCTAGATGAGTCGATATTAGAAACATAGAGCCTATACTGATACTTCCATTAATCAGGTGTTTGAAACCATCACTGATATTTTGGGTCATTGATCTCGAAACGACATAGGCATCAGAACCCAATCTCGAGATCAAATCACCAACCTTGTGGATGTCAAAGAACTCGGCATCCTGATTCATGGTTTTCTTGATAACATTCGATCTCAACCTAGCAACTAACTTTTCACCTAATACACGAAGTATGATAATACGTCCAAAATCAGCGGCTATTCCAATAAACAAGAAGGCCCCTAAAAAACCGACAAACTGGTAAAGTGACAAGTCGTATACAATATTGGGTATTTCTCCATTAACCACATTCTTAGCAGCATCCAAAACCATACCGTAAGCCTTTGGCATTGTCATATTGATACAACAAGAAGTGAGCAGTAAGAGTATCGCAACTGACAACAACTTGAAATCACGTCTAGCCAAAGTGACCAGCTTCATCAAGTCTTTCAAAACATGACTTTTTTCTGGAGCTTTCTTGGTACTGGCTTTGCTTTTTGTCTGATCAGTCTTCTCATTAGAAGGGTTAACCGAAGAGTAAAACCTTATAGAGCTGAAAACTGACGAATTATGTGTATCCATGCTGACCTTGTTATTGATCAAGGTTCCAGCTGGTGGTTTGAATGACTGCCCAGCTGGATCCTTGAAACTCGTGAAAATACTTCGAAATAGCAACGGACGCACTGCTACTCGGGAGAGTAGTCTCTGAGACCGAAGAATCATCGGTGTTTGTCTCAATAGAAACGACATTTAACCCTTTTCGTAGTCTGTAATATCTAAACTCCAAAATCTTTAGTGTGCTATAATTTCCATGTGACAACTATGGACAGCAGATTATGAATGTACTGAAAAAATTATATCCTCCTATTCTACTATATCGATTCTATTCTATTGCCAACTCGCTGCAATGAGAATTGGAAGATCCCAAACAACTGCAAAAAATGTAAGGTCAAAAAATATATTTCCTTCAACTGTGTCGTGAATTTTTAGGAACCGACAAAACTTGAAGCGAAATCAAAATTACATTATCCAAAGCAAAATGCGCTATACACGCAAGACATATATATATATATTCGGAGACGTAAATTCATCCTTATAGAGCTACAAGATGTGTGCACCGAAATCATAACATTTGTATATTATTGTCTAAAGCCACCACCAGGACTTCTCGAGTCATAGGCACATAAAACAATTCATTTTTTTCTTGGAGAGAGTTTTCCAATCTATTGTTTCAATGGAACACCTTCTTGAGCAACACCATTTTCAAATTTGAAAACTTTGGCCTCAGATTTCCCTCTAGCAGCCAACTGTTGGTTTTGAAATTCAGGCTTGACTGATTTTCTGACAGTTTGAGCAGCAATTTGTAAGTATTTGTTGAATCTTAAATGATGTTAGTAACTTTACAAGTATTTGGGTGTTGTAAATCCCTGATCTAAGTTGATAAGATTCATAAAGAGGGACGACAATTTTTGCCAACTGGTCACTAATGGGCAGAAAGCATCACGTTTTCAACTTACGAAATACCGGCTTTTCTCCAGGAGGTCGACATTGTAGATGTTTTTGCTTTTCCTTTGTAGAATAGAGTCGAGTTATTAACAATTTCGTAGTTTTCCTTTTGAGCTTTTTCCCAAATTTTTCATTGGACTGGACTAGAAAAAAGCTAGACTTCCTAATCTGGAAATCACATGTCGCTTCTTATGTTCGTGTGGTGCGTAACAAATCGCTTGTCTTTGTGTAACAATTTTTTTAATGAAACTTCAGTTGTTTTTTCATTAACCGCTAAATAGATTCGTATAATTGAAAAGTCAAAAGCGAGTCATCTTTGCAATTATCGAGCGGTTTTACACAGTTGTGGTATGACAGTATCTAGAGATCATTTCTATGCTCTTGCTAGTGATCTTGAATCCGAGCGGATTTCTGCAGCCGTCGCGCTCATCAATGAGCTTAACGATGCGAGAGATGAATCGGAATGGGAGTATGCACTAGAAAGATTGATCAAAGGTCTATCAAGTTCCAGAGGCTCAGCAAGGTTGGGGTTCTCGATGTGCCTTTCAGAAATTTGTACTATCAGAATGAAAGAGGAGAAGCTGAGCTTTCATCAATTGATCGACCTCATCAATAAACATACACAAATTAGCTCATCAATGAATGGTAAAGAAGAACGATCGATGCTCTTCGGTAAATTGTTTGGTCTACAAGCTATTTCAGGTATTGTTGTCAATTTTGACATGTCTGCAGATGAGGAATTCAAGTTATTCGTGGACAACCTCATCCAATTGTCCTGCTTGAAGTCATGGATCAGGGAACCTTCGCTGTTTACAATCTTCAATATATTGCAGCAGAATGGATCGAATTTGCCGCAGTTCTCGATTAATCATATATTCTCAAAGCTCGATGAAAATAAACTATCTTTATCGATTGAAGGCCTGGCGCTCTACTTGTCGATTTCTCCATCTCAAAGATCTGCCTTACACAAGGATGTTCAATTTCAGAATAAAACTTGGTTCGAGCTCAATCCGCTACATAAATCCAACCTCACACTTGTTTCAAACGTTCTTAAGGATGTTTCTATTGGGGATGACTCACCTTCTGAGGAGGGGAAGGAGGTCTTGAAGAAAAAGGGTAACTGGTCTCCAAGACTCCATTTTGTTTGGAACATTCTAATTACACAACTGCTAAAGCAGAATAATTTCAATAGTTCAGAAGATGACAGTGAAACAACTGAAACTTTGAATACTAAGAAAAGATCCAAGTCAGACTCCAAAAAATCTAAAAAAGCTAAAAAATCAGCAGCTACTTCTTCATCGCTTGATGAAAGTGAATTAATTACAGTGAAAGAATTTTGGAAAATAATAGTTGATGAAGGGTTCTTTTCTGAAAAAGCTTCTCATGAACGTAAATATTGGGGATTTGAGATTTTCAACCTACTGTTACCAAGAGTCCCTGCATCTCAAACATCATTATTGTTCACAAACAATTTCACGAGAACTTTAATCAATCAATCTTCTGATAATAAGAGAATGCTGTTCAAGATAGCAAAGAAAACATTGAACACAATTAACAACTCAGCCAAAGAAGATTCGAAAAAAATCAGACCCATTCTTCAGAAGTTGCTGCTCAGTGAGCATGGTAATCTACAATTTGACAAATTGACCAAATCAAAAACTATTGAAACACTTCTCAAAAACTCAGACGATGCCACTAATCTCGAAATTTCTCATTTTTTTATTTCTATCATGAATGAATCTTCCAATGTTGAGAACTCAGAAGCTTCAAAGCAAGAAAAATGGGTTATTGATCAGTTGCTTCACTTCGTTAGATACAACAAAGCTAATTTAACGGGCAATAATAACTCCAAGTGGATTGATGATATTTTGAATGCACTAGTCCTGAAAGCTTATTTCAAACTGAAAACCAACAAGGAGGAGGACAATTCTGTCTCAAAATTTGCTCAAGAGAGGCTAAACTCTATTCTATCTGATGTCATCTCGATACAAAGAACAGATAATCAAACCTGGTCTTACAAGGCTCTTAAATTCTTGTTGGCTGAAACTGAGAATAACGACTCTATGTACCAGCCACTTTTTCAGTTTGACAAAAGTATTGAACTTGTTTTGAACAAGTCATTAAAAATTTTGAAAAAAATCAGATCACTAAGAGAGAGTACCAATCATCTTGACAATCCGAAACTTTTGATCTTTGAACTACTCAATTCCATGGTTCTACTGCAACTATACACTGGTGACTTCACTGAATCTCTAGAAATCCTATCTGAATTACAGGAATACTGTAATAATTCGATCAAAGGAAGTACTACGGAAGATAACGATGTTATTGGTATTGTGGAAATTGTTTTAAATTTCTTGAGTCAAAAGAGTACGTTGCTAAAAAAGATGAGCTTCATTGTATGGGAGAATTTCTGTGATAGGATCGACTTGAACTGTTTGGAGCTATTATTCGAGGTTATCACTACCAAAGAGAACAAGGAAGGTCAGAGATCTTTATTTGAAGGAGAGGATGAATTTGTTGCAGCTGATGATGATGGCAATGATGATAGTGATAGCAGTCAAGATCATAATCATGAACATGATGATGAAGCTGATGATGAAAGTTTTAATGAAAGTGAATCGGACGATGGCGATGATGATGGTGATGAAAATGGGCAAGTTGATACAGAAAAGCTTAAAGTTATTGATGAAGTTGAAAAGAAGACTAATGTTGCTTTGGCAGAAGCCCTGAAAATCCCACATAACGGAGAAGTTATTTTATCATCTGATGACGAAGACGATGACTTTTCAGATGAGTCAATGGATGATGAACAAATGATGGAAATTGATGATCAATTGTCTCAAATATTTAAACAACGTCAAGATGCATTAAACAATGTGAACTCAAAATCAGGCAACGTTCGGAAGATAGAAGTTCAAGAAGCTAGAGAAAATGTGTTGTTGTTTAAAACCAGAGTTGTTGACTTGTTAGAGATATATATCAAAAAGAACCCAAGTTCAGAATTCATTATCTTGATGGTATTGCCATTACTGAGAGGTCTCAGACTTACTTTAGACAAATCACTAGGAATGAAGATCCACAAATTGCTCAAAAACAAAATCTGCAAGTCAAAGATTGACAAACCGGCGACTATTGATATAGATCAGCTACTTTCTATATTGGAACAGATTACGAACAAAGATTTCATTTTCAAGAATACTAATACAAATGATTTCTACAACTCTTGTTCTCAGTGTTCGATTTTCATCTCGAAAAGAATTCTGGAACTAGATACACGCACTATTGATCAAGTGATTGATATCTATAGTGAGGTACTAAAGAACTGGTTTAAAAAGAAAAATTCCAAGCTGCCAAGTTCAATGTTTTTCGATTTCATCAATTGGTTGAATTCTAGAAGGTCCAACAAGGAAACAAAATGAATGCATGCATATCCATAATGTAAACTTGTGGTTCTGTAAATAATCATCAATATAGAATGTTTTTTGTTTTATTTTCAAATAATAAGCATACGGTTCTTCGTAGAGGTTGCTACGCATGAAGACTACTTAATGTAAAATAAAGTACTAGCTATGTCCTTGATTCACTCGTCCTCAATTATCCCCAGTTCGTCATCATCGTTGATATCCTCATGTGACTTTTTGCCATTATTTCCTTCATGTGCTTGCTCCAGGTGTTGCTGTTGAGCTTTTTGTTCGTTGTTTCTCATATCAGTTTCAATCTTGTTGTTGATCAAGAACACTGCTGTTTGATTACCAGCTGTAGTACCAGTAATCGTTACTCTTCGTTGAGTTGAATTTGGATCGGGGTCACTGATCGTTATTCTTGAGCCAGTTGTCTCATTGATTTTCTTTATATTCTTACCACTTTTACCAATGACATTCCCCACATATTCGTTTGGTATATAAATATCCTGCATTACATGTCCATTTTGTGGCATACTCATTGATCCATTCGATATTATCGGACCACCTGTCAAAGGTAAATCATAGCTTGGTTGTGGAGGTGGCGGAGAATGTTGCGGATGATGTGCGAAATGGCTATTTTGTTGACTTCTATTGTATCTGTTTCGGTTGTTGAAATTTCGGCTCTGCTGAGGATTGAAGCCATATGCTAATGGAAATTGGCCCGCATTCAATTGGGGAGGTAAGCTTGGAAATCCCATTGGGTTGAAAAGCATTGGATTTGGTGGTAGTCCATGGGGTCCTTGAGGTATTGGAGGCTGCGCGGCAGCTCCTGGGTTGTAGAAAATGTATGTTCCCTTGAAATGTGGTTTGTTTACTAGTATCGTCTGTGCAACATAGTATGTGGCAATATGTATAGCGTCGGCTACTCCAGTAATGCTTAAACATCTATCCGTTGACATTGGCAAAGAATGTGGACTCGCATTGAGTTTGGCCGCTGATTTTTCCTCTATTTCTCTCAACTTCGACCCACTCTTTCCAATGATGTACCCCATTATCTGATGAGGTATCAACAACTTCAGTTCAAAAGGTTTGGAGTCTACCCCAGAAGAAACATTTTCCTCTTCATCCACAATTGCTCTTGTGATCAATCCAAACGCCTTGGCAACATTTTCGGCTGAACCACGTACGTGAACAATTCTTTCAGTGATTCCCCAAATATTCTCACTGACATTAACCCTGGCATTGGAGACTTCTTTAATATGATTAATCCGCTCTCCACCTTTACTAACAATCAGAGCAGCTTCCTTCACCTGACAAAGCATTCTCAAATGTGTATATGTTGGATCGTCAGCCGTATGCTGCTGTCGAATTGTGTTACTTGATATCTTGGAGCGCTCTTCACCACTGGATGGAGCTTCTGCTTGGCTCCCATTACCTTGGGTTCCATTTCCCTCCACCTCAACTTCAATGTCTCCTGAAGTGTCCTCCTCTCCCTCCTCCACTGCTTCGGTGTCCAGCGCGACTCGTTTGATTGCTGAAGACGCATCCTCGCTAATCGCCTCCTCCTCGTTTTTACGTTTCAACAAATTTTCTGTGCTCATATCCTTACAACCTGGTATATCTACTGTAATACTTCTCTTATGTCTCTATCCTTGGTTCTGAATTGAACAATTGCAATAATTATAACAATACCAACAATGTGTGTGGTGTGTCTGTGTGTCTGTATCTCTCTCTACGTGGCACACGCTATATGGCCTCCTTCCAAAAACAGCTATAATATTTCTGCCCTGCTGTTCTAGCGCTCTTGCTGTTGCCGTTGCTGTTGCTGCTGTAGCGTTTGCTGTTGCAGTTGTTTCCCTTGTTGTTGTCCAAATGTGCAATCAATTTGATTTTGTTTGTTTTTGTTGTTGAATGTTTTTAGTTTCTAATATGAAATTTGAAATGTGCACAATGAAAAAGGCTCCTGTTAACCTCGGAAATTCCAATTGGTGCCGGAAATCCATGTTTCCGTTTATGGTAAGTTTCGCATGTCGTTTTTGTGTTCTCTTTTTTTTTTTTTTTTTTTTTTATTGATAAAAAATAACCATATCAATATTATTTCAGAAAGTGAAACTGATTAAGCGCCAGGTAGAAATGG